>JANAVB010027598.1:12903021-12956245 GCA_029216955.1 Iris pallida
GTAATGCCTAACTAATTTTGGTTCTTTTAGTCATGACTAGATCCTTGGTTATACCTAAATAATTTTAACCATATTTTTTTTATGTCTAATTTTTGATATTCTGATCTTGCATATGACTTCAATTTTTACTCCAAAATGTTTTCGATCAAATCGTGCCAAAAACGATTTAATCATGAATCAATTCCAGAACTTGATTTTCACTCATGTTTAAAAGTGATTTCTGGAAAAGCTAAATTTTCAAAAATTCCTTGTCGTATCATTTTATTTATCACTTATGACTCTATTAGCCTAAAAAAGATTTGACCATATTTTACTAATCATGTTTAAATGATTTGAATTTTAGTCATAGCCATGCTAGTTATGCCTAAACATTTTCTTATTGGACTTAGGTCATAATTTTATTCTTGATCATATTTAGAGTTTAAAACATGACTATGTCATTTTGGTGCTATTTTTACTATGCCTAAATTTTATTTTTTATCATGTTTCAGATTTATCATGCCTAGATTTTAAACTTTGATCACTTCTAGATCATCATAATTTTACTAGTAGTACTTAAAATTTGATTTTAGCTCTAACTGATTTTAGTCATTTTTAAAAATTTTATATTTTGTTATTCTTAATCGTACTTATTGTGTCATTTGAAATTTTGAGGACAAAGTTTTTCTAAGGTAGGTAGATTTGTAGCTATCGTGATTTCGAATTTTTTACTTTTGAAAATTTTGTATTAATTTTTGAGTTATAATTTCTTTTCCTGAATTTAAATTTATTTTGGAAAACAATATTATAATTTTGTTTTGAAAGATTATCAAACTATTATAGGAAAGAAAAATTCTTTTGTGGTTTTTCTTATAATTTATATTAACGAGTTACCCTTCTTTCGTATTGGACTAAAATCCATTTTAGCTTTAATTATTTTTGCCTACCAAGATGAGACTCGATTTGTGGGACATTAATAAATTCTTCTAATTCTTTTAGGCTTTTGGGCTAATAGCTAATTAATTATTTAGTTAGTAGTTAATTAATAAGTTAGTTATGGTTAGTTAAGGCTTTCCACTAAATGTCCAAGATCTATTACAATATTACATGATATGCCACTTGGCTTGGAGAACACTCCATTTTTCCTCCTAAAATATTAGGGACTCTCCAATAGTTTATTACAAAAAAATCCTACTTCCACACTCTCTCTCCTGCCACTCTCATCTCTTTCTCACACAGTGAGACCTGACCGCCACCAGCCTACACATCCCAAGCTCTGCTACCTATTCTCGCCGGACTGCCGCCACTGGCCGAGTCTGGCCATTCCCTGGTCAACCCAGCATTGCTTCACCATAAATGGTATCACCCCATGACCACTCTCTCCTTTCTGGGTCCTCAACACTACTGCAATCACCACCAACACCCGCCGCATAGATCCAACTGATCCAAACTCCGGGCATCCATCGACCTCCTTCACCCGTCTCCCCGCCTATACTTTTTGACACCACCGTGAACTACTATGTGTCACCCCACCACCACTTTTTACCACCACCATCATCACCCAAGACCCCCATCCCTACCACAGAATCACTTGTGTTAAGACCAGATCCCGGCCCCATCTCATCATCCACTACCATCATCTAGGTCACCTCCACTCCACCTATCACCAGTGTGACAACACAACCACAAAGCCTAGACCACTCACCTGAGCGCCGGGCGTCGCCTCCGCAGATCCATCCATGACCGTCTCCTTGGCCAGATCTGGAGCTCTCAGATCCAAAGCTCTTCAAGATGACCTCACTGCTGACCGAAGCTGACCGAGACTAGCCGCTGATTTTAGTCATCGCCACCAGGACTCCGTCCTCGCAACTCGTTGAGCGACGCCTTTCTCAGGATGAGCTTCTTCCCTTCTCATCGTCGACCGACTCTCACCAACGTCCCCGTTGAGCCGTCGCTGACTTCGGATCTGTAGCTGCCAGCGAGATCCAGTTTATGGACCTCGACCGCAGGTCCTGCAATGCCGCCTGGTGAACCAGCACCGAGCGCCTTCTCCGGCAAGCAGCCGCAGTGAGTTTTTGTTCTCCCCTTCAAACCCCTCCTCTTTTCTTCTTTCTCTCGATTCTTCTCTCCTTTTTTTCATTTATCTAGAGAAGAAGCAGCTGGCTTCACTCTCTCTCTATTCTCTATATTGATAGGATTTTAACCCTAATTTGCTGGGCAATGGGCTTCACAGCCCAAGAATAAATGGTTATTCATTATTTATTGTGGATTTAGGATTTTTAACCTTTAATTTCATTTGGGTTTTAAGCCCAGTATTATTTCTCTTTGTTTAATAAATTCTGCTGGATTATGGGCTCACACCCAATGGAATTTATTTAGATAGGTTTAATAGTAATTTCTGTTGGGCTTGGGTTTCCAATCCTTATTTGTTATTAGGTTATTTTCGTGGCCTATGGGCTTCATGCCCACCGCATTATCTTTTGATTATTATTTTGGTTATAATTTCTAAAGGGTTGGGCCAGACCCTGTTTATTATACTGTTATTGTACTATAAGTATTAATTAATTGTTAAATCATCCTATACTTTTTTGTTCAAGAAATTTCTAACCTATATTAAATTTGAACCTAAAATATTTATATCTATTATTATTAATATGGTTATTACTGTTGTTATATTTGCTATTATCATTACTATTTTCATAATTTGTAAAATGTTTCATAAATGTTTTGCTAGTATATATATTACTAATTAGTAAACGTTTTGCTATACATGTATTATTTTGCTATATATAGTTTACTAAATATTAGTTTTCCATTTTCACTAGCATTTATATGTAAGACTATTTTGCTAGAATTATTATCAAATATTGTTACTCTGAAATATTGTTGTCTTACTAAAAATTATTTTACTATTTTAGCTAGCATATATATATTAACTAGTTCTACAGTATAGATAGTTAGCTAGTATATATAGAATGAAATTAGTTTGTTAGTCAGTCAAATTCCATTCTAACCTATTATTGCCCTACGCTAGGTGAAACTTGAGATAGATTTGATTTGCAAGGACAAAGACAAGTACTTCTATGAGTCTGACTTATTTACTTCATGTCATGTTCTTTCCATATTGGACACATTGTGACACGACTTGGTCTATATTTCTAGTTCATGATCTTTACTGGTATCTGGGGGAGGGAAAATACTATAGATATGTTACCAAAGTCCAACCTAGGATACATGTTGATAGCTTAGGTCTCACATCATGCATGTGGAATTCTAAGCTGTACAATTACTTGTGCTTGTTCATGATCTTTCCACAGTCGGTCACATATTCTTGTAGCTATTTTAAATCACATGTTAGGATCTTTTGCTACATGTTTCATGTTTAGTTTAGATTATACATTTATAGTTTCATGTTCATCCAGTTTTATTGTTCTTTTACTTGTTCACATGCTGTATTTGTTTTACTATTATAGATAATACTTTGCTCCTTTCCTGACTGGATCATTGACATATTAGGCCAGGGCATGAGAATTGGATTGGACGACTCCTAGAAGATTATAGAAGAACAGATGCAAGCATTATTCTTATGTATTAGTTAGTTTATAAGATAGATGTTTACTACTCCTTTTATAGTTTAGTTACTAGATTAGTCTTCGGATACTCTTGTATAAGTTGTATTAAAGAACATGATATTATTTAGCATGTGATTAGATGCTGTGATATGATTTCGTAATATTACTTGGGTTCTTAGAATACCTAGTACAACTTACTACGCAACGTAGGCTGTGCGAGTCCGACTCGTATCCAATTATTCGGAAGCGGGTCGTGACATTCGGGGGCGCTCCTCCGTCGGTTCAGAGGACCGTTCTAGTGCATCCAGAGGTGATTCTCCCACCACCTTCGCCACCGGCTGACACAACGTAGATGTTTGAGTTTTTCTAATAGATGATGGAGGTGTAGAGGGCTCAGACAGAGGCTCAGCAGTGGCAGACTGATGTGATACGCCAGAGCATCGAGAGTGCCCACCAGTTGGCACTTGCTACAGTAGAGAAGGTGGCTACCGCTCAGCCTCACGATGCTCCAGCCCAGCAACAATAGACGAGGCCTGGTACTATCATGGACTTTAAGAAGATATCTCCTTGGGAGTTCAAGGGTACCGAGGGGATCCTTTATGCTGACGACTGGCTAGAGGTTATTGAGCGGATCTTACGTCTGGCACAGATTTCGGAGAGCTTACAAGCGAAGGCAGACGCTAGTCAGCTGTTCGATATCGCTCGCACTTGGTATCTTACAGAGCCTAGGCTTGCCGTGAGGGGTTGACTTGGTATGCCTTCAAGAAACTCTTCAAGGAGAAGTTCTTTCCTGATGTGGCTTTGAGTGCCTTAGAGAGCCAGTTTCTAGGATTAGTTCAGGAGAACTTGTCATTAGATGAGTATGCTGTCGAGTTTTTTCGCTTTAGCTGATTCGCGAAGAGCATGGTTCAGGAGCCAGGGGATCAGGCCAGGAAGTTCAGGAGGGGCCTGAACTACAGGGTCAGATCACGCATGTTTGGGTACCGTACGACAACTTTCGAGGACATTCTGATGGATGCCCAGATTACTTAAGAGAGCTTGGGCCTCAGGTCCAAGAGAGCCAGTGACGCCATGGGTGGTGTTGGCAGTAGCGTGGGACCAACGAAGCATCCCTATTTTCAGAATGAATCCTTCCAGCCTCAGCTGGAGTATCACCCACCAGCTAGAGCTTTAGTTCTGCAGCTACCTCAAAGGCAGTTTCAACCAGCTCCCACTTGTACCTACTGTAGGAGTTCCAGACATACTTGGAAGGTCTGCAGAAAGAGGCTCGGAGTTTATTTGTATTGTGGTTCCTTAGCATACCTGATGAGGGATTGCATCTTGGCACTTGTTTGCCCTGCTCAGGGGATAGCTCATGCCCCGAGAGCACCGGCGAGACCTGTTGGAGCTCAGCAGCCGAGGGAAGTACCTTATCAAGGTAGAGCTTTTGCCATGGCGGTCGAGGGGACCGTGTTGCAGGTGATGGGTTAGCAAGACATGCTCCTTTCCTTCATTTTTACTCCATAATATGTTGATTTCTTAATACCTTATAGTTGCAGTGATGATTTTCATGCTAGGACCCATGATAGAAATTGCAATATCATGATAAGTAAGACCATAATCATGCAGGCTTGCTTTCCTTCAATAGAATTATATGATTTTAGATATGACTTTCTTAGACCATGATTGCTGGGGACTCGACCTAGAGAAGAGTACAACCAACTTAATTTTAAGGACAAAATTTTCTAAGGCGGTAGAATTGTCACTACCATATTTCTAAACAGGGGTATTTTTGTTAATTTATATTATTAATATATTGTGTATAATTAATTAATTAATTATATACGGTGGTTGTATGTATTAGTATACTAGCCTATTTATTGGACTATTGGTTAGTGAACCTATTTGGACTTGTCATGACACTTGGACCTATATTTTAGGTTGCACACAATTAGACTCACTTAGGCTAAAAGCTTCCATAGGTTAATCAAACCTTCATGACAACTTAAGAGGGCATTTTGGACATTTAAAATAGGCAAAATAGGGCTTATATGATAGCCACAATAGACAGAGAGGTTTTATTCTTTGCTTCTTCATTTTAAAGCTCAAAACCCTAGTTTTGGTGCTCTTCCAAAAATCTATCCATTCTTCCACTAAAACTACTCCAAATCACTCTCAAACTTCTCATATTCTTCACCCAAGGAGCCAAGGAGCTTGGGGGCCAAGGAGAATAAGAAGAGGAGTCTATTAGCTTGAGAGATTGTGTCCTACTTCACATTTGTGTCCACTTTGGGTGCTACATTGGGAATTCATCTCCCAATAGGTATACTAATAGAGTTTTCTCTATGTTTAGACACTGATTCATGCATGGCATCATTAGGGAACTCACCCATGGACTAGGAGTACCCATAGGAGGAAGAACATGGCTCCAATGACCATGTTGGTAGGAGTTGCATAAGCTTTTTGTGCCATTTTTGGAAAAGATCGAGAATAGTACACCAAATATTTGTCATTTGATTTGATAGGCTCATGGACATGTGAATGATGTGTTGCTAAATATGTGTCCACAAATGGATACTAATAGTTTGTGTCAAGTCACACTAGGACACAAAGTCAATTTGAGAGTTTTACTCCTCATACACTTGTCATAACATTCATATTTCATATGACACATTGCATTAGCTTGACACCACTCTAGTTAGCTTCTAATTGTTATTTTAGGTATGCTCATGTATTTTGGTAGGATTCAGACAAGGTTTAATAGGGTATCTTGGGCGTATCGCAAGCTTGTGCACCAAGTGTTCGACACGTGTCCCCAAAAGAATTTTTGTATCCTTTTTGAGTTAAAATTTGGTGTGAGTGTGTCCTAAATAGGATACGTGGTGTTGTGTCATGGTATCGCATGAAACACACGATTAGAGTTGAGTATGCATGTATATCTACCTACATGTGTATATACATGTATGTCTTTTGTGTGTGTTTGTTAGGGGTATTGAATACATGCATGTGTTAGAGAGAGAGAGAGAGTGTGTGTGTGTGTGTGTAGGCATTTGTGTGTGTGCCTATATATATACCTATGTGTGCACATATATATGAGGGGAAGGAGAGGACAGCAGGTGTATACATAAATGTATATATGTGTATATGTATCTACATAAATGTTGAGTATGTGTGTACATAAGTGATAGGGACTGAGCGAATTCTTGTGACAGTGAGTGTGTTAGTATGTTAATGAGAGCCAGTGTATGTGTTGGTGTTTGTTAGTGTCATATAAGAGTGTGTTAAAGAAAGCTTGTGAGCAGTGGTGTACCTATGTATGTGTGTCATCTATTAAGTGTGTGATGCAAGTGTGTGTGAGTGTAGATAGGAAAAGCAAAGGGCAGTATGGGCAGCATTGTTTGTCCAGGCACCAACAAGGTGAAAGGGGGAGGGATCTCTGTGAACAGGCATGAAGATGTAGTAGTGTAGTATGCTCTGCACACAGGTTGGTGCAGCAGGCATTAGGCCCTGCACAAGTGTGCAAGCCTGTGCACTAGAGTACAAAGGAGTGTGTTGCACACATGCATGTGTAGGGAGTGTGCATATGTGTCAGTGGTGTGTGTGCTTGTATACACAGACAGGGGTACTGTTGCACAGAGGAGGACCTGTGCACAAGTGCACAAGTGTGAGGGGGAGGCTCTATGAAACAGGACAGTGAGAAGTTTGTGTCAAAGTGCCTCAGTTGTGTGTGTGTGTGTATGTTATACATACACATGTAGGTAAATTACCTATGTGTAATGGGTAATAGGTGAGATAGAGGCAACCATATGTGTATGTGTGATATATATGGGGGAATAAGAACATTGCTGTGTGTGTATGAGTGTTGAAGAAGGGGAATCATGTATAGGTAGTGAAAGGGAAGTGGCAATTGTAGAGTAGCAGTTAGAGTTACTTGTGCTTCTGTGTGTTAGAAAGGGTTTTGTAGGTAGCAGGGTGATCTAGTTTAGCATCAGCAACAACAGAATTACCTGGAGGCTAGCAGAGCAAGCAGACAAACCTGTGTGCAGGTATCCGTTTTAGAGAGTAAGGTAGTCCTATATGTATAGGAGTGCGGGTGGGAGATGCACCTGTGAGTGGGTGTGTCTGTGATTGTACAAAGCTGAACCTGTGCATTTTCTGTGTGTGTGAGTGACTGGTAATGGAATAAATCAATATGTGTGTGCGTGTATGCGTATTAGTCACACAGGTCAGTGTGTAGAGTTAGTATCAATAGACTAGGAGTTAGATCAGTAGTGTAGGTGTCGAGAGATCGATTAGCAACAGTTGCTAGGTCTGTGGTGTACAGACCTGTGTAATATGTGTCTAGCTTTTATAGTGTGTGTATGAATGTGAATGTTGTGTGTGCCCCTATATTTTTTTGTGTGTGTATGAGCGTTAATAGAGAGATAGATAGGACTTTGAACTATATGGGAAAATCCTGGGAGCTAACAACAGTATCCTCTACCTATATGTGTGGCTATAAGGGAGTGTAATAATGTGTTAGGTAATGTGAGGTAAGGTAATGTGCGAGATTGTGTAATAGGTAAAATGGTGTGATATGTAATAGGTAATGTAGTGAGTATATGTGAGTGTGTGTAAAATAGGTAGTGTGGAGTAGGCATAGGTAATAGGAAATTACCTATGTGAGGGGTTTTATGTAATAGGTAACATGTTTATATGTGTAGGTCATAGGGTGTAAGCCCACTTTCCAAATTTTTTTAATTATTTTATTTGAGTTTTAAATATTTTGTTAGAAAGTAAATTTTATTTTAAATTCTATTCTAGATGTTTTTGAAAAGAAAAGTTTTGCCAAATTTATTTTTTAAAGTGGAATTTCTAAAATATATATTTTCGATTCGTTTGATTTGCTATCAATTATTATTGAACAATTGATATTATGATAAATATAACTGTATGATTATTTAGTTTACTATATTTTATTTTTAAAAATATTTGATTTATAAAATCTATTTTTAAATGGTATTTGATATATTAGATTTGGTTTAGAACTATAAATAGATTGAGATTGATCAATCTAATTGATTGACTCTATGGAAGGATTTGATCAATCCTAGTCCTTCCCTAATTAGGGAATCCCCCTCTCCTATATAAAGAGGAGGTTTCCTCTATTTTTCACACAACCACAATTCCTCAAATTCCACAATCGGTCGTCAACAATTATCGTCATGTACACCATGTCCATGTCCATCCCCACCCCTTCTACTATGTTTTCATTTTTTCTTTTTACATCTGCAATTTCTTTTCCGTGTCCCACAACCCCAGACACGTCCCCAAATTCGGTATCGTGCAGGACACGATGCCCAAATCCCCAATTCTCAAATCCTAACCTTAACCCTAACCCCAACCCTAACCCTAAACCTAATTGGTCACCCGCCTCGCCGCCAGCAGAGCTTCTGGCACTGCAACTCCTTGCCGACCACCATGGCTGCCCTGTCCCCGGCTAGGGACAGCCTCACCACAGCAACCCTTCCCGTCAACCATCTGTACTCGATCGTGAATCGCCAACTCCTCGGCCAGCCTCCACTGACCTATGCCGAACTAGCAACCGACCATCGACTCCGCAGTGCCATCACCACCACCCTCTGCTACATCCTGTTCGCCGCGATCGCAACTTCCTTCCACATCCTCGCTGGCGTCCCCGCAGATTTGTCACCGCCGTGTCGTCGAAAAACCCCAACACCTCCATCACCGCCAAAACCCGAGCCATAACCCCACCTCCAGAATCATCACCATCACATACCTGAGCGTGGTAGCCTGGCGAACCGTTCGCCGCCCGGTGGACGTCCCTACCTTCCAGAGCTGCCGCTCGAATGCGCTCCACCGACAACGCGAGCCTCCTCCGTGCTTTCCTAAGCTCGCCACCCGTCGTGTCGAGGCCGGTCCCGCTCCCTATCAGCGATGTCGTACCCACTCTGTCAGATCCAGAGTGCGCGCCTCCATGCGCGGGAGCCGCCGCTGCGAACTCTGCCTCGTCGTGCGTGTACGAGCCTCCACCATCTCTCCCACTCAACCTCCTCCTCTCTATTTCTCTCTCTCGTTCTCACTCTCTTCCTCACTGTCTTCTTCCGTTCTGAATCCTCTCTCTATCTCTCTCTTTCTAATCTCTCAGGGTCTGCTTGGATTGAGGGGAAAAAAGTAGAGTTAAGTGTGGTTAAATGAGGGGGAGTTAAGTGAGGGGGAGTATAGTCAATACATAGAACCTTGTCTGGATTGGAGGGAGAGTTAAGTGAGGGGTATTTAATAACTCTTGCTTGGATTGGAGGTTTTGAGTGAGAAGAGAATTAATATAAGTATGATAGTTACCAAAATAACCTTATTATATATGTCATAAAATTAAATTTGATTGAAATTTTAATTCTAACTTGTCGAAATATCTTCACAAATTAGGAAGGTACGGAGCAACATGTTGAAAAAAGGAAGAAAAATTATGATATTTTATAGAACAAATGAGGGGTATTTATGACTTTTTATACAAAACCCCTCAATCACCCTCCTTAACCCTCCGATTTGGGGGGTTAAAAAAATGGACAAAAGAGGGTAAAATAAACCCCCACTTAACCCTCTATAACTCTCTCTCATAAACCTCCCCCCTCAAACCAAGCATGGTTTTATTTTCCCCTCACTTAACTTCCCCTCACTTAACTCTCTTAACCCTCAATCCAAGTGGACCCTCATTGTCTCTTTTCTATTAAAAAGAGAACATGAGACATTGTGTTATTAATTTTATTATTATTATTATTTTATTTTATTATGATAAGTACCAGTAGGTATATGTATAGTATATATACATGTATGTATACATAGTATAGTACCGATATTTTTTTTATTTATTATTATTATTACTATTATTGTTATTAATTAAAAAGAGTTGTAATACTTTCTAAAAAATTATATTTGTGAAATATAGTATTGGGCTTGAGCCCTACATTTTCAAATTGGGTTTCGAGCCAGCAGTATTGATTACTTTTCATAAAAAGTATGTTGTTTTGATATTTTCTCTAAAAATGCTTATTACTTTAGAATCTAAATAGATATTTCTTGACCTTAGTTATGTGTATATAAATTTAAAGGATTTATAAAAATATAATTTTAAAATATTATAAATAATTTACTATGTTTCCAATATATTTTAAAATAAATATTATGATTGGTAAAAAAGCATAGTTTCCAACTATTATAATTATTTACTAAAAAGTTATTAAATAATTTTGACTATGAAGAGTTTATATATATATATATATATATATATATATATATATATATATATATATATATATATATATATAAAATCATTATAGATATTTACTATACTCAATTTCTCTTCAAATAATAAATCTTATCCCTCGCTAGTCATATTTCTATCTTCTTGCAAATCTCGGACCTCCCTATATTGTTTCTAGCTATTTCATATATTCTTGACTCAATGACACGGTCCGTGCTATCACTTGAGGTTATCTTGCATAGTTTTGACTTCTGTGACTATTTTTGTGCCGACATGATCATATCGTGCGTAAACTGTAACCAACTCAAGGCAAGTTTCACTATGGCATTATATTACCTTTACTTTGTACTACATGTATCCTTATGTTGTCTTTTCACTGTTACATCTTTATATTTATTTTTGTCATTGCTCTTGATTGATCATGATTATTGCTTGTACACGAGAGTTAGAGTCGCTAGAGTATAAGAACATGTTCATGCATAATTTCTAGTTTATTGTGATTCTCGTTTATCGTGTTGTTAATGTTAATCGTGTTGGACATGTACTTGTGAGATAGTCGGGTGGAAGAATACGACTAGTAGACATGTGGCACCCTAGTGTAGCCTAGAGTTTATTCGGTTAGGGGACCATTTAACAGTGTTTGTTCAGTTAATACACCTCACATGTTGATTGTCCGATTCCTAACCCAACCACATGTTGAACGTTGGTATTATAAAATACACATTACACGTGATCTTTTGTTGCTATATTATTCATTCCTTTCCTTTCCATCAAGTCGACTGTCACGTTGTCCTTATGTTATAGCTATACTCTTTCGTGTCATGCATATAGTTCATTTTCCTTATTACTGTTTTCCTTCAAGCATGTATATTATATGGTATAGTGTGGTGTTATGGTGAACTTGTTCCAATTCTGACTGGATATTTTTTTTAGTTGACAGAGTCTTGATATTCTTGATGACTTGCTCTCTTACTTTGGGTTCCTTTGGGTAGAGTTAGAGATTTCTTGGAGGCCAAACCAAGAGACTAGTTATATTTGTTGTAATAGATTTTGTGAGATATTGTATTTAGTTAAATATAAATCTTATAAATTTTGTAATTGATTTAGAAATATGAATGAGCAATAAAATGATTATTTTATGAGCACTTGTGTATTGCGGGCTAGACAGCGTACTACCGTCGACACTGCGGCTTAGACTGAACTTGGACACGTACTCGCATCTAGAAAAGCGGGTACAGATCGTGACAAGTTTTTTTTGGTGGCCTATACAGGTCACTTTTTGCAAAAGATTGAGAATTTGTGGTGGTACTTAAGTTAATTGTACTACTGCAAGCCTGCGACTAGGAAAGTGCTCATTCATAATTAGGATTGATTTGATTTTAGGAGAATGATTAGGGCTAGATTTAACATAGGAAAACCCTTATCTAGTTTGACTACTTGGGTAGTTAAAGTTGCTCAATGGGCTATGTGGTTAAGATAGAAACATATGCTGAATTTTGAGGTTTGTCAATTTGAGGAATTTTATATTTGTTAGTATGAGGATTTAAATTTGTTTGGATATGACGTTACGATCAAAGGTGGGTAGACTTTTCAATTAGCTTTTGAGAATGATTAATTATCGATGATTAAAATTTTAAATTTTGTTATTTGATGACTATGAATTTGTTGCTATGGTAATTTTTTTAAAAGAGAATGATTTTCAAAAATATTATGATAAGACATTGAAAACTTATTGAATTTTAAATATCGAGAAGATTATGAAGGATGAATTTTCATTATGGTATGAATTTGAAACTTGAGTATTGAATTATTGATTTAAATTAAAACTGAGAATTTTTCTATTTTTGAAAATATCAATTTGATAGAATTTTAGATGTGGATTGAAGGAATAGATTAAGGTCATTGATAGGGTGTTACGTAGGTCAAACTCCTTAACAATATTCCTTTACTTCTATTTTCTATTCTTATTCTTGTTCTAAACTCTCCATAATGTATGCAACATTAGAATAAGGCTAAGGTATGGGTAATGAGCAAAGGGTAAAGGGGTAATAAGTAGGGTATTACCTATTAGAGCCTATGGGTGTATAATATTGTAACGCCCCAGTCCCAAAATACATAGGACCAAGTACGTGAACATGCCAGCTGCACATATACGAAGAGTACTCCAATATATGGAATCCTCGTATACATACATAAGCTGTATATAAAATACTCACAGGCTAGAATAATATAATATATTCTCATCACAAATCAACACAGAAGATAATAGAGTCCAGATAATAAATGAGTGTATCAAAAGATAGCCGGGTGGACATACCCACTCCAAACAACTATGGTAAATAGTCTCAATGATCGGAGTCGAACCTCCGTAAAATAGAAAGAAAAGAAATATAAAAATGTCCACTAGAATGTCTCAAAGAGTCAATAAGCTAGAAATCGGTAGGAGATGCCTCGACATTAATGTAGGATGGATCCAGTACCGCTCCGTACTGCTGCAAAAATTCGTCTAATCCTGGAGAGATAACCAGGTCCTCAGAGGGACGTAACAAGATACAAGAAAATACCGTGCCATATAAACTGTGATATATAATAGAGAAGAAAGGAATGTATGCAATAGGGTGCCTACTAGTTCTACAGTGATAATGTAGTTAAGAATAAACCTTCAACGCATGGGAACTTTGGCCGCAGGAAACTCAGGTATGGTCCCACTAGGATACCAGGGACCTCAAAGCATAACATTCATTAAATGTCAGAGGCCAGCATAATCATTAATAGAAAACCCAATACCTAGTAGGGTCACATCCATGTCCCATAGGAACCTCTAGTAACTGCCAAGTCCACTAGCATGCAATTCTATTGGCAGTTACTCCTAACCGTCGCACGTCTCATACGTATCGGTGGCCAGCCGACTACGCGAGTACGTGTCCTACATGTGACTCATAACTTATAATGATCATGTGTCAAGGCTGTACGAAGTATACCAATACCTCATCATAAGTGGGTGGTCACTAGGCTAAGTCAATACAAGTGAATAAAATCGAAGCAGTAAAACGACCGATAGAGTCGCTTGCACCCAAGTGTAACTTGGACGCACAGTGATATAATACTAACAGTAGATAAGAAATGCTGAATATAAATAACTGAAAATAAGAATAAGTAAATCAAAGTGTAAGGTGTCAAGGTATCTTGCCTGGCAGTGCGGAAATAGAAACTCCAAGCAATCAATCACGTCAGCAGAAAACCTCAAAAATCTACGAACGGCTCCGGATGCTGAAACAAACATCAAGAACGTTCCCAGTGTAAAAGATATATCTAGAAAATGTCGGTCCAAAAATCTAATTCTGGAACAGGGGCAAAATCGTAATTTTGGGTCAAAACGATGTCCGCACTTGGACCCGTTTTGTACCGAAACGCGTGCTAATATCTACAGTCTCTAATATTTTTAAACTACATGCCTACGAATCCGGTTTGAGGAGACGAACCCAAGGTATGTCCAATTTTGGATTCCGATGAGCTGTGCACAATTTTGCCCGTTGGATCGGGTCGCGGGCCCGCCAAATAGGCGTTCCGGTCGACCTTTTCAGAATCGAACCAAATTTGGCACACATGGCCAGAATTTTGATACGGTCCTGTTGGCACAAGTTTCGTCTCGATACGACGAATGTACACAAAGTTAGGGCCAAGTTTACAAAAGGTCGATATAGGGTATCTTGACGGATACGCACTAATTTTGTCGCGCACACGCAACGGAATCGAGTTCCGTCAATTCCCGCACGTCGACAAAATACATACGTGCCTTTCGATGCATATAGTGCACGACCATATCGCCCGGTTTATCGGGGCGCATGCCATATCAGGAAGTTTTTTCTGAAATTTAAAGTTTAAAACCCAGTTTTTCCCTAAAATTAAAAACTGTTTTAATTTCGATCTAAGCAATGTAAAATAAAAGATAAAAGAGAGGTTTCCATTACCTACATGTTGTTATTAACTCTGTTCAAACAGTTTGTCAAAACAGTCAAGGAATCGACCAAAAATGGCCTTCCAAATTGGGGTTTCGAATTCACGGAGTGCTCTGTTTTTAACACATTCTCACCAACACAGGCCAGTTATTCGATTTCCCTATAACTTATTTACTGGGTCTTCTAGAGGGTCAGATAGGGTTTCCAGATTAGTTTACGAAACTAAAAGCGATGAAGCATAGACGAAGAAATTTAGATGGCAAGATGGGTACCTCGCAGTCGTGTGTTCGAACAGGGGGCCCTGTTCTCGTCGGGTTGGGCTGTGCTCCGGCGGTGTGTCGGCTGTCGACTGTGCGCAGGCAATCAGGGTGGTTCGCTTGAGCGTGGGGGTCATGCTGGGGTCGTCATTCGGGATGGGGAAGGAACTTCGACAGCAATTTTTATGAGAAAACCTAGTTGCTGCTCGATTTTTAAATATGGGTTTTAAATCCTACTTCTAATCGGTTTGTAGCTCCGAAGATCCTACAAACTCGTGATAGGTTGGGCTGATCAGGTGAGGGATTGGATTGAGGAAGACTTGAGAAAATCTTTTAGCTAGATTTGACGATTCAAATCTCTTCCCGAGATTTCTAAGTCGCGCATACAACCCCTTATCGGGCTAAAAGCTTTACTGTTCACTGAGGGGAACAGTAAGTTAAGTTGTTGTTTTTTTTTTCCACTTATATGAATATATAAGTGAACCATTGAACCCATATGTAAAATTCAACTAAAATATCCAATCAAATAATACACATGAATAATAGTACTTATATATTAATCGTATAAGTTTAATATATATATTTATATTCATATAACAATATATATATATATATATATATATATATATATATATATATATATATATAAAGGGTTCCTAAAATACTATATATCTATAATAATTTAAATAAATATATATAAAATATAGGGGGCTTACATCCTACCCAACTTAAAGAATTTTGTCATCGAAATTAAAGTAAAGTCGAGGGTAGTATGCAATGCAATACAGAATTAAAGGGAACTAACATATGCAAGACGTACCTTGGGTTTCGAACAAATGGGGGTAGCGATTTCGAATGTCATCCTCGCGCTCCCAAGTAGACTCTTCTGGTGAGTGATGTTTTCAGGCCACGCGAGCCAATGGTATAGATTGATTCCGTAACACCTTCACTCGGCGATCATAGATACCTACCGGTTGCTCTTGGTATGACAAGCTTGGTCCAACAGTGATTTCGGAGTGATCGAGCACATGACTGCTGTCTGCTACGTACCTCCTCAGCTGAGACACGTGGAATACGTCATGTACTCCCTCTAGCGACGGTGGCAATGCCAATCTGTAGGCAACCTCTCCAACACGTTCCAAGACATCGAAAGGGCTAATATATTTTGGACTCAACTTGCCACGTCCTCCGAATCGAATCGTGCCTCTCGTAGGGGATATCTTCAAGAAAACATGGTCGCCTTCCTTGAACTCCAAGGGTCGGCGACAATTATCGGCCACTGCTTCTGTCGATCTCGCAGGTGGTCCTGGATCTTCTTCACCTTCTCCACTGTGCTCAAAACCAACTCGGGACCCAATATCTGTCGCTCCAACAAACATGAGATCGACACTTTCTTCCATACAATGCTTCAAACGGAGTCATCTGAATGCTCATTTGATAGCTATTGTTGTAGGAAAACTCCACAAGATGAAGGTGGTCTTTCCATGATCTGCCAAAGTCAAGCATATACGCCCTCAACATATCCTCTAGCGTTTGAATCGTACGCTCTGACTGGCCGTCTGTCTGCGGATGGTATGCGGTGCTAAACTTTAAACGCGTACCCAAACTTGCTTGTATGCTCCTCCAAAAGTGCGAGGTGATTCTCGAGTCGCGGTCCGATACGATGCTAACTGGTACACCGTGCAGCTTCACTATATGCTTCATATACATATCTGCCAAAACTTTTGTGGACTATCCCACTCTAGGAGGTAAGAAATGGGTTGACTTGGTAAGCCTATCAACAATCACCCATAGTGCATCTCGTCCACTAGGACTCCGAGGAAATCCCGTGACGAAGTCCATCGTAATGTGCTCCTACTTCCACTCAGAAATGGGTAGCGGCTGCAATAAGCCAGCTGTCCTCTGGTGCTCCGCCTTTACTTGTTTACACACCAAACACTTGGCCACAAAATGAGCTATCTCCCGCTTCATTCCGTGCCACCAATAATACTGTCGCAAGTCCCGGTACATCTTAGTTTCATCGGGATGAATAGAGTAAGTCGAACTGTGTGCTTCCGTCATCAACTCCTACCGTAGCTCTCTATTAGGAACATAAATATGATCACCACATCGCAATGTCCCATCGGGATGAATCCTCAATCTCGTCTGCTCTTCTGCTTTAGTCCTCTCTCTAAGTCATCGAAATCTAGCATCCGTGGGTAATGCTGCTTTGATCCTCTCTACTAGCGATGATTGTACTTGGAGATTTGCTAATACGCTATCTGCTCCGGGCAATATTACCTCAATACCAAGCTGCTGTAAATCTCTAATTAACTCTCTCTGTGTGGTCAAGAAAAGAGCCATGGGCTTACGACTTAATGCGTCTGCCACAACATTAGCCTTGATCGGATGATAATGTAGCTCGATCTCGTAATCCTTCATCAACTCCAACCAACGTCGTTGTCGCATATTCAACTCTTTTTGTGTGAACACGTACTTGAGGCTCTTATGATCTGTGTAGATATCTACCCTCTTGCCGTACAAGTACTGTCTCCATAGCTTTAAAGTAAAGATAACCGCTACGAGCTCTAGATCATGGGTTGGATAATTCTTTTCGTTCACCCTCAACTGTCTCGATACGTATGCTACTACATGACCCTGCTGCATCAATATGCATCCTAATCCCTTCTCGGATGCATCACTGTAGATCACAAATCCTTCCGGGCCTGGTGGTAGTGTCAAGATAGGTACAGTGATCAAGCGCTTCTTCAACTCGTCAAAAGCGGGTTGACACACATCTGTCCATACAAACTCCTAATTCTTTCAAGTGAGTCGAGTCATAGGCCCCGCTATTCGAGAAAAATCTTCTACAAACCTTCGATAATAACCCGTAAGAAAACTTCTCACCTCGGAAGCTGATGTAGGAGTAGGCCATGCCTTGACTGTTGTGTTCTTCTCCGTATCTACTGATATGCCATCTCCAGTAACAATGTGTCCAAGAAATGATACTTCCTTGAGAAAGAAATCACACTTGCTAAGCTTCACGTAAAGTCGCTCATTCCTCAATGTTTCCAAAATAATCCGTAGATGCTGCTCATGCTCCTCTTGACTCTTGGAGTAAATCAAGATATCATCTATAAGACAACTACAAATTTGTCCAAGTACTGGTGAAAGATCTTGTTCATTAAATTCATGAAGACTGTAGGAGTGTTGGTCAAACCGAAGGGCATGACCAAGAACTCGTAGTGTCCATACCTCGATCGAAAAGCCGTCTTTGCAATGTCTTCCTTCCGAACCTTCAGTTGGTGATAGCCCGATCGTAAGTCAATCTTGGAGAATACTTTTGCTCCATTCAGTTGATCGAATAGATCGTCTATACGCGGAAAGGGATACTTGTTCTTCACCGTAACTACATTCAAAGCTCTATAGCTGATACACATGCGTACTGTCCCATCTTTCTTAGGTACAAAAAGAACGGGTGCTCCCTATGGTGATGCACTGGCACGAATAAAGCCTTTGTCCAATAAGTCGTCAATCTGTGTCTTCATCTCTACCAACTCCTTCGGTGCTAGTCGATATATTCAAGATGAAATAGGCTCGGCTCCCAGAATAAGCTCAATAGAAAACTCGATGTCTCGGTCGGGTGCCAGTCCCGGCAAATCCTCTGGGAATACATCTTCGAACTCGGAGATGATAGGGTGCTGAGGGGTGTCCTGCATCATCATGTGAGTCCCTAATGTTTGTGCATCAATACTCTCTCCTTCTTCCTTGGTGAACTCGAACTCTATCGCATTCGGTGGTTTAAAGACGATATTACCCTATGGCAGTCTATAAGGGCAAAATGTTGGCTTAACTAGTCCATTCCGAGAACCATATCGAATGTCGGTATAGGGAATACAATAAATCGTGCCTTCATCTCCCTACCACATATCACTACAGGACAAAGTCTACAAAAACCACTAACATGTACAATTCCTCCTCCAGTGAGGATTCTAATATTCTTAGATAAGGGTGTGATGGGAATGCTGTGCTGTGTCTAGTGGCAAAACTAGTAGCTATAAATGAATGAGTGGCTCCACTGTCAAACAAAGTAATGGCAAGAAATAAAATAACTAAAACCATACCTGCTATGACTTCTGTCTCTATCTCTGTATCCTCAACAGCTAGAGAGAATACCTGCCCATAATTTTGTCCAGGTCCCTGAGCTCTGGCCCTCTCAAACTGTGCTGACTGGGGTGGTAATGATGGGCGAGGTGCTCCTGCTGCTGGCTGAGGTACTGGAAGTGAAGGGGCTGTCGGTCTTTGGTTTTGCTGGGCATAAACTAAGGACTGCTGCTTTAAAAAATCCTTCATATTGTGTTGCCCTGACTCGCATCTCAAGAACGCTCCAAGTCGAGTTCGACAGTCCTTCATGAGGTGTCCCTGCTTCCCGCAATAGTTGCAGGTGAGCTTCTGATAAGGAGTGGGTCTCTGCTGGAACTGTCCTGTGGGCCTCCTGATAGGTCCACTCTGAGTAGCTCTAGCCGGTGTAACTGCTGGTGTATGGCGTCTCGATGTCTGCTGCAACTCCTTGCGAAGAATCTCCTGAGCATAAGCTTCTTCCAAGACAGATGAATATGAGACACGGGACTGTGTAGTCGTATAAGACTTGAGCTCTAGTGCAAGCCCCTGATAGAATCTCCTTGCCTTCTCTAACTCTGTCGGGATCAATCCCGCACCAAATCTACTCAGGCGATTGAACTCTGAGTCATATTCATCAACTGTCATATTCCCTTGCTTCAGGTGAAGGAACTGGTCGTATAGACCATCTCGAACATGAATGGGGAAGAATCTCTCATAAAATGCATCGTAGAACTGCTTTCAGGTGATCCCAGCACCTAATCGTCTCTCTTTTGCTTTCCACCAGTGGTGAGCATTATCTTCTAATAGTAGGTCCACTGCTGTCATTCAATCTTGAACTGGCAACTGAGATGCTTTCAGTAGCTTCTCTGTACTAATAAGCCATTGTGACACCTCCAGTGGCTTCTCCGTTCCTCTGAAGGCCTTGGGGTTCATGTTTATAAAGTTCTTGATAGAGCCTTCATAAGGACGCAGAGCCGGTGCTGGTGCTGGTACCGGTGCCGGCGGTGGAGGTCTAGTCAATGCTGCTATCATAGTCTGTCTCATCTGCTCGGTCTGCTGCCACTGAGCCTGCATCATGGCATATATAAACTGGGAAGTAGGGCTCCCATCAGTCGGGGGTGGAGGCATCTGAGGTCCCGACTGTGGTAGAAACTGCTGAGGGAATGATGGTGGTGGAGGCAGTGGTGCATTCCCTCCTGATGGCACGGTAGTGGTCTGCTCAGCCTGGCTGACTGGAGGTGCTGCGATATCTGGGTGCACCGTTGTCGGTGTCGTAGTAGGTTGTGACTGTCCTGGCTGATATGGTGTCACCAGAGTCATCGGAGGATTCTGTCCCTCCGGGGTAGCCTCTTCACCAGATTTGAGGGCCAAGGTAGAAGTGCGTCTGCTTCTTAGATGCATACTATTGGCACGAAGAAAATAAGATGGTATTAGAAAAGTTTAGATATGGGGCAATTCAAGTAATCAAGGAATTTGAAGAGATTTGGAAGTCAAAGGAGGTAGTAATTCTGGATGAGATACCATTCATATTCCTATATGCATGCTTGTTGGGCACAATCATGTAACCCAATAATATTTTCTGACATGCATGGGCCACCACAAAAACATGTAACGCCCCAGTCCCAAAATACATAAGACCAAGTACGTGAACATGCCAGCTGCACATATACGAAGAGTACTCCAATATATGGAATCCCCGTATACGTACATAAGCTGTATATAAAATACTCACAGGCCAGAATAATATAATCTAATCTCATCACAGATCAACACAGAAGATAATAGAGTCCAGATAATAAATGATTGTATCAAAAGATAGCCGGATGGACATACCCACTCCAAACAACTATGATAAATAGTTTCAATGATCGGAGTCCAACCTCCACAAAATAGAAATAAAAGAAATATAAAAATGTCCACTAGAATGTCTCAACGAATTAATAAGCTAGAAATTGGTGGGAGATGCCTCGACATCAATGTAGGATGGATCCAGTGCCGCTCCGTATTCCTGCGGGAATTCGTCTAATTATGGAGAGATAACCAGGTCCTCAGAGGGACGTAATAAGATACAAGAAAATACCATGCCATATAAACTGTGATATATAATAGAGAAGAAAGGAATGTATGAAATAGGGTGCCTACCAGTTCTACAGTGATAATGTAGTTAAGAACAAACCTTCAACGCATGGGCACTCTGGCTGCAAGAAACTCATGTATGGTCCCACCTGGATAGTAGGGACCTCAAAGCATAACATTCATCGAATGTCATAGGCCAGCAGGATCATGAATAGGAAATCCAATGCCTAGTAGGGTCACATCCATGTCCTATAGGAACCTCTAGTAACTGCCAAGTCTACTAGCATGCAATTCTATTGGCAGTTACTCCTAACCATCGCACGTCTCATACGTATCGGTGGCCAGCCGACTACATGAGTACGTGTCCTACATGTGACTCACAACTCATGATGATCATGTGTCAAGGCCGTATAAAGTATACCAATACCTCATCATAACTGGGTGGTCACGAGGCTAAGTCAATGCAAGAGAATAAAATCGAAGAAGTAAAACGACCGATAGAGTCGCTTGCACCCAAGTGTGACTTGGACGCACAGTGATATAATACTAACAGTAGATAAGAAATGCTAAATATAAATAAATAAAAATAAGAATAAGTAAATCACAGAGTAAGGTGTCAAGGTATCTTGTATGGCAGTGCGGAAATAGCAACTCCAAACAATCAATCACGGCAGAAGAAAACCTCAAAAATCTACGAACGGCTCCGGATACTGAAACAAACATCAAGAACGTTCTCGGTGTAAAAGATATATCTAGAAAATGCCTGTCCAAAAGTCCAATTATGGAACATGGGCAAAATCATAATTTTAGGTCAAAACGATGTCCGTTGTTGGACCCGTTTTGCACCAAAATGCGTGCCAATGTCTACGGTCTCTAAAGTCGTCAAATTACATGTCTACGGATCCGGTTTGAGGAGACGAACCCAACGGTATATCCAATTTTGGATTCCGATGAGCTGTGCACAATTTCGTCCGTTGGATCGGGTCGCGGGACTGCCAAATAGGTGTTCCGGTTGACCTTTTCAGAATTGAACCAAACATGGCACACAGGGCCAAAATTTCGATACGGTCCTGTTGGCACAAGTTTTGTCTCGATACGACGAATGTACACGAAGTTAGGGCCAAGTTTGCAAAAGGTCAATACAGGGGTATCTTGACGGATACGCACTAATTTCGTTGCACACACGCAACGAAATCGAGTTCCGTCAGTTCCTACACGTCGGCAACATCCATACGCGCCTTTCGATGCATATAGTGCATGACCACGTCGCCCGATTTATCGGGGCGCACGCCATATCAGAAATTTTTTCTGAAATTTAAAGTTTAAAATCCAGTTTTTCCCTAAAATTAAAAACTGTTTTAATTTCGATCTAAGCAATGTAAAATAAAACTAAAATAGAGGTTTCTATTACCTACATGTTGTTATTAACTCTGTTCAAACAGTTTGTCAAAACAGTCAAGGAATCAACCAAAAATGGCCTTCCAAATTGGGGTTTCGAACTCATAGAGTGCTTTGTTTTTGAACAGATTCTCACCAACTTTGTGTTGATTTCACATGCCAGTTATTCGATTTCCCTACAACTTATTTACTGGGTCTTCTGGAGGGTCAGACAGGGTTTCCAGATTAGTTTGCGAAACTAAAAACAAAGAAGCATAGACGAAGAAATTTGGATGGCAAGATGGGTACCTCGCAGTCGTGTGTCCGAACATAGGGGCCCTGTTCTCGTCGGGTTGGGCTGTGCTCCGGCGGTGCGGCGGCTGTCGACTGTGCGCAGGCAATCGGGGTGGCTCTCTTGATCGTGGGGGTCGTGCTGGGGTCATCGTTCGGGATGGAAAATGAACTTCGACAGCAATTTTTATGAGAAAACCTAGTTGCTGCTCGGTTTTTAAATATGGGTTTTAAATCCTACTTCCAATCGGTTTGTAGCTCCGAAGATCCTACAAACTTGAGATAGGTTGGGCTGATCAGGTGAGGGATTGGATTGGGGAAGATTTGAGAAAATCTTTTAGCAAGATTTGACGATTCAAATCTCTTCCCAAGATTTCTAAGTCGCGCACATAGCCCCTTATCGGGCTAAAAGCTTTACTGTTCCCTGAGGGGAACAGTAAGTTAAGTTGTTTTTTTTCTTTTTCTTTTTACTTATATGAATATATAAGTGAACCATTGAACCCACATGTAAAATTCAACTAAAATATCCAATCAAATAATACACATAAATAATAGTACTTATATGTATTAATCGTATAAGTTCAATATATATATATATATATATATATATATATATATATATATATATATATATATATATATATATATATATATTCATATAACAAAATATATATATAAAAAGGGTTCATAATTGGTATTCCCATATCATGTGGGCTTGGATCCCGAACGAAGAGGCTCTCCTCTTCCTCGAGTGGCCGTCCGCCCCCGGGCTCGGCCGGCGGCCGTCCGCCCCCAGGCGTTCCCCCTCTCGCTGGGGGCTCCTTGGCGTTCCCCCCTCCTCCGGCCTCCTTGGCCCCTTCGGGTGGACGGGTTACCTCTGGCCGTCCCCCCCGCGAGGAGGCCCCCCTCTTTCCTCGGTCGAAGCATGCCAGGGGTGCGGGAACCCCTCCCCCTCCTTCCCTCTTCCGCGGTGCAGCTACCGCTCGCGGCGTCGCAGGCTTCGCCGGGTCCGTCGCCCTCTGCCGTCCAAGGCCCCCTCCATCCTCGGACCTCCTCATGTCGTCCTCAGCGCCCCGTGCGCCTCGCGGCCCCTCTCAGGCCCGCCTCCCCACTTGGCTGTTGCCCCCGCCGACATGCCGCCCCCCTCCCTGGACGCGGGTCCTCCTGCAGTGCTGCGGTCCTCCGAGCTTCCGGCAGCGTCCGCCGCGGACCCGTCTCCTCCTCCGGCCCGGCCTCCTCCGGGCCAGGCGTCCTCCTTCCTAGCCGGCGCTTCTCCACCGGAGCTTCCCCCCGCGCCTCCCCCCGCCTCGGATTCTCTCCCGACGTTCACCCCCGCTCCGGGCGCCGTCCCCCCCGGAGGTCCCTTCTTTCGCGCCTCCCCCTCCCGTCGCGGACCCCCTCCCCCTCCCGTCGCGCCTACCGCGGCTCCTCCGACCGCCAGCTCCTCTTCGCCGGGAGTACTGGCAGGATCCCTCCTCTCTTAGGTGGTTCTGGATCTCCGCCCAGGCGGCCGTGCCCCTCCCGGCCCCGGCGGCCGCGTCCCTTCCTGCCTCCGACGGCGCCGGCATCCCCGACCCCGAGTCGTGGTGCCCCTGCGGGCGCTACCCCCCTACCGTCGGGCCTAGTGTTCTTCGGGCCCCCTCGGCGCCCCCCTTGGCCGGCCGAGCGACCTCTCCTGGCCTCCTTTCCTCCCTCCTGGCCTCCACTCGCCTCAGGCCGGCCTCCTCTCGCATCAGGCCCCTGCCGCAGCCGGGTCTCCCCGCCTCCGTCGGTTCCCTCTCCGCTGGCGCCCCTGCCTGCCCCTGCGCCGGCCCCCTCTTCGTCTGGGCGCGTTGCCGGAGCACTTCTCGGAGACTTCCGGAGCTGGTCACCACCTCCCTGCGTGGTCCTCCCCAGCCGTCGAGGTACACCCCCTCCTGCCATGGCGTCCCCGGCATCGCCTTCCCCCGCACGGAGTTGCCCGGCGCCGGCGTCGCCTCCATCTCGCTGAGCCGTCGCGAAGCCCCCGGCGTCGCCTCCGCGCCATGGAACCTCCCGGCGTTGCTCCCCCGCGTTCGGGGAGTCCCGAGGACCTCGGGCCCCTCTCCCCCTCGGGCTTTATGCGGTTCAGAACCCTAGGGCCTCGCGCGCGGACCAGGGCCGTCACGTGCACCCCACCCCTCGGGTTCTGTGCCCTGGCCCCGTGTGTTTTTGAAATTTTTCGAAAATTCGGTTTTCGAATTTTCGAATTTTTTTTCGAACCCCTGCCTCCTGTTGGACACGTGCCCCCCCTCCGCTTTTCAATTTTCGCACTTTTTGTTTACCTTTTGACCGGCTGCTGCCCGGTTGTGGGCTCAGCGCCTGGCTCCGTTTTGGTTTGTTGTGGTCTGGCCCCATTTTGGGTTGATGTGGGCTGGTTGTTGTGGGCCGCTTCCTGTTTTAATCAATAAATTTCTTGTTTAAAATATATATATATATATATATATATATATATATATATATATATATATATATATATATATATATATATATATATATATAAAGGGTTCCTAAAATACTATATATCTATAATAATTTAAATAAATATATATAAAATATAGGGGACTTACAAATATAGTTGACGACATAGGATTTGACCTAGTATAGATTAGAATACCTTGATATGACAAGGTATTGACCTAAAAATCTAGGTTGGACCTAGTTTTGACCAAAGTTGACTAGTTTGACCACAAAGGTCAACCTTTAAGTCAAATTAACCTAGTTTGACCACAAAGACCTATATTAACCTAGTTTGACTTCCATAACCTAAATTTGACTTTGAAATCATGTTTCATCTTAGATATCAATGTTTAAGACATCGAAACACCGTTTGACATTTATATTTCATATTTAGGTCACTTGGACTCCAATTTTGATACTGATTTATGTCTATGGCTCAGGACCATAGACGAGTGCATTTTATGATCTCTTTTATTCACTGATGGTCTCTCTACTTCATTGATTAGATATGTGTTCTTTGTTTATTGATACACTGTATACACGTGATTAATATTTGCAGATTCTATCTATGTTCATCATATTTCATAATTTTTCGTACTTATTGTGATTACCGTGGTTATCTTGTTTATCATGATTAAATGTTTCGTGCTTTGACTTGAGTCCGCGATTACTAGTCGGGCAAAAAGGAAATGCCTTAGTATATATGTGGTCAAACCTAATAGTCCGTGATTATTGTAACTCATGATAGACCGTGGATAATATAAACAATGGCTAATAGTTGGATCATGCACAGCAGATCACATATGGAACATGGCATTTCCAAAACACTTAGTAGTTGTTGGTTTACTCCTTCACATGTTCCTTTTTACTCATATGATGTTTACCTCGTCTACTGCCTACTTTTTGTTTACTGCTTCGTACTTCATGATTATCCAGATGTTGTATCTCCACATTCCTATATTGTTATATAGTTTCTATCATGTTATGAATAGTTATCATGTTTGTACTTGCTCCAATCCTGACTGGATATATTTTCCAGTTGACGAGCTCGAGGATACTTGCCCTTACCTATTACGGTGCTCCGAAGACCCAAGGAGTGGATCCTCCGGCAGAGTAGCTTAGTTTCCTAGATGGATGCTAGTTAGATAGCATCATTATTGCTGGATTTGTCTCCAGTTTGTTATATTTGGGGATGTTATATTATTTTAGGACATATACTATTTGATATAGACTTGTAGACTTGTCTGTATGAGACTTATGCTACTATTCTGTTTTCATCATTCATTATCTTCTATCGATATCGTGTTGTTATCTTCCTCTAGATTACATGATTAAGTATACATGTTTATAGATGTCATATTATTCCTCCGTGCAGAGATGAGCTATATTGTTGACAGGTTATATTTTATATCTGTTATATTGTTAGATAGTGTGGTTGACCTATACATCATTCTACTGCCGAACTATGACATAGGCTGGACGTACCCACGTGCTCGTACCCTTAAACCGGGTGCGGGTCGTGATAATACTTGCCTGGTGGTAGTGTGTAAAACCAATAATATCCAATCAATCAATGAGCCCCAAAAGTCAAACTCCTGTAAATGACTCCAGATGCTGAAACAGATATGACCAACGTTCTCGGCATAAGAAAAATGTCTAACATTGACCACCCATAAGTCCAATTCTGGATATAGGGCCAAAACTGTAATTTTGGGTTAAAATAGTATTCGTCATTGGACCCGCTTGTTACCCAAAAGCGTGCAAGAATCTATGGTCTCTAAAGTCGACTAATTATATACATACGAGTCCAAAATTTTTATATGAACTCAATGGTATGCCCAGTTTTGGATTCTGATGAGCCGTGCACTAAATCGTCCATTGAGTCGGATCGTGTGCTTGCCAAAATAGTGTTCCAGTTGATCTTCTCAGAATCGGATCAAACTTGGCTCACAGAACCAAAAAAACAACACAAGTCCAGTGGTATAAGTTTTTCTTGATACGACGAACGTGTATGAAGTAATTGGGGTTTTTGCAAAAGGGTTAATACTGTGTACCTCGATCGATACGTCTCGTATTCGTCTCACACATGCAACGAATTCGAGTTCCGTCAAAGCCCACACATCCACAACATTTATGTACACATTTCGATGGTCTTGGGTTACGACGAAGTCGCCTGGTTTGTCGGGACGGACCCCGTATCGGGAATTTTTTCTAAAAATTCCCTATTTTGAAAACTGTTTTTCTCAATTTTGGAAATCTGATTTCTCGACACACAGTCGATAAAATCTAAATCTACAAAAAGGGTTCTGAAGCCCTATAGGTTTTCTAAAACTCTGTTTAAGTGGTATTCCAAAATTATCGGTGGATTGTTAAGAATCGGCCTTCCAATCTTGGGTTTTGAACCCAAAACTGTTCTGTTTTCGAATAGTTTTTCGTTAACTTTGCATTGATTTTCTGAGCAATCTATTGGGTTATTTGTAATTCTATTTGAAGAGGATTTAATAGGGTCATGTTAGGTATGCACCAAAGAAATTGGTTCAGGAATCCGTCAAGCGATATAGAAGAAAATGAAAAATGGCTGTTTGGATTGTTGTACTGCTGCCTGCTGTAGGCTGTTGTGTGCTCGATAGCACATGCTGTGTAGTGCCTCATCCCTATATTGTGCCCTATTCTTTTTCCATAGGGTGCACGAGAAAGGAACACTGTGGCTATTGATTCGGTCGGGACCGATAGGTCGAGATCGATCGAATCGGTCGAACGAGAATGATTGAATTAAGATCCTTTTCTCATTATGGAAAGGCTCCTTCAAAATCAAGTCCCATATTCAGTAGGTTGTGCCTCGATGATAGACTCTACGGCTAAGTCCGGAGAGACCTTCCGTTGCTATGTTTTTTACGCCACACTTGCGTTGGTTTTGGCTTTGGTTTTCTGAATGCATTTTCATGAATATTTTTCTGGCTTGCATTTCGAACTCGCATTTACATATCGAACTCCTTGAATAATACAATGTTCTAATCAGTTGCTTGTACGATTTCAGGTAATCGCGTAGGCAACGTCTAGTGCGACCAATAAGTCTCTCGCCTCGAACAAAAATTAAGGTGAGTGACGGACCTCCTTCACCTCGATCCTCTGTCTTAAAAACAAGAACTTGGGATAACTATATCAAATTAGAACGATTTACTCAGAAAAGGCAAGTTTCACGCTCAAAAAGAGAAAAGATAAGGCTCTAGAAAAGAGAGCATTATTTCATGATATGCAAAACCAAAAAATAAATCGATTATATAATTGTCGCAACGATACCGTGCCTTAAATCACTTGTTAACATAGCACGGTCTTGGACAACTTGTATAGAAGGGAAATTGTTCCTTCGGATGGTATTCCAGGGCCATGGGACCGATCCAGCCTAGGAAGAAACACGATAGCTCTGCTGGATTATACCGCAGGTATTCAGTGCTCTTTCAACGGGGCTCGCTACCCGCGTTGAACATGTACCTTCTAAACCAAGCTATGTCCAGAATGGCTTTCATGCCAATGACCTCCACAATTATGCACTAGCCAAACTTATGTTATGCAATTTGACAAAAAAGAACATGGTAAGCTTTATGTTGCTTGGCACTCTCTACCGTAGGTAAGTTCTAGTGTAATATCTCCTTGTTTATGTTTCATCAAACTGCTTGCATGAAACTGACTAGGATAGCTAGAAAGATCACTAAAATATGTTGCATGTTTTATAAAAAATTCTTGAACCAAATGAGAGCATGGAAAATAATAAGCCACTCGATAGTACATGTTGATTGTACTGATCCTCGCTCTCTATAGGTGCTATAAATCAGGAGGAGTGTGCCGCATGACTGAAGGCAGCGCTCATGTGTTTTGAAGCTTCGTTCGTGCGCGCGAAGCCTTGATCCAATCTCTTTTGAATACTCTGCAACTGTCCAAGCTGAGATGTCTCGACTCTCCCCTATCCAAGGTGTCTGTATACTTTGGTTGCATAAATAGGTGTGATGTATGGAACAGCTGTCTCATCGCCGTTTATTTTGTAATGGAGTCAGTTTTGTAGCCCGTGCGGCGCCTTTGTATCGAGTCTGTAATATGATGTTCATTATCAATAAAGCTCAAGTTTCTTCTATATAATGTGTTCAATTTACTCTGCGCACTCTCTTGTTGTTGTGTTTCGGATAACCTTATGACTATGCCTTGCGCGATCGTAACTTAGGTTCGTGCGGTATCACGTCCGGAAGACGACAATCAATTCTATGGAATCGGGGCATGACATAATGTTATCAGAGCATAGCTTTACGTCCTTTGGCCTTCCGTTTGAGTCTCGAACCTTTGACCTCATGTCGATGAGATGAGTTGCTCCATACAGTGAGTCTGTAATATTTTATGAGACTAATACGAGTTGCCTCCTAATTTCAGAAGTCCGAGAACCTACGTACATGAATGAAGAAAGTGCTTCGAGCGGCTCGAGCAGCTCAGGGGCGGGACCCTCAAACACCCCCACGGAACCCATGGAACGGATGATGCGCATGCTGGAGGCGCAACAACGACAGGCCGAGGCCAATTATCGCCTGAACGAATAGCATCGATAGCATGTTGAAGACCAGCGGAGATAAGCTGAGGCACGTCAGACTCAGTTTGAGGCCCAATTCGATGCGCAATTCAAGTTGCAGCAGAAGCAGCTTAATACTCTTCCGCAAATCGTCCAGACAGTTGTGGCCAAGGGCAACTCTGCAACGACTCATGCCATAACCGAGCCTACGGCCCGACCGATCGAAATCGAACCGAAGGTACCCGAGCAACTACCTGCAACACCAAGAAGGTCCAACTTTGAGGTGTCAAAATTTACTAAAAATTGTCGCACATCCTTCTACGGTACTGAAGACCCTTCTCTGGCGATCGATTTTTGAAGGAGTTGGAAGACCGTTTCGAGCTTCTAGACGTGGATGAGTCCAAGAAAGTTACATGTGCTCAGCTTCTACTCTGATTGAACGCGCACGACTGGTGGGCCGTACAAAAACAAGCGATCCGGTAGGACGACAAGACAACAACAATCCCTTGGGATACCTTCCGACAGGCGTTCGAAATCGAATACCTCCCTACACCCGTTCGACAAGAAAAAGAGAATGAATTTATGCAGATGAAGCAAGGGAATATGACGGTGCGGTAGTACGCCGCAAAATTCAATAAACTGGCCAAATTTGCTGGATCATTCTTTCCTACAATAGTGAGTCACGCTCGGCGGTTCGAAGTGGATCTGTGACCCTCTATTTCTGCTCATATGTCAGTTCTGGAATATAAGGTAATGGACAAGTCCCTGAATCATGCTCTCCGCCTTGAGCGCCAATATCCCCCAGATGCTGACGGTACTATGCATACATACAATCATAAGCGTCCTAGCCATGTAGGAGGAAACAATGCTACCAAGCGTCCGAATAATTAACGGGCACCAAGGCAGATACCAAGGGCAGAACACGGGACCTCGCTGTAACAGATGTCGCCTATTCGGACACCTAGCCGTCGATTACAAAGTTCTTGAAGGAGGATGCTAGAACTATGGTAAAAAGGGATACTTCAGTTCAAATTGCCCGGCCAAGAGATCGAACCCAACGACGCCTTAGCAGCAGCAACATTATCCAAGGAACTAGGGACCATCGCCTCGAGCCCAACAACCCGTGCCGCAAAATGGTCAGGATCGTCGCCTTAATTCCCAGGGCCGCGTCTATGCCATGATTCGAAATAAGGCATTCACCTCTGATATAGTCGTGATAGGTATACTGCTTTTTAATAATAAACCTGCTTGTGTACTGTTTGATTCAGGCGCTATGCATAGTTTTATAGCGGCGGATTTTATTGATGAACAAAAATTCTCCATGGCACCGTCTTAACCTTATCGTTAGCACCCCGTCGGGCACACAAATCCCTGTAAACACCATCTGTAGAGACTGCTACATATGTATTGGTAGGAGGAAATTGACTCTAGATGCGATAGTTCTAGATCTTAAGGACTATGACATCATTCTGGGGATGGATTGGCTCAGCGCTTGCTCTGTCACCATTGACTGTACAGAAAAAAAGGTCACCTTCCGTCTACCGGGGGTGTAACGCCCCTGTCCTAAAATACTTAGGACTAAGCATGTAGACATGCCAGCTTTATACATACGAAGTATACTCCAATATATGGAATCCTCGTATGTATACATAAGTTGTAAAATGCAGTAAACCATGACACTAAATTTCATCCATGAAAATAAAAGAGTAATGATATAAAATCAACTTTAAATTGTTATTTGGTATAAGACGTTGGGCGGAGACAAATCCACTACCAACTATTAAAAGAGAAGTACATAAACAATGGAAAAAAATTTTCAAGCGAAGCAAGGCAATCCCAAAAGCAATCATCTTTGATGGAAGAGAATAAATCATGGCCTTTGCTAGAGCACCTGCGAAAAGTCACAAACACACACCTAGAGAATTCACCAGGTCCTCAGAGGGACTTAATAAGATATATGAAGAACATGCCATATAAACTATATATAAAAATATGCCACTAAGTCACAAGTAAAAGTAAAGTGACAAGACATCATAAGGTTACCTAACCATTCTACTGTGTACAGGCAGTTAAGAACAAACCTTTAGTCGCAAGGGCCCTGGCTATAAATAGGATCCGGTATAGTCCCCACTTGGGCACCAGTGACCAAGCACATAACGTTCAAAAATATCAGTGTCCAACCTGAGGGGGTAAGCATACCCATATCTCCGACGGAGTTTTCGGGTTACAAAAGAAAGTGTAATAGTAGCCCATACGATAACAAAATATTCTCCCCACCCAATTTACCTATCTAAGTCACATCCATGACCATGTATCTCTACTAATTGCTAAATATCCTAATATGTCTCTATTAGCAGTTAGACCTATCGCATGCGTACGGGTGATCAGCCAACAGGCAAGGACCTCTACATGCTATTCATCTCACACATATGTCGTGATACCATCGTGACAAGTTTATGATAATACACTAACAATCGGTAGTACCTTAAATTTTAGGCCCATATGCGTAGATTAGAGACAAGAAAGAAATAAGGCTAACACTTGTATTGAATATACGAAAAGCAAGTAAATAAATCACAAACAACAGTTAAAGCCACAACTAGAAATAAACAGGCAGTAAATATACAATATCTAAAATAAAATGCAGACTAATTATAAACAGTAAATAAGGCAATGTATCTTGCCTGGTGTGACGTCCGGTGTGGTGCGATGATCCGACCAGTCATATTTTGTCCAATAGCCGAGGTTGATGTGTAAGGGTCCGAAATTCACGAGAAAAGAGCATTGCACGATTAGTCATGATTAATGAGGATATCAAAGGCAGAAATTGCGGAGAATAGATACTTATACTATGTTAAGAAAAAGTCATATTATTTGAAAACTATATTTACTAGTAAAAAATAATTATTTTGGAACGTACTTGAAATAACAGAAAAGTCAATTTAGGCAAAAACCCTAAGTTTCGTAAAAGTACATTTTAGGTAGAAAACTATAGTTCATTACTTTAAAATATTTTTGATAAATATTTGGAAAATACTAGAATTTCTTTCTAAAATTTTGAAACTACAGATAATAGTTTTTGTAACCACAATACTAAGTTAAATAACAATGATAATAACAAAAATAATAATACTAGTATCAACAATAATATCTCCATATATTTTGCAAATACTAACATATATACTTAAAGGAACACACGATAAAATAAATATTAATGGTAATACTTAAAACAATATTTTGTAGAAATTTTAACCTTTTTAAAATGTACATAGATATTTATGTATTCTGTTATCAAATCATGATAAAATATTAATACTTCATATGTTATACAGCAGAATAGTATTGTCCACTCATCTCTCGAGAGAAGGAAACACAGGCACACATGTTCATTGAGAACCTAAATCCACAACAAAAACAGAAAAAGAAGAAGCAAAGACTACGTTCCCTTCTTCGATACTTCCCAGGAGGGGGAGAGATCATATGGATTATTAAAGAGAGTGAATCTAGAGAGGGAGGTTTGGTGAGGAATTTGAGAGGAAGACTTCTGTGAGTTCGAGAGAGCGGAAGAGTGAGAGGGGAGAGTGCTTACCGGAGAGGAAGCCGGTGGAAGCTCGAGGAACTCGTCGGCTCACGAGGTGGCCGATGCGGAGGATCGATCTCACAGTGGCCATGGGGTCAGGACACGACGCTCACGGCTGGCACGGGGCATGGCTGTACCAAGCAAGACGGAGGTCGGGATCGAGTCGGCGGGAGGGTTTGGTGATGAGTGCTCACTAGAGAAGAAGCAGGCCCGACATCGATGGAACATGTGCTACCGACGGATGGTACGGCCGTTCATAGCGGTGCACGAGGTAGAGGTGATGCACACGCCCTGGCGGTGGCTCGTCGGAGGCTCGTCGGATGGCTCTGCACTTTCGGATCTGGTGGCGCGGCACACAGTGGAGGTAAGTCGTGGTAATGGTGTATTTTATTTGGTTGATTTAGTTAGAGGTGATTTTGGGTGATGGGGAGAGGAGGTGGTAATGATGGCGGCGAGGTTCTGATGATGGCGAGGGTGGTGGTCGGTTTGGGAGCCACAGGGCTGTGTTGATAGACGGAGACGATTGGTGGCGATAGACGGCTGTGATGGCGGGAGTGGTAGAGGTGGTGCCTTCAGCTGATGGTAGTAGTACTGTCGAGAAAAATGGACGGGAAGAAAGGTTGGCCGCGGTGGTGAGAGGTGGTGGTGGTCGGTTGGGCTCTGGCTGGAACGGCAGCGACCATGGTTCTGGTGGTGACGATAGGGCGACGAGGTAGTAATAGGATTTGGTTTTGGTTCAGGTTTCGGGATGTGTTGGGTTTGTACGACACAAGCTGAGTTGGTGTCCTACGAGACACGAGGATGGAGATGGATTGTGTTCGGGGTTGTCGGGCACGGAGGAACAATGTACTTGTACAAATAAAAAATATAGTGGATGGGTAGGGGCACGGATACGATGCACAAACTTTGGTTGTGATGGAGAATTTGATTGTAGAATTCATGTCAAAGAGCAATGAGCCTCTCTTTAGATAGGAGGTGGTGCTCCTAGTTGGATAGTGACTCAGATTCGTTTAAATCCCAATGGATAATTCCTTCCTTAATTTAAATCGCTCAGAATTTAATTCAATAACATCTCTCTAAAATATGAAAGTAGCTAATCTTATTTTTAATTTAAAAAATTATTTAAAAGTTATTCATTAAAATCAAATTCCGATTTAAATCACAATAAACTAATTTAGAATTATCTTTTTATAACTTGTAAAAATAATATAATAAAAATTTCAAAAATTAGAAATTAAAATATATACATGAATTAGATTCATGTCCCTCGCATGCAAATATTTACAAAATCATCGTTTACTAAATTACTGCTATATTTGGACTATAACTAAAATAAAAATAAAATAATGTTTTGAAAAAATCTCGACGCGACGCTTTTTACAACTTTAAGCAATTTAAAATATTTATCACATATTATTTTGAAAACCATACTTCTTCTATATAAATAAAATCTATAATAAATTTTGATTTTATAAAATAATATGTTTCTCGTATATACGTGTGTATTCGTATTCGCACGTGACGTACAAATACGATAAATAAAATTAATACCAAAATTAATTTAAAAATTTTAGTGAAAATTTAGGGGGTTTACAGGGGGAGCTCGAATTCTGCTACTCTGTGGTGAAGCATCGGTAGCCTGTATGGTGATCTCAGCAATTTCTGCTTGACGGATGTTACATTCCGGATGCCAAGGCTACTTGACGTCCGTTCAAGACACGCGACATGATGGTGCAAACGCGAATCAAACCGACATTGTGGCAGAATTCTGAGACGTATTCCCGGACGAGCTATCCGGCATGCCACCCGATCGAGAAATTGAGTTCACTATCGATACCTTCCCCAACACTCGACCAATTTCTATAGCCCCGTACAGAATGGCCCGTGCAAAATTAAAAGAACTCAAGGTACAACTATAGGAATTGCTTGACAAAGGGTTCATTTGTCCTAGCGTCTCGCCATGGAGTGCGCCTGTGCTGTTCGTCAAGATGAAAGACGGGTCGATGCGGCTCTGCATCGACTACCAAGAATTGAATAAAGCCACCGTCCGAAACAAATACCCCTACCCCGCATTGACGATTTGTTTGATCAGCTCTAAGGTGCCACGATATTTTTTGAAGATTGATCTTCTATCGGGTTATCACCAGCTCAAGGTCAAGCCAGAGGACTTGCCAAAGTCTGCCTTTCGCATTCGTTATGGCCGCTACGAGTTCTTGGTAATACCATTCGGCCTGACAAATGCTCCTGTCGTCTTCATGGATCTAATGAATTGGGTGTTCCATTTGTTCCTCAATAAATTTGTGGTAGTCTTCATAGACGATATCCTCGTCAAGTCGAAGGATCGAGCGCAACACACAGAACATCTGCAGACCGTACTCTAGACCCTTCTAGATAATCAGTTTTTGCGAAGAGGAGCAAATGTGAGTTCTGGCTGAATATCGTATCTTTTCTTGGGCACATCATCTCCGTTGGAGGCATTTCATTGATCCGAAGAAAGTCAAGGCAATTGTTGATTGGAAACGGTCTGCGTCTGTCAGTAAAATTTGAAGCTTCATCGATTTGGTGGGATACTATAGACGCTTCGTAAAGGACTTCGCAAAGATCGTATCACCCTTGACTTGTGTTACCCAAAAGGGAGTCGCGTTCGTGTGGTCAGACGACTGTGAAGCTTCGTTCCAGTAGTTAAACTAACGGCTCGTTTTGGCCCTGATACTCGCTCTTTCTGAAGGGACTGAGGGATTTCAAATCTTTAGCGATACTTTTGGCCAAGGTTTGGGGTGTGTGCTCATGCATTAGGACAAGGTGATATCTTTTACTTCAGACAGCTAAAGCCGCATGAGAAGAACTATCCAACTCATGACCAAGAATTAGCGGCAATTGTATTCGCGTTGAAATTGTGGTGCCACTATCTTTATGACGTGGCGCGTAGGATTTATACAGACAACAAAAGCCTCAAGTATCTTTTTACCCAAAAAAAACTAAATTTGCGGCAGAGGCGATGGCTGGAACTAATTAAAGACTACGACTTGTCGATCCACTATATGCCATACAAGGAAAATATTATGGCAGATGTACTGAGTCGGAAGTACATAGCTTCGCTATCCAATAACAGTCAACTGCTGCGTAACTTGGAAGGAATAGACATAGAACTTCGAGTTCGATTTATGGGCACGCAGATGGTGCAACTACGGCTAGAACCGAGCCTATTGAAAAAGATCAAATCTGCTCAGAAAGATGACCCATATCTGGAGAAGATGTGAAAGCTGATATTAACAGGCAAGGCGTCTGACTTTGCAGAGGATGAGTCGAAAATGTAGCGAGTGAAGGGCAGGCTATGTGTCCCAGATAATCCAGAACTCAGAAAGAAAATAATATCGGAAGTGCATTATGTAAAATATTTCTTGCATCCTGGTAGCACCAAGATGTATAAGGACCTTCGCATTATCTTTTGGTGGCACGGCATAAAGAGAGATGTGGCACTCTTCGTGTCATAATGTATGGCCTGTCAACAGGATAAAGCTGAGCATGTAAAACCCCTCATAATTTAAAGGAATATTTAAATTATTTTTGGATTTTATTTAATTCTAATTTATTTTTATCTTATTTATATTATATAAAAAAGACTATAGCCATGGTTGAGTTTGAATATGCAAGACGACTAGAAAGTATGGCATGCCTAGCGTAGTCGGGTGCTTTAACTAGCATGCTAGCCATGTTAGGAATGCCATGGTCATATTGTAATCTCTTGCATGTTAACCATTCAAACTATGGCACAAGTTATATTTTTATTTAATTAATTAGTTAAGAAAGCCTTTAAGACTTTTTAGGAGACCCGGTTGCACCAAACCTTCCCAAACCTCTTCCAAGCCAAACCTATGTAGGCATGTTGGGCATTAATAAATATTAATAATTACATATTTTTGTATTTAAATTTAGATTTGGATTGAAATTCTATAGATAAAATTAATTAGTTCTATATTAGGAAACACCTTTTTAAATCATCAATCCAATCAATTAGCCAACTCACCAAACAACCAAATTATGCCATAGTGGACCCCCCACCATAGATTTTGGCCAAGCAACCCCCCACATGGTTGAATACCCCATAGGAAAAGGATTCCCACTCCTTTTCATACATGCAACCCAATAAAGCCCATATATATACATCAACTTAGTCCAAACCCTAACCCTAACTTAAATCCTCCTTTATTTCCACCTCTATAGCTGACCAACCCTTCTCCTCTCCATAATTTCGGTAGCACTTCACCCCCCATAGCCTACATACATCATCTCCTCCATTGCACATCTTTCCATCCTTCACAAAAACTCATCTCCTCCACCATATATCCCCAAAACCCCTCAAAACAAACCCTAAAAACTCCATCTTCTCCATCCATCCATCTATAGCCATTTCCAATCCTTCCATACTCACCAAAAGAGGATTAGCAAGCAAGGATAGCGAGAAAGGTTGGAGCTTTGTCGAGTAGAAGTCGTCACAACCTCTCTAGCAAGGTCCTTTGGTAAGAAATCCAAATCTTTCCATCTCAAACCCTTATTAAAATTTTGTAGAAATTATGTTATTAATTCTATAAAAATCATATTTTGATGGCTTTTGTTAGGTATAATCATCCATAAAGGTTTCATGAAATATAGGCGTAATATTCATGTGTCGGTAGGATAAAAATTAACCCCATTGTGAAGGAACTATGAGTTATTGGTGCATATTTTTGAAAATGAATTTTATGTGTGTTCATATACATAAATTATGATTTTTAAGTATTTTTCCACGATTTTAGCAACTCAAATCTGCTCGAGAAAATTGTAGGTCAAAACTAACTAATTTCGGGTAACCGGCTGACCTAGAATATTCCAAACTTGTAGTATAACTCAACCCTTGTACCTCTGATATTATTCTATGAAATAAAATATTTTATTGCTGTTTAAAATATATTTTTGGTTATTTTAGCAATTTTGAGTCATTAACTATGTTACGGACTGAGTTTCGGGTAGACTAGCTGACTTAGTAATCAACCAGTCGTAAATATCTTTAGAAATATTAATTATAGAATTTCAGAGATAAATCTATAGAAAATTAGTTTAAATATTATTTTTATGGTTTTTATATGATTTTTAAGTATGTTATTGAAGTAGGGGCATAACCGACTAATTAAAAGTTAGAAACCCTAAAACTGTGTTTCGATGTCTCGTGGAACCTGTGTGTGATTGTATGGATCTAAATGGTTCCACAAGAGATTGAATATAATTTTAACATATTAATTTGACTAATTAAGTCATATCGTTAGTTTTGTAAGTAGTGACTTAATCTAGTTAATTAATTATCTAGGAGCGTCGGGTTCCGGAGGCGTGGACGCGGGAGCGACGTTTCATATTTACAGCATGGAATCAGGAAAGATACCTTGCCACTTACTCTGTGATTTACATATTCTTATTTTTAGTTGTTATTTTCAGCATTTCTTATTTTTTGTAATTATAAAACTTTGCGTCCAAGTCACACTTGGGTGCAAGCGACCTTGTCGGTCGTTTTTCTTGCTTTTTATTTATTTTTCTTGCATTGACTTAGTCTAGTGACCACCCCTTTGTTGATGAGGTATTGGTATATCTCATGCGACCTTGACACATACTTTATCACGTGATGTGAGTCACATGTAGGACACGTACTCGCGTAGTCGGCCGGCCACCGATACGTATGAGGCGTACGACGGTTAGGAGTAACTGCCAATAGAATTGCATACTAGTAGACTTGGCAGTTGCTAGAGGTTTCTATGAGTCATAGATGTGACCCTACTAGGCATTGGGTGGGGAGAACAGTTCCTTAACATATGAGCCACGTATGCACTTTCCTATTATTGACGGTTATCTCCACTAGAGATACGGTCCTGGATCCTGATACCTGATTTCCTGCTGGCCTCTGACATTCGAGAAATGTTATGCTTTGAGGTCCCTGGTATCCTGATGGGACCATACCTGAGTTCCTGTACCTGAGCCAGAGTGCCCATGCGTTGAAGATTTGTTCTTAACTGCATTTTCACTGTAGAATTGGTAGGCACCCTATTGCATGCATCCCCTTTTACTCTATATTATATATCACAGATTATATGGCATATTCTTTATGTATCTTGTTACATCCCTCTGAGGACCTGGTTATCTCTCCAGGTGTGTGTTTTGTGACTTTTCGCAGGTGTTCTAGCCAAGGCCGTGATCTTCTCCATTTTTTCGAGGATGATTGCTCTTGGTTCGTCTTGCTATTTTATCGATCATTTCTTTGTATATCTTCTTTCCTTTAAATTGGTTGGTAGTGGATTTGTCTCCGCCCAACTACATGTATAAATGACAAATTTTTGAGTTGATTATAATATTATTCTTTATTGTTGTGGATGAGATTTAGTTATCATAATTTTACTGCAGTTTACAGCTTATGTATAAATACGGGATTCTATACATTGGAGTATACTTCGTATGAATACAACTAGCAGGTTTACGTACTTAGTGCTAAGTATTTTGGGATTGGGGCGTTACAGAGCACCAGCGACCGAGCGAGGAGATACAGAACCTTGCCATTCCAGAATAGAAATAGGATTATATCACTATAGACTTTTATAACTACCATTCCTGAAATTTTATGATTTTATTTTCTACTTATCTTATTTTAGAAATAACTTCGCTTTAAAAATAAATGTAAACGTTCTTTTGCGAATATTTTGTATTTCAAAAACTAGTTAAAAGTTATGGTTCAAAATTTTAATTAGTTTTAATAAAACTACTTTCTTGAAATTTTGTTGTTTGGATTATAAAAATATGTTATTACTTCGGATCTTTCAATAGTTCGATTTCAAAAGTGATTTTGATCATTTAGAGAGAAACTAATCCTCTTTAAATTTATGCAAGAAGAAAATCAAGAGTATTTTATCCATAGAAAGAATTACCAATTTATTTTTGAATGATAATTTCGATTTATGAAAATATACTTTATAATAAACCGTTGGTATTGAATAATATTTTAACCATTATGATGATTTATTATTTGATTAATGTTGTTCAAATTATTTGATTGATTATCTCGACTAATAAAAGATTTATTTGGAAGTATAGGTTTTAAAATCCATTATGGGATTAGATTACAAAAAAAGAAGAAGATTCTTCTAGATTGAAACTTTTAAGTAAATCCTAATTTATATTGAATAGTTATTTAGACTGATCTTGATTCGATTTTCTAATTCGATAGAAATCTATCCAGAAACACCTTATCCACCGGCTTATAAAGATCTTGTTCGAGTTTATCAATTTTATCACATCTATATATTGAAAGAACCTCCCAAAACATACATAATCCATATACATGTATGCCAATTTTGTATAAACCCTTATCCCTCTCGATACGTAGCCTGTAGCCCATCCACGGCCGCACCCTGTGCCAAACCAATACTCCACCATCGCCATGTTTCCCCGCCTCGCCACTAGCCGGCCAACCCCTATGCCAACGAAACAACCAAATCTCTCCACCAGATCTTGTGTCATCTTCTGGCCGCCATTACTCCAGGCGAATGCCATCAGAGTCTCCAGCAAGTGAGTTCCGGTGACCAGTACTCGACAAATTTTTCCTGTCAACTCCTCCGACGCCACCAACAAATCTCAGGATGATCTCCTCGTCATCGATTCCACCATCGACGTTATCACCTGTCGTCAACACCAACCCGACCATCCTTCCGAACAACCGGTTTCTGCAACCCCCCTCGCATTACAGGACCGTGGCACCACCCATCAGCGCCACTGGCCGATTCACCGACTGGAGTCGTCCGCAGCCGCGCGCTCGTATCGAGCCGCCATCGGCCACTCCTGCGACCCCGCCGTCGTACACAGGGCGTCTCTAGTCTGAGCCGCCAATACTCTGCTTTCGGCCTCCACCGACCCCAGCCCACAAATCTGGGTCAGTCGTCCCCACGCCGGTCGAAGTTTCCGGCCAACACCGCCACAGCCACTGCATGGAGTCTCAAGCGCCCCAACCTCGACTGCCTCCTCAACTCGTACTCCCACGCTCGACCATCCGCTGCGGCTAGCCGCGCAACACCAACACCACCACCAAACATCATCATCTCCACCACTTCTTTGCTCAGCACCGATGTCGCCCCGGTGTTGAACTCGCACCATCACGGCGACCGCTCCTTCGTGCAAACCCGCCGAGCCATCGCACCGTGCTTGCCTGGAATATCGAGCTCCTCGTCGGGAGCCGTTACCGGCGACTGCGTGCGCCTCCCCGAGCCAGAGCACCGTCGCGACCGCTCCGATTTTGGGCCGATGCCGTAGCTCTTCTCACCCTGTGAGTCTCCCTCTTTCCCCTTCTGCTTCTTCAGCTTCTTTTTTGTTTTTATATTTGTTAGTTGTGTTCTCTCTCTCTTCCAGAGAGGATTAAGTTGATTTTCTTTTTACTTTGTTTTATTTTTCAATGGGCTGAGTGTTTTGGGCTGGGTATTGGGCCCAATTCCATGGGCTGGGTATTGGGCTAATGTTTTGGGTTTTATTTATCAATTATTTTCCTAATTAAGTAATAATATTAATTATTATTTAGAAATTATATATTGTTATTATTATTTTCAAAAGTAAATTGTAAAGTGGTTTTATAAGTAAATATGTAAATGATATTTCCTCAAATTATTTCTAATAAAATATTTTTTTAGGCTTGATCCTACATTTGTATTCAGTTGGGTTTAGTAGCCCTAAGATGTATTATATAATCTATGATATTTTAGATACATGATTTTACCCACAAATATCATCGTGGTATTTTCAAAATATTAGTGTAAATATAGTTGGCCTTATTTTAGGTTGGGCTTTCATGTATTGGACCATGGGCCCTATCTGTATTTAATCTTGGTCTTTTGAAGAATTATTTCTTTAAATATTTTATTAGACTTATATCTATTTTTAACTAAATGATAATTGAGGGTTCCTACTTTTCAATAAGACTTTATATAAGTATTCAAAAATAGATTAATTTATATATATACATATTAGTGATGGTTATTATAAATAGCTTTGGGCAAGTATGTATATTTGTTTGGGCTTATATACCTAATATTTTAATAAGAAAATATTTTATGCTTTACAGTAAAAAAATATTTTAAAACAATGTTAGTACGGGTTAAATTTTATAATAAATTCTAAAAAGGTTATAAATCTTTCTAAATAAGTATATACATTTTATATAAAAGGAATTAACTTTTGTAAAAGAAATAGAGTAGAGTTGACCTAGAAGTCCAGTGACCAATAAGTGTGCTACTTTTGTCAAGATCATCTATTAACATGGTAAATTTATAAAATAGGTTCTGGACATTTTGACTCAACTTTTGACCAGTACCAATAGCTCAGGACCACAGGCCAGTACACTTTCTGATTGCTTTTCGATTCACAGTAGTCTTTTCATTTCATGTTTATACATATGTCTTGCTGCTTGTTGACACGCTCGCCACACGGAGTAGTCGGGAGAAGAAATATCTTAGTAGACATGTGGACTATCCAGAACTATCCCAATATGTCTATTTGTGAATAATAGCAGCTGCACACGACACGTACAGGGTGCCGGATTTACCCTCTAGCCGTTCACATATCGAAACGGATATTTCACACCACATAGGTAGTTGTATTTTATTTGTTTTCCTTGTCTTCTCTACCGTGCCATGTCTTCAGTACTTTCTAGTTTTCATCTCTCATATGTTATTTTCATGTCTTATAAATTCTATTGTGTTTTCGTACTGTCGTCGGTTTGTGTGCTTGTTCCATTCCTGACTGAAAACTAATATTTTTCAGGTTAGCCGTGGATTCACTTAGCTTGAGAGATACGGGTGTATTTGCAGACAAAAACCTAGAAATAGATAGCAGTTGTATTATTTTCATTAATTGTGAGAATTTTGTATTTTCTTTTAAATATAAATGTTGTAAATCTTGTAACTGTTGTGATAATCCTTAGAAAGTGTGAATGAGCAATAAAGTTATTATTTTTGTGATTTTGAGCATCATGGCCGTGACAGCGTTCTACCGCCGACTCTGCGGCATAGGCTGGCTTGGACACATCTCGTATCCAAAAAACGGGTGCGGGTCGTGATAAGTTTTTGTGGTGGCCCATGCAGGTCAGTTTTTGTAAAATATATGCGAACTCGTGATGGTACTTAAGTTAGTCGTACCATTGCGAGCCTGCGACTAGAAAATGCTCATTCACAACTAGGAGTAAATCAATTTTAAGATAATGGTTAGGACTAAGAGTCCCTAATTTAAATTGTTATTTGGGTAGTTAAGGTTGCTACATAAGTCTCACTAGATGACTTTCATAGAAGGATACACTATCATATTTTGATTCGATGGTATTTCTCAGGAGGGTAGATTCGTAACATCTTCCCGAAAGTTTGAAAATATCCTCTTATTTATTTGAATTAAAATGTGATTCTTAGAATTTTATAAATATTTATTATAGACGACCTTAGTCATGGTTGAGTTTTGGAGTACAAGATAATCAAGAATTTTGGCACTGAGATTTTGGTCGAGTGCTTTAACTAGTATTCTAGCCATGGTAAAGAAGGCCGAGTCATAGGTGTGTACTAACTAGGAAAACCAGACCAAATCGTGACATAAACCTAGAAATAATTTAATTACTTATTATTAGGATTATTGGCTTTTAGAAGACCATGTTATCCTAAACTAGTCCGAACACAACCCAAATCGTGGTAGTCATGTAGAGCGACCAACGACTTTCATATAGATATGTAGATATGCATGTATATAGGTGGTCCATTTTAGTCTCGTAAATAATTTCTATAAATGGTATATTTGATATACTATTATTGTTATTTAAACTCAGAAGTAGATAATCTTCTCTTAGATTGATTTTTGGAATTTTAGGATTTATTTAGGCTATACTTATATACTTGTGTAAATATATATTCATAATAGGTAGACATAGTGCTTTATCTATATTTTTTCCTCGATCATGAATATTAGAGAAATATAAATTTAAGTTTATATTTCTTTTGCCTTCAGTCATTTTCTCCATAATCATGATCATTTGTACGACTTTATCTTATGTCTTCTCAAAACATCGCCCTATCATAAATTCATATCACTTATATTCTTTCCCTTGGACCTAAGGAATTATTTTAAAGTAACTTCTCACTCAATTGTATATTAATCTCGAGTTAAGTTTTTGGATTCAAAAGTTTCCTCTCAATCGTTGAATCTTGAATATCTGCGAAATAAGGATTATGAGATTTTACTTATTTTGGCTTTGATGATTACCCTTCCTAATCAATCGTTTTCTTTTCAATAAGCTGATCTTATACTTGAAGAACAGATACTTGCATTTTTCCTATCTTTATCAACTTGTAGGATATTTTAAACTCCTTTGATATTCTTGGAGATATAGTTGAAATAATTTTGATGACTTGCGATGACAGGACAGCAGCGCACTGTCGTCACTTATTTGAATTATCGAGACTACGGATTCACTGCAGCCAGCAGCGCACTAGCATGGCATGACCCCTAAGTTGAAATAACTTCAAGTAAGCGTGGGTGATCGAAAATTATTAAAATTATGTCTTGGTCGTCTTATTTCATCCTTGAGTTGTTATGTCAAGATTAGATAGAGTTGATAGGGTATTCGTTACCGCAACATAGCTTGAGTTGTGGAACCAAGGGTTTAATGCAGCTAGCTGTACACTGGCGATGCATAAATTCTCAGTAAAATGACTTCGACTATGTTCACGAGTTTCGAATACTAAAGAGACTACGCCTTATTGGTATATAACTATTAAGATCCTAAATTGATTTGTGCCTTATTCCTAGTTACCAACTTCTCAATAAACTGGTTGTTCTTTCCTCCATATCTTTTTCTTTTTGAATCATCATCTTTTAAACCTAATTTGATTATCTCCCACTAGATTCATAATCACCCATAGATTACGATTCTATGATCATGCCTACACAATCGATAGTGTTAGGACGATTTTCGATTTAGACCATCATTATCGACCTTTCGATCACGACTAGACTATTCGAATCTATTTCAATCGTGCCAATTCGCATGTTCTCCTAGAATTCGATTCTAAAATCATGCCTAGATAATTTTGCTTAACTATTTATTCGTACCACAATGATTTCAATTTGATCGATCTTAAAACAATTTTGTTCATGACTAAATCATAATCACGCCTACATTTCAACTTAAATTATAACTAAGTTTTATTTTCCAATCCAACTATGGTCGTGACTATTTTGATCATATTCATGCCCGTGCCAAAATTTTAATTTTTTCATGCTTGGAAGACTTTCACGATTAACCTTGATCGTAACTACATCCAACTGGTATCCAAGTGATTTTGATCATGCTTACGTAACTTCAATCAATAGTTAATCGTGCCTAATGACCTTCTCGTTAAGCTAATCTTATCCCGATTTTATTCCTAAGCATGCTTAGATCTTGATCTTGACTAGATTCATGACCATACAATTTGGTCGTATTTTAATCATGCCAAACCAATTGAGTGTACTAAACCGGTCATCTTGATCATCCTTAAACAAAATTTAAACACGACTCAAACATCTGGAAATATTCCCAAAATCGCATCCTTCCCTAAGGTCTCGATTCTATCCGTGATTACCCGTATCTAATTTGATTGCTAATCGAATCATTTTTCTAGATTATATTCTTAATCATGACTAAACGTGTCCTTTGAAATTTTGAGGAAGAAATTTTCTAAGGTGGGTAGAGACTTCATTGTTCTCAAGGTTATTGTTAGCTTTTGTGGCAAATTTTGAGAATTTTTTTTAAAACATTTTAAGATTCAAGACCATAGCCTAAGATTCCAATACCAAGCCTTATATCTTATCTTCTTCCACTCTCATTATAGTTGGTTAATGTTTTTATTTTATTTTATTTTCTTTTCTTTCATCTATCTGATCGTTATTTTTCTTATTATAAATTTACACTATCTTTTCACCGGTCAAGCAAGTACCGACTATCCTAGTAGTCCTTAAATTCGAGAACGAATTTATTTCTAAGGTGGGTAGATTTGTAACTAACAATCCTGAAATTTTATGATTTTATTTTCTACTTATCTTATTTTAGAAATAACTTCGCTTTAAAAATAAATGTAAACATTGTTTTGCGAATATTTTGTATTTCAAAAACTAGTTAAAAGTTATGGTTCAAAATTTTAATTAGTTTTAATAAAACTACTTTCTTGAAATTTTGTTGTTTGGATTATAAAAATATGTTATTACTTTGGATCTTTCAATAGTTCAATTTCAAAAGTGATTTTGATCATTTAGAGAGAAACTAATCCTCTTTAAATTTATGTAAGAAGAAAATCAAGAGTATTTTATTCATAGAAAGAATTACCAATTTATTTTTGAATGATATTTTCGATTTATGAAAATATACTTTATAATAAACCGTTGGTATTGAATAATATTTTAACCATTATGATGATTTATTATTTGATTAATGTTGTTAAAATTATTTAATTGATTATCTCGACTAATAAAAGATTTATTTGGAAGTATAGGTTTTAAAATCCATTATGGGATTAGATTACAAAAAAGAAGAAGAATCTTCTAGATTGAAACGTTTAAGTAAATACTAAATTATATTGAATAGTTATTTAGACTGATCTTGATTCGATTTTCTAATTCGATAGAAATCTATCCAGAAATACCTTATCCACCAGCTTATAAAGATCTTGTTCGAGCTTATCATAAACCCCTGACTTCGTAATTTTATCACATCTATATATTGAAAGAACCTCCCAAAACATACATAATCCATATACATGTATGCTAATTTGGTATAAACCCTTATCCCTCCCCATACGTAGCCTGTAGCCCATCCACGGCCGCACCCTGTGCCAAACAAATACTCCACCACCGCCATGTTTTTCCGCCTTGCCACTAGCCGGCCAACCCCTATGCCGACGAAACAACCAAATCTCCCCACCAGATCTTGTGTCATCTTCTGGCCGCCATTACTCCAGGCGAATGCCATCAGAGTCTCCAGCACGCGAGTTCCGGCGACCAGTACTCGACAAATTTTTCCTGTTAAGTCCTCCGACGCTACCAACAAATCTCAGGATGATCTCCTCGTCATCGATTCTACCATCGACGTCATCACCTGTCGTCAACACCAACCCGACCATCCTCCCGAACCACCGGTTTCTGCAACCCCCCTCGCATCTCAGGACCGTGGCACCACCCATAAGCGCCACTGGCCGATTCACTGACCGGAGTCGTCCGCAGCCGCACGCTCGTATCGAGCCACCATCGGCCGCTCCTGCGACCCCGCCGCCGCACACAGGGCGTCTCTAGCCTGAGCCGCCGATACTCTGCTTCCGGCCTCCACCGACCCCAGCCCACAAATCTGGGTTAGTCGCCCCCACGCCGGCCGAAGTTCCCGGCCAATACCGCCACAGCCACTGCGTGGAGTCTCCAGCGCCCCAACCTCGGCTGCCCTCTCAACTCGTACTCCCACGCTCGACCATCCACTGCGGCTATCCGCGCAACACCAACACCACCACCAAACATCATCATCTCCACCACTTCTCTGCTCAGCGCCGATGTCGCCCCGGTGGTGAACTCGCACCATCACGGCGACCGCTCCTTCGTGCAAACCCCCAGAGCCATCGCACCACGCTTGCCTAGAATATCGAGCTCCTCGCCGGGAGCCGTTACCGGTGACTGCGCGCCTCCCCGAGCCAGAGTGCCGCTGCGACCGCTCCGATTCCGGGCCGACGCCGTAACTCTTCTCACTCTGTGAGTCTCCCTCTTTCCCCCTTCTGCTTTTTCAGCTTCTTTTTGTTTTTACATTTGTTAGTTGTGTTCTCTCTCTCTTCCAGAGAGGATTAAGTTGATTTTCTTTTTACTTTGTTTTATTTTTCAATGGGCTAAGTGTTTTGGGCTGGGTATTGGGCTAATGTTTTGGGTTTTATTTATCAATGATTTTCCTAATTAAGTAATAATATTAATTATTATTTAGAAATTATATATTGTTATTATTATTTTTAAAAGTATATTGTAAAGTGGTTATATAAGTAAATATGTAAATGATATTTCCTCAAATTATTTCTAATAAAATATTTTAATAGGCTTGATCCTACATTTGTATTCAGTTGGGTTTAGTAGCCCTAAGATGTATTATATAATCTATGATATTTTAGATACATGATTTTACCCACAAATATCATCGTGGTATTTTCAAAATTTTAGTGTAAATATAGTTGGCCTTATTTTAGGTTGGGCTTTCATGTATTGGACCATGGGCCCTATCTGTATTTAATCTTGGTCTTTTGAAGAATTATTTCTTTAAATATTTTATTAGACTTATATCTATTTTTAACTAAATGATAATTGAGGGTTCCTATTTTTCAATAAGACTTTATATAAGTATTCGAAAATAGATTAATTTATATATATACATATTAGTGATGGTTATTATAAATAGCTTTGGGCAAGTATGTATATTTGTTTGGGCTTATATACCTAATATTTTAATAAGAAAATATTTTATGCTTTGTAGTAAAAAAATATTTTAAAACAATGTTAGTACGGGTTAAATTTTATAATAAATTCTAAAAAGGTTATAAATCTTTCTAAATAAGTTTATACATTTTATACAAAAGGAATTAACTTTTGTAAAAGAAATAGAGTAGAGTTGACCTAGAAGTCCAGTGACCAATAAGTGTGCTACTTTTGTCAAGATCATCTATTAACATGGTAAATTTATAAAATAGGTTCTGGACATTTTGACTCAACTTTTGACTAGTACCAACTGCTCAGGACCACAGGCCAGTACACTTTCTGATTGCTTTTCGATTTATAGTAGTCTTTTTATTTCATGTTTATACATATGTCTTGCTGCTTATTGACACGCTCGTCACACGGAGTAGTCGGGAGGGAAAATATCTTAGTAGACATGTGGACTATCCAGAACTATCCCAATATATCTATTCGTGAATAATAGCAGCTGCACACGACACGTGCAGGGTGCCGGATTTACCCCCTAGCCGTTCACATGTCGAAACGGATATTTCACACCACATAGGTAGTTGTATTTTATTTGTTTTCCTTGTCTTCTCCACCGTGCCATGTCATCAGTACTTTCTAATTTTTATCTCTCATATGTTATTTTTATGTCTTGTAAATTCTATTGTGTTTTCGCACTGTCGTCGGTTTGTGTGCTTGTTCCATTCCTGACTGAAAACCAATATTTTTCAGGTTAGCCGTGGATTCACTTAGCTTGAGAGATACAGGTGTATTTGCAGACAGAAACCTAGAAATAGATAGCAGTTGTATTATTTTCATTAATTGTGAGAATTTTATATTTTTTTTAAATATAAATATTGTAAATCTTGTAACTGTTGTAATAATCCTTAGAAAGTGTGAATGAGCAATAAAGTTGTTATTTTTGTGATTTTGAGCATTATGGCCATGATAGCGTTCTACCGCCGACTCTGCGACGTAGGCTGGCTTGGACACGTCTCGTATCCGAAAAATGGGTGCGGGTCTTGACAACTTTGTTGTTGGTCTGTCGAAGATGTCGCGGGGGAACGATGCCGTCTGGATCATCGTCGATCAATTAACTAAGTCAGCGCATTTCATTGCCATTAAAGTCACTTGGAGCGTCGATCGCCTTGCGCAGATATATCTTGATAAAATTGTTCGGCTATACGAGATTCCTGTATCTATTGTCTCAGATCGGATGGACGATTCGTGTCATGCTTCTGGTGCAGTATTCAGTCAAAAATGGGGACCAAATTGAAGTTTAACTCAGCATATAATCCTCAGACTGATAGCCAAACAGAACGGGTGAATCAGATTCTCGAAGACATATAACGTCTCTGTGCAATCGACTTGAAGTCAAACTGGGACGTTCATCTACCGTTGGCCGAATTTGCATATAACAACTATCAGTCCAGCATCCAAATGGCGCCGTATGAAGTTTTGTACGGCCAGAAGTGTAGATCGCCCATTTGCTGGGATGAAGTCGGGGAACGACAGATACTCGACCTGGAACTGGTGGAGTACAAAAAGTTAAGTTAATATGGAAGAGATTAAAGATAGCACAAAGTCGGCAGAAGAGCTATGCCGACACTCACCGACAACCCCTTGAATTCTTGGAGGGTGATCACGTATTTATGTAAGTCACGCCAATGCCTGGAGTCACGAGATTTGGAGCTAAAGGAAACTTGAGTCCAAGATTTGTCGGTCATTTTGAGATATTGAAGCGAGTCCACCAAATCGCTTTACCGCCTGCACCGTCGGATGTGTACGATGTGTAACTCCTCTTCCCGAATGTTCAAAATTATTTTGATTTTAAAGGTGATGTTCGTTGAGATTTTCTAAAAGATATTTTGTTGTTTGTCGGCTTTCCAAAATCATGGTTTAAAGGTACTAATTTATTTTAATAATTTCGTATTTTAGTCTTGAAATTATAAAAGATGTTTTGATCATTATTTTGGACTTCCAAATGATTTAATTTTGAAAATAAATTTTAGAATGGTAAATATTTTATAGACAAAAGGATTTGCCAAGTTATTTTCAAATATTATATTGAAAGTAATTTCCTAAATTTAGTTTATTTTGCTTCGCATGATTTAAAATAAATTTTTCCTTAAAATTTAGTATAAGATATTTGCCATTATTTTTGTGTTCAAAAACTAATTAGAATTTATGATGGTGATTACCATTTACCTTTCCTAGAATAATTATTCTTGAAATCTTATTATTAGCATTACAAAATATTTGGTTAGAAATTATTAGGCTTTCAAAATATTTATTTTGAGTAAAAAGATTTATTAAAACATTTTAGATATGATTTTTTGAGTAATAAAAATATGATCGCCAAATATTATTTTTGAATTGTTATAGTAACTAGTTAATTGATTTGGATTTAAATGATGTGATTAAATTTACTTTGCTAGCATCAAATATTATTTTAAATTAATAAGTTATTGATTTGTATTTGATAAAATTAAATAATATTCTTATTATAATCCATTGTTGGTTTGGAATTTTGTGATCAAATAAACATTTGATTTAAATTTATAAGTTACGATTTGATTCATGTAATTCTAAAATTATCCGATTAATTATCTATTTTAATAGGCTAAATATTCTTAAAAAGAAAATATTCTATTTTATGGAATTATTTAACCTGATCTTAGTTTTTTTGAATCCTAATCCTGATAAGATTCTTCCTAAAGCAACTCTATATTTCAATATAATATATATATGGGAGAGACATTATCTCTCTCCTGACTCCAATTTCCTTTCCTCCTCTCCGCGTGTGTATACGAGCCATCTCTCTCCCTTCCCGTTCATCCCCTCCACACCATTATCATCCGCAGAACCACCATCATCTTTCCCGTCACCGTCGATCATCACCAATCCGGCCGTGTTCTCCATCACAACCATCACCACTCCTAATCATCACCCGCCGCACCCAAAACCACCAACACAGCCAATAAACAACCGTGGCCGAAGTGTCAATGTTCACCATCACAGTCGTGTCCGGACCCGTGCGTTCGTGTCCCATCTTATTCTACCATATTACAATATACAATGAAAGTTGTGTCCGATAAACCCGGACACGATACTGTCGCCTGAAGTCCAGCAAATCATCTTCACACGGCCGACGCCTTCCGATCGAACCCGACACCATCGCTCACCGACGACACCGGTCCGTCCTCTCCTTGCGCCTGAGCCCCTTGTATCCAGATCTGGACACCGAACCCGCCGCCGTCATCGATCGTGTGCCCGGCTCAACCGCGGCCAGCATCTCCACGGTTGCCAGGCAGAACAGCTCCCCGAACGCCGTCCGATACCGGAGTCGAAGCCCAATGAGCCGCCCGAAGCCGAGCCCTTGGCCGCACGCCGAGAGGTCGAGCTGTCCACCTGGCGCACCCCCGCCAGCCAACAAGCCCGACGTACAACAGATCACGCCACTGGTCCCGTCCTCCGCCCGTACGTCGTCTCCGACTGCCTCCGTCGCGACTGTGAGTCACTGTGCCTCGCCCTCTTCCGGCGACCGGGCCGTGAGATCGAACGATCACCTTGTCGAGTGGCGCACAGATCTAGCCATCGCCGTCGTAGACCATCCACGGCGTCGCCCCGATCTAGCCCTCGCGAACCTCACCGCCGTGTCCTCTTCCGTACGACCCCAGCCCAAACTCGACGTCGAGCGTCGCCTGTGCTCGACAGATCGACGGGCCAGCAACCGTTCGACCTTTCGTTTGCCGTCGACCGGACCCCACTTCTCCCGGCCAGCGCACGGTGGCCCATGCCGGCGAGTCAACTCCGGCGTCCGCCAACGCCTGCTGTGCCTTTGTAAGACCCCTCTATTCCTCTCTCTATTATCCTTTTCCTCCTTTCTATTATTAGCACTCTCTCTCTCTCTTATTTCCTTGGTAGGGAAGAACAGAGGTGAGCAGGGATTGGGCCTTTACATTTTATTTTATTATTAATTTATCAAAATCTGCATATGTATATTGGTATTAGTATAAGTAATGAATATATATATATATATATATATATATATATATATATATATATATATATATGTATGTATTACTTATACTAATAATATATATAATATATATATATATATATATATCTATATATATATATATATATTATATATTATATATTCTATTATATATATATAGATATATATATTCATTTACTTATACTAATACTATAATATATATAT
>JANAVB010027598.1:12956258-13011258 GCA_029216955.1 Iris pallida
CTTGTTTATGTTTCGTCAAACTGTTGCATGAAACTGACTAGGATGACTAGAAATATCACTAAAACATGTTGCATGTTTCATCTAAATCTTGAACCAAATGAGAGCACGAAAAATAATTAGCCACTCCCAGTACACGTTGAGTGTACTGATCCTCGCTCTCGCAGGTACTACAAATCAGGAGGAGCGTGCCACCTGACTAAAGGCAGCACTCGCGTGTTTTGAAGCTTCGTCTGTGCGTGCGAAAACTCGATCAATCTCTTTGAAGGCTCCGCAACTCTCCAAGCAAAGAGTCTCAACTCTCCTATTCAAGGGTGTCGCATATTTGTATGTATAAAGGGGTGTGATGTATGGAACGGCTAATCTCATCGACGTTCATTTTGTAATGGAATAGTTTGTAAGCCCGCGCGGCGCCTTTGTATCGAGTCTGTAATATGATATTCATTATCAAAAAACTCAAGTTTCTTTCATTCAATGTGTTCAATTTACTCTGCGTACTCTCTTGCTGTTGTGTTTCGGATAACCTTATCAAAATGCCTTGTGCGAGCGCAACCTAGGCTCGTACGACATCACGTCCGGGGGACGACTATCGACTCTCCGGAATCGGAACGTGACATAATGGTATCAGAGCACAACTTTACGTCATTTGGCCTTCCGTTTGAGTCTCGAACCTTTGACCTCGTCGATGAGATGAGCTGTTCCATACAGTGAGTTCGTAATATTTTGAGACTAATATGAGTTGCCTTCTAATTTCAGAAGTCCGAGAAGCTGCAGGCGGGAACGAAGAAATTGCTTCGAGCGGCTCGAGCAGCTCAGGGGCGGGACCCTCAAACACCCCCATGGAACCCATGGAACGGATGATGCGCATGCTAGAAGCGCAACAACGACAGGCCGAGGCCAATCAGCGCCTGAACGAACAGCATCGAAAGCACGTTGAAGACCAGCGGAGACAAGCTGAGGCACGACAGACTCAGTTTGAGGCCCGATTCAATGCGCAATTCAAGTTGCAGCAGAAGCAGCTTGATACTCTTAAGCAAATCGTCCAGACAGTTGTGGCCAACAACAACTCTGCAACGACTCATGCCGGAACCGTGCTTGTGGCCCGACCGATCGAAATCGAGCCGGAGGTACCCGAGCACCAAGGAGCTCCAACTTTGAGGTGTCCAAATTCACGAAAAAATTGTCGCACGTCCTTCTGCGGTACTGAAGACCCTTCTTTGGCGATCGATTGGTTGGAAGAGTTGGAAGACCGATTCGAGCTTCTGGGCGTTGATGAGTCCAAGAAAATTGCATGTGCTCAGCTTCTACTCCGATTGAACGTGCACGACTGGTAGGCCGTGCAAAAGCGAGCGATCCGGCGTGACAACAAGACAGCGGCAATCTCTTGAGCCACCTTCCGACAGGCGTTCGAAATCAAGTACCTCCCTGCAGCCGTTCGACAAGAAAAGGAGAATAAATTTATGCAGCTGAAACAAGGGAATATGAGGTACGGCAGCACGCAGCAGAATTCAATAAACTTGCCAAATTTGTTGGTTCATTCCTGCCTACAATGGAGAGTCGCACTCGACGGTTCGAAGTGGGTCTGCGGCCCTCTATCTGCTCATGTGTCAGTTCCGGAATACAAGACAATAGACGAGTCCCTGAATCACGCTTTCCGCCTTAAGCGCCAATATACTCCGGCTGCTGCGGCACTGTACATACATACAATCACAAGCGCCCTAGCCATGCGGGAGGAAACAATGCAACCAAGCGTCCGAACAACGGGCACTAGGACGGATACCAAGGGCGGAACATGGGACATCGTTGTACCAGATGTTGCCGATTCGGACACCAAGTCGTCGATTGCGAAGTTCTGAAGGAGGATGCTGGAACTGTGGTAAAAGGGGCCACTTTAATTCAAACTGTCCGGCCAAAAGACCGAACCCTACGGCACCTCAGCAGTAGCAACGTCCAGGAAACCATGGTCCAGCACCTCGAGCCCAACAACCCGCACCGCAAAATGGCCAAAACCGTCGCCCCAATGCTCAGGGTCGCGTCTATGCCATAACTCGAGATGAGGCGTTCGCCTCTGATACAGTCGAAACAGGTATACTGCTTTTCAATAATAAACATGCTCGTGTACTGTTTGATTCAGGTGCTACGCATAGTTTTATAGTGGCGGATTTTATTGATGAACACAAATTCTCCATGGCACCGTTAGGCCTTAATCTTAGCGTTAGCACCCCGTCGGACACACAAATCCCTGTAAACACTATCTGTAGAGACGGCTGCATATGTATTGGTGGGAGAAAATTGACTCTAGATGCGATAGTTCTATACCTTAAGGACTACGAATTATTCTGGGAATAGATTGGCTCGGCACTTGCTCGGCCACCATTGACTGTGCAGGAAAGAATGTCACCTTCCGTCTACCAGGGGATCCCGAATTCTGCTACTCGTGTGGTGAAACGTCGATAGCCTGTATGGTAATCTAGGCAATTTATGCTCGACGGATGCTACATTCCGGATGCAAAGGCTACTTGGCGTTCGTTCGAGACACGCGACAAGATGGTGCAAACGCGAATCAAACCGACGTTGTGGCAGAATTCCCAGATGTGTTCCCGGATGAGCTACCCGACATGCCACCCGATCGAAAAATCGAGATCACTATCGATACCTTTCCCTCCCCAACACTCAACCGATTTCCAAGGCCCCGTACAGAATGGCCCTCTGTAGAATTAAAAGAACTCAAAGTGCAATTACAGGAATTGCTCGACAAAGGGTTCATTCGTCCTAGCGTCTCGCCAAGGGGTGCGCATGTGCTCTTCGTCAAGAAGAAGGATGGGTCGATGCGGCTCTGCATCGACTACCAGGAATTGAATAAAGCCACCGTCCGGAACAAATATCACATGTCCCGCATTGACGATTTGTTCGATCAGCTCCAAGGTGCTACGGTGTTTTCGAAGATTGATCTTCGATCGGGTTATCACCAGCTCAAGGTCAAGCCAGAGGATGTGCTGAAGTCCTTCCGCACTCGTTACGGCCACTACGAGTTCTTAGTGATGTCATTCGGCCTGACAAACGCTCATGCCGTCTTCATGGATCTAATGAATCGGGTGTTCCGTCTGTTCCTCGATAAATTCGTAATAGTCTTCATAGACGATATCCTCATCTACTCGAAGGATCGAGCGCAACATGCAGAACATCTGCGAACCGTACTCCAGACCCTCCGAGATAATCAGTTGTTTGCGAATAGGAGCAAATGTGAGTTCTGGCTGAACAGCGTATCTTTTCTTGGGCACATTATCTCCGCTAGAGGCATTTCAGTTGATCCGAAGAAAGTCGAAACAGTTGTTGATTGGAAACAGCCCGCATCTATCAGTGAAATTCGAAACTTCCTCGATTTGGCGGGATACTATAGACGCTTCGTGAAGGACTTCGCGAAGATTGCATCGCCCTTGACTCGCCTCACCCAAAAGGGAGTCGTGTTCGTATGGTCAGACGACTGTGAAGCTTCGTTCCAAGAGCTAAAACAGCGGCTCGTTTCGGCCCCAATACTCGCTCTTTCTGAAGGGACCGAGGGATTTCAAATCTAAAGCGATGATTCTGGCCAGCGCTTGGGGTGTGTGCTCATGCATCGGGATAAGGTGATATCTTTTGCTTCCTGACAGTTGAAGCCGCATGAGAAGAACTATCCCACGCACGACCTAGAATTGGCGGCAATTGTGTTCGCGTTGAAGCTATGGCGTCACTATCTTTTTGGCGTGGCGTGCAGGATTTATACGGACCACAAGAGCCTTAATTATCTTTTCACCCAGAAAGAACTAAATTTGCGGCAGAGGCGATGGCTGAAACTGATTAAGGACTACGATTTGTCGATCGACTATACGTCGGACAAGAGGAATGTTGTAGTTGACGCGCTGAGTCGGAAGTACATAGCTTCACTATCCAACAACAGTTGACTGCTGCGCGACTTGGAAGGAATGGGCATAGAACTCCGAGTTCGATTTGTGGGCGCACAGCTGGCACAACTGGGGCTAGAACCGAGCCTATTGGAAAAGATCAAATCTGCTCAGAAAGATGACTCATACCTGGAGAAGATACGGAAGCTGATATCAACAGGCAAGACGTCTGACTTCGCAAAGGACGAGTCGGGAACATTGCGAGTGAAGGGCAGGCTATATGTCCCGGATAATCCAGAACTCAGAAAGGAGATAATGTCGGAAGCACATTATGCAAAATATTTCTTGCATCCTGGCAGCACCAAGATGTATAAGAACCTCCGCATTGTCTTTTGGTGGCACGGCATGAAGAGAGATGTGGCACTCTTCGTGTCACAATGTATGGTCTGTCAACAGGTTAAAACTGAACATCAGCGACCAGACGGGAAGATGCAGAACCTTGCCATTCCAGAATAAAAATGGGATCATATTACTATGGATTTTGTTCTTGGCCTGCCAAAGACGCCGCGGGAGAACGATGTCGTCTGGGTCATTGTCGATCGATTAACCAAGTCAGCGCACTTCATTGCCATTAAAGTCACTTGGAGCATCGATCGCCTTGCTCAGATCTATCTTGATGAAATAGTTCGGCTGCACGGGATTCCAATATCCATTATCTCATATCAGGATAGACGATTCCTGTCACGCTTCTGGTTTCAGTCAGCAATGGGGACCAATTTGAAGTTTAGCTCAGTATATCATCCTCAGACCGATGGCCAAACAGAGCGGGTGAATCAGATTCTCGAAGACATGTTACGCCTCTGTGCAATCGACTTGAAGTCAAGCGGGGACGCTCATCTACCGTTGGCCGAATTTGCATATAATAATAGCTATCAGTCCAGCATCCAAATGGCGTCGTATGAAGTCTTGTACGGCCGGTAGTGCAGATCATCCATTTGTTGGGATGAAGTCGGAGAGCGACAAATACTCGGCCCGAAACTGGTGGAACAGACTGTACAAAAAGTCAAGCTGATACGGAAGAGATTAAAATAGCACAAAGTCGGCAGAAAAGCTACGCCGATACCCACCGTCGACCCTTTGAATTTCTGGAAGGCGACCACGTGTTTCTGAAAGTAACGCCTATGCAAGGAGTCACGAGATTTGAGCTAATGGCAAGCTTAGTCCAAGATTTGTATGTCCTTTCGAAATATTGAAGCGAGTCGCCCAGTAGCTTACCAGATTGCATTGCCGCCAGCACTGTTGGATGTGCACAATGTCTTCCACATCTCTCAGTTGCAGAAGTACGTGCATGATCCGAGTCATGTGGTAGATTTTGGTCAGCTGAATTTGCAGGCAGACTTATCATATGTAGAAGAGCCAGTGCAAATCTTGGAGCGCAAGGATAAACTGCTTCGAAATCGTACTATCCCTCGTCGCGTGCTTTGGAAAAATCACTCGGTCGAAGAGTCGACCTGGAAACTGGAGTCGGAGATGAAGGAAAAGTTTTCTTCATTACTGTCCTAGAGGTAGGCTCTATTCTTAAGTTTCGAGGACGAAACTTTTTCTTAGTTGGTTATAATGTAGTGCCCCGTCCCTAGATCGTGCCCCGTTCTCCGTCCACGGGGTGGGCGAGAAAGGAACACTGTATGTTATCGATTCGATCGGAACCGATTGGTCGGGCTCGATCGAATCGGTCGAACGGAAACGATTGAATTAAAATCATTTTCTTGTTATGGAAAGACTTCTTCGGAATCAAGTCCCATGCGCCTCGAGGATAGACTATGCGTCTGAGTCGGGAGAGACCTCCCGTTGCTCTACTTTTCATGCCGCACTTCTTGGGTTTTGGCTTTCTGAATGTGTTTTCGTAATGTTTTCGATGGTTTTCATGGCTTGCGTTTTCGAACTCGCATTTACATATCGAACTCTTAAATAATAAATGTTCTAATCAGTTACTTATGCGATTTCAGGCGATCGCGTAGGCGACGTCTAAGCGCGGCCAACCAGTCTCTCGCCTAAAGCAAAGACTAAGGTGAGTGGCTGACCTCCTTCACCTCGACCCTCTGGTTTCAAATCAAGAACTCGGAATAACTGTATCAATTTAGAGTCTGCAAAACCAAAGAAATCAATCGATATATAATTGTCGCAACGATACCATAAAACGTGCCTTGAATAACTTGTTAACTTAGCATGGTCATGGACAACTTGTGCACAAAGACGATTGTTTCTTCGGACGGTATCCCAGAACCGATTCGGTCTAGAAAGAAACACGGTAGCTATGCTAGATTGTACCCGGGTATTCCGTGCCCTTCAACGGGGCTCGCTATCCGCGTTGAACGTGCCACCGTCTAAACCAAGCTATGTCCAGGATGGCTTTCATGCCAATGACCTCCGCAAATATGCACTAGTTAAACTTATGTTATACAATATGACAGATAAGAACATAGTAAGCTTTATGTTGCACAGCACACTTTGCCGTAGGTAAGTTCTAGCGTAATATCTTCTTGTTTATGTTTCGTCAAACTGCTTACATGAAACTGACTAGGATGACTAGAAAGATCACTAAAACATGTTGCATGTTTCATCTAAATTCTTGAACCAAATGAGAGCACGAAAAATAATTAGTCACTCGCCAGTACACATTGATTGTATTGATCCTCGCTCTCCACAGGTACTACAAATCAGAAGGAGCGTGCCACCTGACTGAAGGCAGCGCTCGCGTGCTTTGAAGCTTCGCCCGTGCGTGCGAAGACTCGATCAATCTCTTTTGAAGGCTCCGCAACTCTCCAAGCAAAGATGTCTCAACTCTCCCCTATTCAAGGTGTCTGCATATTTTGTATGTATAAAGGGGTGTGATGTATGGAACGGCTATCTCATCGACGTTCATTTTGTAATGGAGTCAGTTTGTAAGTCCGCGCGGCGCCTTTATCGAGTCTGTAATATGATGTTCATTATCAATAAGCTCAAGTTTCTTTCATTCAATGTGTTCAATTTACTCTGCGCACTCTTGTTGTTGTGTTTCGGATAACCTTATGAAAATGCCTTGTGCGAGCGCAACCTAGGCTCGTACGGCATCACACCCGGGGACGACTATCGATTCTCCGGAATCAGGACGTGACAAATTCCTATCTCTAGCTAGATCCATTATTGAAGTCACAAATTTGAACCTACTGCAACTCTTAAGTTTGAAGTTAATCAAGTTGAAAGGTGAACCTCTAAAATGTTAGATACAGTAATGCCCCATCAACCATAACAATCTCTTCTTCTGTTAGATATTGTAATGCCCCATCAACCATAACAATCTCTTCTTCTTAATTGAACATACAATACAATTGAAACTTTTATTGGCTTGTGAAGAAAGCATAAGGATCCTTTATGAACCTAGCAAAAGAAATTTATGTTATAATTTGTCTTTTATTAGGCTTTTAACATAAGGCGTTCTCAAAATCCTTTATAAGCCTTTACAAGCATCACATATTATCTATTTATAATGCTTTGGCTAACTTTAGAAAATAAAATTGCCTCATTGAACTGCAACAGTCCATGAAAGAATAAAGGCTCCTTTCAGGTTCCTGGCCTCTGCATTTGATTGCCTAGTCTATTTTTCAATGCAAGTTTTATAACTAGTTGAGTTGCTCAATTTGAAGGCATCCTTCTTTCTGAAACAATACTACAGGCGAGTCTGTCCTCAGATTTAACATGAAAAATAGGGGCCTTGCAAATGCTCTCAATATAGCCAGCCACCATGTCTTGGGCAGAAAATAATAGGAATAATGTAATTCGACAATTTCACTGCAGAAGCTACTAGAGAGGACCATTTTTGGTTCACACTGTTTCACTCGATCTTTTTAGTGCACAAGCAATACAATTTTCATGCACATTTAGATTATACCAGATATGGAAATCACAGAAAGTGCATCAGCTAAAAGTAAAACCTTAGACGACCTTCGGAATGATATTCATGAATAGTACATTGCTCGTCAATTTGTCAAGATGAGAACTCCTGGTCCAATAAACCACTTTAAAATACCACCAAGGGGGTGGTCCAGAGGAGAACTGATAAGGGAGGGAAGGAATGGGTGTGGGTTCAAATCCCAGCCAGTTAGAATTAAATGGGAGAGGGTCTTGTTGCTAGTAGCCCAGGACAAGCACAGCCACTACTGCTGGCCTTATCTCCAAAACAAAACAAAAAAACCACATAAAAATCTTGATGGGTTTCCTTCAGAAAGAATCTGCATTTGTTTATGTTTCGCAATAGCCTGATCCTGATCTAGTGAAATGATTTGCGCAATTGATGATTGGAGATGCCTATTACTGGATTAAATAGAAATACTTCGTTACTTGAATTAAGTAATTTACTAAATGCCAATTAGATGCACGAAGTTTCTTCAAATTTTTAACAAGAAAACTCAAGTACAATCACAGATCAAGAAGATGCTTTCATCGCTAAGTTTGCTGATTTTCAAGGTAGAAGGTAGCTGATGAATAAAACAAAGAGGTGGTGATTTCTTATACTATATTATAGGAGAATGGAACAACCAAAAGTTTGTGATTCCACAGCCAAACAATTGTGACTACTATTAATAAACTTAAGAATAAAACTAGATGGACAGGCATGAGAAACTGCATATTTTCTTAAATGGTTATCCATAACCAAGAAATTAGAATACTTAAATCTCTATAAGGTTAACCCTAACACATATTCATTCAAGAAGCTTAACTGCTATGATATATGAAAGAGCAAAAAAATATTTATAGGAATAAGCTTTAGTGTTTGATGATAAACTGCATACAAGTTTTCTAGTATCATACAGATCTATCTTTAAATGACATTATGGTTACATGATGTCAACAAAACCCAGCTACGAAATTACATCACACAACTTATATATAATAAGTAACAATATGATTAGGAAAACTTGTAAAGTTAAATGGCAGGAAGATGCCATAGTGACTGTTAACTATAAATCTACTTACCAGTTATAATAACGCAGAAGGATGCATGCTGCAACCCTTGATATAGATAATACAGTAGATACCCTATTTATATCTCCCTCTTGGCGTTGCCGAATATCTTCATCACTTAATATAACATAATTTTGCTGAAACAGAAAATAGGAAGGCCAAAACATTAGTAATTTTATATTAAAAACAATTTACAATAAATGAAAGATCTATGCCACATATTATACTTCCCAACTGCAATAGTTCCATTTATTCGTTTACAGATTGGTTCCACAACAAAGTAGGTTACAACATTGCAATTACAATCCTCAGATAGAACCAAACTCTTTGAAACAACAATTTGGAAATGTTGATATTATTTTCATTAGGCTCAAGGCATAATTACGTAGGAAACTAGCTAAAAGCATAGACTAAAGAACACGAGGATAGACACCTAAACAATGGCACTATTCTTAACCATCACCACCACCAACCCCCACCACCCATAACAAACACACAATCATGATGAAGAGTTTGCTGGCCAAAGAAAAATGAAATGTCGTCGTATTATCACAGCTTAGTTCCATCATCTCAGAACTTAGGGCTTAAATGTCATGGAGGTGGGCTTAGGTGCCGTATGAGATGTAGGCTTGAATGCCACAATAAGTTGGCTTCTGGAAGCAATGAGGGCAGTTGCAACTATTGAATCTGTGTGGTTGGCAGTAGCAGACGTGGGGGAGCCCTAAAGGGAATTTTATTGACGAAAAAACATAACGAAAAAAAAACTAGAAAGTGACAAAGATGTAGGACAAAAATGACATTGCTTGAAGAGATCTTGATGGTATTATGCTTGATGCACTAGCTCGTGTTCACAAGCAAGGCAACAAGCAAGTTGTGTGCAAGCTGTAAAAATCAAAGCAGATGAAGAGGATGCCTGAAAATGGGATTCTGCTGTTGTCGAATTCAACTACAATAAATTCCCGCTGCAGTAGTGTAAAGGAGCAGATGATGGCACTAGTGTAAAGGAGCAGATGAAGGCTGAGGAAGGAAGGTTGTAATAGATTAAGTTTCCTGTTATGAAATCACTAATTTTCATACAATCACTATATTGTTAATACTTAAACTTGGAAATAGTCCTATTGTGCACTAATCTTATCATCTTTGCTACTGTGTGTATTGATTTGTTCGCCTAATGTTTATTTCGCAAAAAAGCAATTCAGATATTTTAAAATAACTTAATCATGGACCTACACAAATGAAGAAATCATGATGGACCAAAGAAACTATTAGCCCAATGATTTTCTTGAACCCCTACGATATCTCCGGGTCTTTTAGCATGGTTTCAGCGTCCCGCTGACCGATTGGCGGGTGGGGTCGAGGGGGCAGTGCCCCTCACGGGGGTCCCCCGAAAGCTAATCGGCTTTTCGATTATCTAATGAAAATGCAAAAAAGTCAAAGCTCTATGAAAGATGAACTTGAAGAAGCCAACCTATTTGAAGAATCAAGTACTCGAGTCCAGTTTAAATCTTTCTTTTAAATTTATACTCTAGGAAAGATTGTAACCCAAATGGCAAAGTGAAAGCTAACAAAAACTAGTCATTTGAGCCAAAATGACCAAAACAGTATAGTCGACGATATACTATAGGTATATTGTTAAACCCAAAATTGATTATAGTATTTTTCTGTCCTGCTAAACATTATACTGTTATGCACTGGCACTATATTATCGGTATACCGGCAATCTACCACCAGTATACCGATGGTATACTATTAGACCCAAATTTGATTTCCAGAAGTTTGTCTTGTCCAACAGTATTCATTTTTGTCTTGGCAGTATACCAACGATATATTGTCTAGCCTAAAATTTCTCTACAAACACTGCAATACCTATATTACAACAGTCAGATATATAGTCGTTACTACTGCAGCAGTATACCAACAATATACCGTTGCAACAATAACAATCCTATATTGAGGAATTGTTTGTGTGTTATTTAAAGCACTTGAAACCCCTTCCTCTATAACTTTTTGGAGCCTAAAATTCTTAGACCATACACTTAAAACCTTATCTAAACCTCACCAATTTATTTGAGAAGAATTTTAAATTGAGTTGTAAATTGCGATCTTCAAATTGTTGTAAGATCATCAACATTTGTTGTAAGAGGCTGAAGTCTGCAAGCCTTTGCATCAATGCTGTGTAGAAGTCGACGAACCCTTCTTATCATAACTCGTGTGTATGAAGTTGACAAGGCCTTCGGATCAAAGCTTGCAAATGAAACTATTTTCGTAATAGTAGATTAAAGTCGAAGAGAGTTTCGGAATTGTAGTACCCCACGAAGGATATCATGATACATCAGGTGTTTGTCTTCTTGCCTTATTTTATCACTTATTTTAAATTGCCTATTTACATTCTTTAATTGTGTTTATTTTTAGTTTTCCCCTATTCACCGCCCTCCCCTCCCGCTAGGGTGCTTTCAAAGGTGTTCGTTTCTGCTTTATTAACTTCTACTTCAAGAAATTCCTGGTACATTAGTGTTTCTATTGTTGTAAACTACAATCAAGAAATTTTCGATATATTAGTGTAAAAGGGAAAGAACAGGGTGGTGGTAGGGGAGGGGAGGTGGACATCAGTGGAAGAGGTGACGTCGGTCCAAGAGTTTGATTGTAGAGGTTACCGGTATGGGTTGAAAACTGCAAATCGAATATAACCAAATTAGAATATTTTGTTCAGTTTTTGGGAAGACGGTTTGTTTTGCGGATTTGCAATTTAATTTGTGATTCTGGGAAGAAGATTCGGTTCTAACTGCACAAACCGTACAATATTACAATTACGTCACCTACCGTATACCTATCTAAGGCTAATAAACCCCAACCCTAAATCTACTATGTCCAACATCCCCTCCAATCTCCACTCTCCTTACTTGTGAGTCTCTCTAGTAGCATGAGTCTTTATTAGTATGTTTTAAATCATGACTTACCTTTTAATTTCTTTTCTTTTTGAACGTTATATTGTGTACGATTAAGACCAAATTAAATGAACTATTAATATTGTTTGGTCAAATACGTATTGACATTATAAATTTATAAGGTGCAATTTTCTGCAGTTCAGTTAAATCGAATAAACTAAATGCACAACCTTGTTTAATAGGGCCTAGCCAAGACGGTGTCGAGGCTCCATAGGATAAGGGAAGAGTTGCAATAGCACAAAGAAGATAGTTGCAATGGCAAGAGGGAGCTAGTCGGAGGCTGGTGGTTGAAGGGTTGAAGACACTGTGGGTTGCTATAGTGGGTCGTGGAGCACTGGACTGGGGCTCGTGGAGCAATGGCAGGTGATCAGAGATTGTAGGGGTGTCCGGAGGGGTCGTAGGAGCTGCAGGAGAAAGTGACTAATGTTTTCGCTGATAAGATAGGGCCAGGAGATTGTAGGAGTGGCCAAAGAGGTCATAGGCACTGTTGGAGAAGGCAACAACGTTGTCGCTAACGAGACAGGACAGCACGTTTGAGTATAGCCGGTCCAACGCAATCGAGGTAATGGGTTGCAGACATTTTGATTCCCCCCAACCAGTCGGCAGGAAGGCAAAGTGGAACCACAATGAACCGATATTTGAGAAAGAAGTTGTTGTTGGTAGAAGTAGCTGAGGACCAATTAAATGGCCTGCAGCTGCAGAGAACATTCTCCCATACCCTACCAAAAGTGCTATGATTGGGTTTGAGTGTGGATAGTCAATATCTAGTCCCACATTGCTTAGAAATGGAACTGAGAGTATATACTCAGAGCAATCAATGAAATGTATCACATTTAGTAGAAAGCCTTTTATCTCTACATGGTACCAAAGTATCGGTGATCTTGACCCTTGTTCTCCACCCTCCATCAATTTCAGTCATTCATTTCTTTTCACACTCAAAAAAATAACTAAGTCTAAACCCTTGCCTCTCTCCCACATTTCCTCTTCTTCTCTAGATCTCTTCCTCGCCAAAGTATCGGAGATCTTGACCCTTCTTTTCACAATTAAAAAAAAAAATCAACCAAGGTATATCCATCCCCCATTTCCTCATCTCTATTATAATCCTCTTCCTTTAATCCTTATCACCACTTCAAACTCGGAAACCAACACCACATGCCTCCATTCTCTATAAACTTCGATCATCAGGAAGTTTGACTCTACTTCGGCCGTTCTCCTGCCACGAGTTGTCCATCTCAGACCACTGCATCATGTCAAGACCTCTGCTTTCAGATTTACACATCCCTCCAAATCCGGCTAAGAAACTAGCCCCTTTCTTCCTTAGCTCAGGCATATTTCTCTCTCCTCTCTCTCTCCTCTCTCTCTCTCTCTCTCTGTGATCTAGAGAACAGATCTCATACCTACATCCCGATAACTTCTCAGTTCTTGCCCAAAGCTCTGCTAAGCCTCCGATGCCCCCTTGTGTTGCCCCACCTCCGACGCCCCCTCCTCCAACCAACTTGTTGAGAACCGTCATTGCACCTTTCAGACATACACCCAAAGCTACTCCTCCAAGTTATAGCCATCAACACCTCATCGAGCTCCAATACCCTGATGTCTCCGACAATTGGAAGCTTACTCCCCAGTGACCTATTGCCTCCAGCGTCGTGCCTCCCTTGTTGCAGTCATGCCACCCCAAAGGATCAACTATATTGTCTCCCTAGAACAAGTCAACAACACCGTCCTCGTCATCTATGAGCACATCAAATCTATATCTAGATCTAGTGGTCGTCGAGCTCTAGTTGCTAGCATCTCCAATGACGAACTTATCGACACCCCAGTCCAACAACTTCCCAACTCCGACCTCCGCCTCCGGCAGCCTTCGCCAACCTCAATGTCTGGCCAAACCTTAGTTTTTTAGTTTTTATTTTTTTGATTCTTTCAGAAGTAAAATGAAAGAAAAAGAAAATAATGTAACAAAAAAAGTCTTGGGGGGGCACCTCGGCCTACACAGCAACGAGTGAGACCATCATATAACTCTGTGTTCCTTCGTCTCCTTGGTAGCAACCCACTAGTTGGTATCACCATTATTTGTTAGCTAATCTTTCTTCAAAGTTGTGACATTCATGACATGTCCAACTTAGAGGGGAGTAGTGAACTCAACATATCCCACACTCTCGACATTGCTATCAGCCACGATTACTACTTGATTTTACTCACAGTCGAGCACTCTTGTGTGCAGACAACTCTCTCGATCGAATGTCTTCATAATTGTTCTAAAAATCGAGATTATGAGGCATCTAGGCACTAGACACCCGGTGTCCGCCAACGCTCGACAACAGGTTATTTGGGATTTATGGACAATTTTCAACATTGTTTTTGAACATTTTTTTGCGGACCGCCTAATATTAGGCGACGCCTAGGCAGGACTAGAGGCCTGATGCCTGCCCAACTCCCTCCTAGCAACTTTTACAACCCCGGTCTTCATACGGAAACAACTCTCTTGGTTGAGAGTTCTCGTGCGCCGCCATCTACCATTACTTGGTCGAGCATCTTCATACATTGGCAACACCTTTGGTAGAGCATCCTCGTACGTCAACATCTACTACTACTCTCTTTAGGGTCGTGTGTCAACCTTCACTAGTTGACTCTTTTTCTTTTTTCGATATTGCTATTACTTTTGCTATCAGGTTCAGATTTTCTATTTTTTTCTAGTTCCTATAATAAGCTGGAAATATTTCAAATATTCCAGCTTGAGGGGGAGTGTTTGAGTGGTAGTCAATGTTTAGTCCTACATTGCTTAGAAATTAAAGTGAAATAATCACTCTCTTTCATATATATGTACTCAAAGTAATCAATAAAAGGTATCACATTTAGTAATAATATAGTCAGTGTTTCTACATGATGAAGTCGAGGGGATATGTGATGATCGTGAAATACTCGAGGTGAGTTGTGCTAGCGGGAGAAAAAAGCTCGAGTAGAGTTGTGTGGCCGAGATAGGCTCGAGGGAAGCGGGCTAGCTAGGAAAAGGACAAGGGTGTGTTAGGATTGTCAAAATTCATAGGGTAGGCACTCGGAGTCGCCAAAAGTGGACTAGAGTTATCAATTGTTGGTGGTGGAAGATTATGTGCTTGGGTCGGCCAACATTTGAGTCATTTGAATCGTCAATTGTTGGTGGTGGACTAGAGTCGTCAATTGCTAGTAGTGGCCGAAAAAGGCTACAGGAGAGCTGGGCTAGCTTGGAAAGGGTAAGGGTGAGCTGGGATTGTCAAGATTCATAGGGTAGACACTTTGAGTTTCCAAAAATAGGCCAAGTCGTCAATTGTTGGTGGTGGGAGATTGAGTCCTCATGTCGGCTAAAGCTTCGGATGTCGGGTCACATCCTCCTCTAAAGGTGCGGGCAAGAGAGGAGTTCAAACACTTAAGGCCCGCTAAAGGACAGTAACGTTTGTGTAGAGGATAATAGATGGATGCACTGTTCTAAATGGCGGCCGCCTAGGCGGCACCTAGAAGGTAGGCGATCTCTCTCCGCACCACTTTTCGGTAGGCGGTGGAGTAACAGAGGTTGGCAGCATAGGCGGAGGTGAGGTGGCGTAGGTGGAGCAATACCTAACAAGATATTTTGGCCAAAAAAGTTTTGTAAGCATTATGGGCCTATGGTTCACTTTTACAAAACTAAAACTTTATAAATCTTCGTTCTACAACTTAGTTATGCATGGAACACCCTTAAAATATGCATATTATACAAAAAAAAACTGTGACAAAAGGGTAAAACATGTTCAAAATGTATCGACCGCATAGACGGCCTAGGCGACAGGAGGACTCTCTCCGCCACACACCCGCCTACCGCCGTTTAGAACCTTGGATGGATGGCTAGGCCGCTAGGGTGAGAGAGACTGGAGACTGGAGAGCTGCTAAGTATCATGCTAAGTATCAGGATCACCCTTTCTATGCTATCATATTCTATGTTGTACTGGGCGCTAGGCGAAGCGAGGCGACAGGCCACCCGCCTCGTCCGGGCGCGCCTAGGCGTCGCCTAAGCGCCTGCCCAGGATCCGCTGCTCTTGAATCAAAAAATTATGCATTTATGTATACAACAAATATGTAGTATAACTAATGAGCAATAAATATTAACCAATAAGCATAAAAGAAATATAAGCCAAAAAGATGAAATAATTAATGTTCAACATCAAGTCAAGATAGTAAGTATAATTAGGCGGTCCTAGGCAACCCTATGCGGGTCATTTTTTCCCCTGGACGACCCTAGGCGGGTGCCTAGGCGCGCCTAGGCGAGCATCGCCTCACCCGTGGGAATTTTCCCCAGGTCGAGGCGAGTTCTCTCCAACCTGCGCGCCTAGGCGTCGCCTGTGACAACATAGATCATATTAGAGACTAGTTTTGAAAATCTTGAGATTACTTTCATTAGGCCCAAGCCGAGTATATGTAGCGCACAATACATATGAGGGTGGCTACTCTAGCCAATATAGGACTAGTAGAAGCATAGACTAAAGAAGATAAGGATAGATCTATACAATGACACTATTCTTAACATGGATATGGTTCAAGTAAAGAGTAGCCCCAAGTATATAGCATAAATCTTATATCATAAAAAGTTGAAACCTACCAGCAGATCCATGTCCACTCTAAACCATCATTCCACATAAAACATCAACTCTGGCAGTTAATCACTTCAATACATAAACTGGTAGATAGAAGAGAGGAAATATGAATTGTACAAGCCAAAAAATGCAAACTGCCTTCTCAGCAATCGTCACTTCCTCCTCTAGCTATTTTGCTCCAACTTCCAAATATTATCCTCTCCTTTTAATCCCTTCGTATGTAAATTTAAAGCTTTGTAGTGGCGCCAATTATGGAGCTTCAGGTCCTTTAGTTTGGAATTCTGATATGACTATTCTGTTGACTTGCTTCCTTACTATCTCATGTTAGTCCCTTTATCATCTTCTATCTCAACTATCTAAACCGGGGCAAATTGTTTTTGTGGATCTATAATCTTGTGGTGATCTAAACCTAAGCCTCATTTTGGGTCGCTGAAATTTCAACCTATTGAGTTGGATGATTAATTGTGTATATTGAGTTAATTTTCTTTATGTGGAATATCATCTCTTTGAAAGTATGTGTTTCAAATGTTGCTGAAACATGTTTCCTTCGTCTATAAATAGGAATATAACACCCTATGATGTGAAATTCCAGACACTTCTCTATTTGAGCCATTTGGTGACTCATCTTGTCCTACAATAAATGTCCTATTAATGTTGAAGACAAAGCATTTTATGATGTTAAATTGAATACATTAAACCCTATAATGCTATTGGTCAAGCTTAGCCATAACCAACCTCATATTCATCATTCTTCCAGTGATCCTTCAGCCTTGGGCCCCAAGCAACAAATGTTCGATGGTTGGGACTCCATCCCTTTCTTTTCCTTTTTCTTCTCAGTATTTGCAGGCTATCCTTTCTTCTGTAGCTGTGTTCTCATCTCCTTTCCAAGAGTTTTCTTCCAAAACCTAGTCAGGCTCTTGATGCCATCTGGAAACTCCACATGTTAGGACATGTTTGCAAAATGTCGATGTTCCAACAGATCCAATTCCGGCATTGCATTAGTGCGCCATCCAGCATTCTTAGTTTATTCGCTACCATCAGTTCTTATTTGTTATAGAGACTTGCCTTCATATATCACTTAGAATTTGTTCCCAATCAATCTAGCTCTTACTCAAGTCAACCTCAATTTATGAGTTTAAGAATGGTGTGAACTGACAAACTTCCTTGAAAACAGTTTAGATGTCAGTCTACAATAGACCCATCGTTTACGTTCTCACGTAGCATAATGATATGTAATCAAGCTTGCGCCTAATGAAATAATAATGCAAGATCACATTGACAAACAAAAAATCCAATCATAATCTGTCATGACAATATCAGTGGCTCCATGCAAGCCCTCAAACAAGATCACATTGACAAACAAAAAATCCAATCATAATCTGTCATGACAATATCAGTGGCTCCATGGAAGCCCTCAAAAAACTTGCATTAATAATTCAACAAATATATGGCAGTATGTTCGGTGAACCTTATTTTCACATGTAATCAATTAGTTGATAAAATTGTTTTACTGAAAAGCAAAAAAAAAAACAAGTCTCCCATAAGCTACTAAATCCTATGGATCGACCGAGAAAAAGTCGAATAAAGTTCTCAGCTTTCTTCCCCATTGCTATCATTCAATCAGCAGAATGACAAAAAGCACAACATGAAATCATAAGAGAGCCATGCAACTATAAGAACACGCAAACACGGCGCTTCAAAAGGAAATGGTAGCTAATGATATTTAAAAGATCTCGTCTCCCCGCAAGCTCCAACCTTTCCATCAAGAATATCAAAGAAACGAGACTCGAAACTATCAAAGACGGGATCTTTCCCGATCGAATCACCTGCTGGCGATGGGAAGTAATGTCCTCGGAATCATCGGAGTCGTTGTCGACGAAATCGTAATCGCCGTCGCCGTCGTCGCTCCCCATCCCCGTTTCCCCGCTGTAGAAATCATCGTCGGGCGACTCCAGGTCGTTGGCGTCGTGCATGTCGTCCTCCGAATCCATAGATCCACCCCCGGAAACCCTAACCCTAATTTGGTCGAGTGGAGGAAATTGCGATGGTGGAAAGAAAGGGGGATCGGTGAGAGGGGGAGAGAGAGAATCTGCACCCCTATTAATATTTTTATTTTTTTGAGATGCCCTTTTAATAATAATAGATTAGTGGAATTTACTATGAATGAAATTAAGTAATTAATTTGTTTGGATTAAGTTTTTTTATTCCAAAAAATCCATTTTTTAATCCTTTTTCATGGAAAATGAATTCAACATTTTCAAATCCATGTTTTGTTATGGGAATATATGGTCCAAAATTCAATCTTTTAATTCTCGTGTTTGGTTCACACAGGAGAAATATTAATTTGTTTACTTTTTCATAAAAATAATTTATTAATTTCATGATGGTACTATTACAAAAATTCACATATTTGGGATAGAAGTTGAAATTTTGAAAATAAATGGAGGATATTATCGTCCAAACAAAATATTCAAACAATATTTCTAGGAAAGCAAAACTATTTTCAAAGGGGGCTTCGAGATAGTTTTCCCACATCAGTGAGAATATGAAGTCCCTCGTATTCTCCCCCTAATTTCAATCCTAGACATACCAAACATGGGTAAGAAATTCAAAACACATTCCCAAGCATCCAAAACTTGAACCAAATGCCCCATAAAGAGCTTGCTACATGTTATTCCTTAGCAACATAAAATAAATGAATTGTAATTGCTAAGGAGTTTCTTACAATGTCCAAAAAAATTTAAATGGATTATCAAAATTATTCTCAATTTATTACAGTTTCTAAAAAATAAAATTTATATCTTTCCTTATAAATTAAGGATAGCTTTGTTAAACCACTTTAAAAATTATTGGACATTGTAAATGCCTCCTTGGCAATTACAGTTTTTTAAAATAAATATTACTACATTAGTAGTTTTATTACATGCAACTATTTTAGTATAATTCTGTCGTGTAAGGTTTTTAGTACAATGTAGAGGGAAAAGCAAAGGCGAGGGTTATTAGGCAGAGAGAGACGAGGGTTATTAGGCAGAGAGAGACGAGGTCTATGTTATAGGTTGTTTGGTGGTTAGAAATTGGTGAGATATAAAGTGAAATCAAGAAAGTATGGATGAAAACTAAAGGTGAATTTCTCTCTTGTTTGAAAGTGAAAGGCTAGTTTGCAACTAAATATTCTAAACTTTTTCGAATTTGCGAGTTGCTTCCTTTAACTATTAAAATTAGTATCTTATCATGCTAAAGTATTAATTAGCAACTAAAAGCATCGTCTTTGGTCGATGGATATCATCGCAGCTATGGAGACATTAACTTTTGTAGCACGTGTCATGACTATGACTAGGTCTTGACGTAGAGAGTATTATTGCGCTACTCCACAAAATGAGGTCTTCACAACATACCGGAGCGACAAGTTCAAGAAAGTAAAATGGGTGACAAGGGGATAACGGAGTTGTGGCATCGAGGATATGCACTTGGCGACCAACCTTTGACAGAAGTTTGCTCTCAAGAAGGTTTATCACGTATCGAGTTTGTGCCTCAACTTTGTGTCAGTAAGAAGATTGTGTCACGTCCAGAACTAGAATACTAGAGAGCTTGGGCGTACAAATCCAGCTACGTATATCGGAGTACTCTAGTACCCCAAGATACGGTCACAGCTGTAAAAGACATGGGGGTTATCCTACAATCCAAAAGTCTATACTAGGTCAAGCAATCATATGTGTCTCAATCACAGGCAAACTAGTAAGATACAATATATATGATCATCAGACATAAAACAGTAAGCATCCCAAACTATGTATATATATATGATCATGAAGTTTGTAGTACCAAATAAAGAACTAGCAAGAGTATAAGTCATACATGATCAGCTCTAACTACAGACTAGAATATACACAAATTATGTTCGTAAGTAGGCAGAAAGTCAAGTCCAAAACATGAGCTAAACGCATGTTCGGTTGCTAAATGTCACAAAAGAATATATATATATATATATATATATATATATATATATATATATATATATATATATATATATATATATATACTTGTAAACCCTTGGAAACAATTATTTTCTTTCTTGACATATTTATTTTTATAGTGTTTAAGGGACTCAAAACCTATAAAAGATTATTCAAACAAACGAGAATAGGCCCATTTGTAATATCGACCTTCTCCAGGGGCCTTTGTGCAACTTATCAAATTAAGTTTTAAATCAAACGGCCACTGTTGGAAGTTCGAATATTTCTTGAACTCAGAAATCAATCCAAAATCGATTCCTATGTTAAATCCTCTCTATCAAAATCTTCCGTTGATCATATCCACACACTAGGTATATATAAGTTGTCAAGAGATTGATCCTAGGCATCACAAACCCTAACACCTGCGGCACCATTAGGATTGGGAAAAGGACTGCTATCGAGAAGTTGTCAGTAGCAAGGCCTTCCAACTTCACCTGCCATCTTCCATGATTCCCTGTTATCATTTTATTTGAGATGGGGGCGGGTTTCCAACTGGGTTCAGAAGAGATGCATAAGGGAGTTATGCTCTGTTCGATCAAACCAATTTCATAACAGATGGTCGCTGTTTTAGTATCAGATAGGATACCATACTCCACTTTAGTATCATATCTGATATCATACCAACCTTGTATCCGAGAAATATTTACAACCAACTCAGATCCTTAAGTAGAAGGATGCGTGACACCGAGGCTGATACTTAAGTATCAGAGTATTTCTGATTCAAGACAAATACGTGATACGAATCTGATACTTAAGTATCAGGGTATTTTGATTCAACAAATTAAGCATTAGATGAGTACTCAATACCAGTTCAGTGTCGGTCCAGGGACAGAGGAACTCAATGACCATACTAGGGGTCGAGTTGCACAAGTAGAACTATGCCAACTCGATCTGGTTGCATTACCAACATAGAATAGGACCTAAGGAGTCAAGGTTGGGGAGTACCAGATCAACACTGAGTGTCGTAGCCGAGTGGTTAAACTATAAGGTATTTGGAAGTCACCTTGGTACTGCCATTACTTATCAAACTTTTAAGATGTTTGTTGTCAGCATTAAGACAAGGACAGGGGTTGCACTAAAGTAGGGCCGCACAGGTAAATGCCTAAGTACGAGCACAAGACAGGGTTTGGGATAAATCTATAGCATCGACCTGACATGTAGACAGAGGGTACAGGTAAAATAAGGGATGGTTGGGGTAGTTATGTATTGAAATGCCGGAGTAGATTGGTAGATGGATTTTATCCAGGTATAGAAGACCAACCCAGGATAATCTTAAGGAAAAGATAGTTAGAGACAACCTCACCAAATGAGTATAAAGGATAACCATGTTAGAAACCTACTAAGTTTTGATAAGAGTACTATTGATTTACATTTTAGCCTATTGACTTTGTAATTCATAAAATAGGTCAACTGGACTCGAGCTTGACACCAGAACCATATCAACAGCTCAGGACGCCAGGCGAGTACAGTTTGTTGTTTGTTTTCGATATTGATCTTTACTATACCTCATTGTTAGTCAATAGATATGTGATTTTCGTCTTTATATTTTGTTATATTTTGTCGTGTCGGAGAGGTGAAGTACCAAGGATATGTGATCTGACCTTATACAGTGTATACAGTGTAGGCAGTGATTTATTATTGCATTATACCGTAGACAGTAATTCATTATTGCATTATACCGTGTAGACAGTGTTACATTATACAGTGTAGATATCATAGACAGTGTAGTGTAATTGTCCTGAGACCGATCACATATCAAAGGTACTTCAGTTAGTCAGTCGGTTTATATTTTCTTTGTATTTTATTTACTGTCTTTTATATTTAGTTTTTATTCTGTCTTTCTTCGTTTATTTTTTAAATCATATATTTAAAGGCTAACCTATGTTTTATAGTCATTTTCATATATTTGAACTACATTCAATGAATTATACTCGTTCCATCCTGACTGGGTAACCAAACAAATTTTAGGTGATTGCGAAGAGGTCGTGTGCCCTGACTAGTATGGCCCGTACTTGGAAGATACAGTAGAGATGGACTTTGCCTATCAGGAGCAGTACGCAGCATCTGATCCTGCTGCGCTTGCTTAGTTATCTTTAGTTAGTGCTGAGACATTGTAGTGGATACTGAGTTGACTTTGAGACATGTAGTTGAGATTTTATTTGTCTTTAGACATCACACATTTCCTATTATGAGATGGTTCTATTTATATTCATCTTTTAGAGCGGAGTTGTGATATTGAGTTGTTGATTCCCAAGTGGGGAATATCAGTTATTGCGTGGTTATTCATCATATTGTTACAGCATTCTACCGTCGACTCTGCGACGTAGGCTGGGCGTGTGCATGGTTCATACCCAATTATTGGGTGTGGGTCGTGACACATTTTTATGGTGGCCCATGCAGGTCAGATTTCGTAAAGACTGCGAAACCGTGCTAGTACTTAGGTTAGTCGTACTGCTCCGGGCCTATAACTAGGAATAGGATTAGGAATCTAAGGACCGCCCATATATGTCTAAAATACATTATTGACCTCTATATTCGATTATTCTTTGAATTTGCATCCAGTTTGAATCTTTCCAACGGCTAATAGTTTTTCTTATTTCCAGTCAATGGATTCGCAAGACAGGAACAACGCTCCTCTGAATACCCCACCGACTGCAGGCGGACTTTTCACCTACGGGATTCCGTCGATGCAGGAGGCCAGCTTACCCACCAAGGCGATCCGGCCCAGCCGCAGTACTCAAGGTTCCGCCGAGACGACATCCCACCACCTCCACAGTTCCCTCCGCAGACTCCACTACCAGCACCCATTTTGCCTCCAGCACCTGTTCCAGCACCAGTTGTAAAACCCCTAAATTTCTATTATTTTTTTATTTATTAAATTTGGTACTGATTTAAAATTTTGTATTGTACGTCGCGCGGGAATTTACATTATTCGTATTTACTCGTCGAGTGCAAATATGTGCGAGATACATATTTTAGAAAAAAATGGTTTTAATTTTATTATCTTTTTGAATGTTTCAAAATAATATGTATAATAATTATTTTTATTAAAAGTTGTGAAAAGTATTTATCGAGGTTGGCAAACTTATTATTTTAATTATTTATAAAATACTATCTTATTTTAAGAGTAATAAATTAGAAAACTAGATTTATGTGAATATTTTATTCATGTAAAGCACATGAAAATTATTTCATGTATATTTTCAAATTTTATTTTTTATAATAAATTATTTAGCAATAAGGTATTTTAAATATTTAAATATTTATGTTTATTTTCGAAATTAATTATTATTAAAATATTAGTGTTCAAAAAAAAATATTTTTTAAATTTTGTTTGATTATATTTAGATAAATTATTATGATTTAAAAATACAAAGTTATTTTTATGGATTCTATTTTTAATGTAAAGATAGATATACCTAGATTTAGATTTGATTTGGATTTAGATTGAGTTCGATTTAAATCTATTTAAATTAATATGGTATTATCTATTGGGTTTTAAATCAATCCTAATCCTATCCAAATGGGAATTCCCACATCCTATAAATAGGCAGGTACTCCTCCATAATTCCACAAGCCAAATTTTCTCCACAAACAATTCTCCAACCCCTCGTGTATCGTGTCCGTGTACGTGTACAATTCTTATTCCACAAGTACATATACACTGCATAAATTCCGTGTCGGACAAACCCCGACGCAATCAAAACCTATATCTATCCTAGCAAATTCTGGCCGTCCACCACTGTCCTCGGCCTCGACTCCCCGGCCTTCCCCTGTCAACCCAACTCCGTCTACCTAACCTAACCTGAACCCTACGACCACCACACCGCTGCCCCACGTCGCCGTTTCACCATCACCCCGCCACATCCGACACCACCCTGTCCACCAAACAAAACCACCGCCAACGCCACCATTTTCCCCAACTCCCAGCAATCTCCGTCTCCAACTCCACAACAACTGCCGCGGCAAACCCGGCCAGCACTGCAACTGAGCAGCCAACATCCATCACCACCCCTGCTACTTCCTCCATCAGCGCCCCACTCGCCAGCACCACTGCACACCCTCCGCCGTCGCCGCCGTAGCCATCTTCGGCCAATACCATCCGCAGCCACCCCCAAACCAAAACACCATCCCAAGGAAAAAGAAGGAATAAGAAAACCTAACCTCATCCCGCCGCGTCGACAGCCCCCTGCTCAGCCGCTTTCCCTCGTGCGCCACCGAATTCCCGCCCCGGAAATCCCCTTTTTCCCCGGAGCCACCCGCGTTCGCGCCTCGGATCCGCAGTCGCCGCCCCACAGGGAGCGCCGCTCGCGAGCGCGTCCGCCCCGTGTCCGTAGTCCCTCTCCGACTCCGCCCTCTCCGTCTTCCACCTCCACCGTCCTTTTTCCGCACCCTCCGCCGGCGTGCGCCGACGCCAACCGCCCGACCGTCGATTTCCCGACGCCGCCTCCGCCCTTGTCGCCGAGATTGCACCGACCTTGCCCCGAACTCGCTTCTCCGGCGAACCACGCGTGCGCCGTCGCGTACGCGCGCGCCTGCTCCGCTGAACCATCCGCCGCGTGCCAAACCCACTTCTTCGGCCGTGCTAATCTCCCGCCACCGTGTCCCCCAGTCAAAACCCTCGCCTGCGGCCCCTCGCGCTTCCCCCTCACGCCGGAGCGCCGTACCGCACCTCCGCGCTCGCCTCGCCGAGCCTCCGTGAGAACCCCCCTTTTTCCGATCTTTCCTCCGCTCGATTCCTCTCTCCCTCCTCTTCTTCAGCTTTTTGGAGAAGAGTTCACAGCTCTCTCTCTAACTCTTCTTCATTCAGAAGTGTATTTGGTTTTTATTTTTATTTTATTTTACTGACATCCTGGGTAGTTCCTCGAAAGAGGAAGACACCAATACACTTGGTTGTGTTATTATTATTATTATTATTATTATTATTATTTTCTTTTATTAATATTTGTATTATTTTTGTTATCTTATTAATTTATAAATAACAGTATATATGTATTAGATATGTGTAGGAAGTGTTATTATTATTATAGTTATTTCAAATAAAGTATATACTAAGTATTTAAAAAAAAAAGAGTTATGTGTGTAACAAGATATATATTAGGCTAGTCATATATTTAATTTCAAATCTGATTTCAAAATACTAAAAGAATATTGCTATATTATTTTTATGAAATTTTAATTATGATTTTGAACAAAAACTATAGTCTGACAAAACTTATGTTTTTAAGCCCTAAACAAATTTTTGGGGTTTACCAAGTATTTGTCTAAATATATTTTGACTAAAGTAGAATTTTCAAATATATATATATATATATATATATATATATATATATATATATATATATATATATATAGATGTTTTCTAAAAGATTATTAAATATTTATTTATACCAATTATCTTCAATTATCAATCTTGTCCCTGGCTAGTCATATTCCTATCTTCTTGCAACTCTCGAATTACTTATATCGACCCTAGCTAATTTGGCTATTCTGGACTCAATGACACGGTCCGTCCCATCGATGGAGATCATCTTGCGTACTTTTGGCATGTACGACTATTTTGTGCCAACACAATCATACGCGCGTCAACTGCAACCATGTCAAGGACTTGTTGGATTATGCACCACACCAGGCAGCTCACCAGGCGTCGCAACAGGCAAGTATACCTTGCTAATTTACTATCAAATTATTTATTTTCTGTATTATTTATTTTATTTCATATTATTAGTTTCCTTTGTTATAAACTGTGCGTCCAAGCCACACTTGGGTGCAAGCGACTCTATTAGTCGTTTTACTTTATTATATGCATGTTAACTTAGTGTTAGCTGACTACCTTCTTGTTGGGGGATATCCTTATATCTCCTTTGGCTGTGACACTCACACTACACGGTTGGAGACATGTTGCTAGGGACACGACTTATGGACTAGCTATCTCTAAAGTCGTGCGACGGTAGATATTCGTAACTGCTATGACTAGGGTTTAGAGACTCAAGCAGTTACACAACTGGACGAGCCATGGACATGACTTGAACAATATGGGAAATATTGGGGGAGGACAGTCGCTAGTACGTATGGGAAGCCAAACAGGTAACCCACAGTCTCCGGATGGAACTGTGGCGATATATTTGCAGATACCCTCTGACGTTTTGGACGTTACGACCGGATACAGATGACTGGATGCCAGTTACGTACACATAGCCTAAAATCCCACCCATGCGCATGAAAGTTGTCCTCTAAATTGCACATTAGGCGGTTAGAATCTCCGTGCATATTTGTGTCTAGGATAGTCATTTATATATTATTTTATTCTGACAGTTCATATTAGCTCGTTCTTCCTGTATCTTGCTACGTCCGTCTGAGGACCTGGTTTTTTCCCAGGTGTGTGTTCATGTTTTCCGCAGGTATCCTAGCCAAGGCCGTGGTTTTCTCCATTCTTTTGAAGACGATTGCGCTTGGTTCGTCTTGCCATTTTTCGATTCATGTACATTTCTTTCATTGAGATAGTTGGTAGTGGACTTTGTCTCCGCCCAACGATTGTACCATAAATATTCGAGTTGATATTTATATTATTATTCTTTTTATTGTGGATGAGATTTAGTTTGTCTTGGATTACTGTATTTTACAGCTTATGTATTCATACGAGACCTACGTACTTCGTATGAATACAGCTGGCATGTTTACGTACTTGGTCCTACGTATTTTGGGACTGGGGCGTTACATGTTTTTGTGGTGGCCCATGCAGGTCGAGATAAATTGTTTGGTTACTTTACCGTACCAAACAAGCCTGCGTATAGGATTAGAGTCTAGGATCTCATCCACATACTTGACCTCCTCGATTCTATTTTGAATCTCTTGATTTGCATCTTACTTGATCCCTTCTATCGTGATTCGTGTCCTTCTTTCGTGCTTGATAGAGATTAATAGGGTAACCCATACTAGGTGGACATGACCCATTGTTCCATCACCCTACTAGTTTAGCTCTTGTAAGTTGGGTAGAATGCCTTATGGCCTAGCAATCCCTTTGTCCTTGTGACCTATATTAGCAAGTTCACTTAGGTTCTAGAATTTATAGGACCCTAACCCATCTAGTCAACCAAAGACTTGGACAAAAGAGACTATAGGACGACTGTATAGAGACCAACATAGGATATAACTTAGAGTCTTAAGGAGTTTGAACTAATTCTACTCTATTTCAACCTTAATCTCTCGTGCTTATATTTTTTTTACCATCTTAACTAAATGTTGCTACTATAGCCTAGTTTTGCAAGTTTAACCATTATCAAACTTGTTCGAGACATGCTATTGAGCGCTGCGCTCACTAACATATTGTCTAGTCAAGACCGGTGCATGATGGTCTGATCAACCAAGTGCACTTTGGTTCGCTTTTATTTATCGTTCTACGTGGATGGGGACATAGTTAAACTTGTCCTATAGGGTCCCATCCGCGACAGCCTTGACAATTCTTTTTGAGTTACTCACTCGCCCTTGAACCACATGTTGGTATTTAAAAACAACTCCTTTGGACTCCTATTGGTTTTCGTCTTTCACTTATTTAGACGAAGACTCGTACCTAATAGATAGACCCAAGGTATCACCTTTAGTTATCCCCCAACTATTGCCAAAATAGTTAGCCACCGACCAATCGATGGGACTATATTCCCATCTCGACTTACTCGTCCTTTCCCTTAACCCTAGATTCATTGTCGCGACCATCATTCACTCCCTAAATTAAATTCGTGATTTATTTTTCGTAGTTATTGAAGTCACGACTTTCTAATGCATGTTTTGAATGTCGTGATTTGATTGTTCCTCATTGATATACCCTTGTACCCTCTCAAACCCCCTACTCATTCTTAATTTCGAGGACAAAATTCTTGTAAGTTGGGTAGGATGTAAAACCCCTAAATTTCTACTATTTTTTTATTTATTAAATTTGGTACTGATTTAAAATTTTGTATTGTACGTCGCGCGGAAATTTACGTTATTCGTATTTACTCGTCGAGTGCAAATATGTGCGAGATACATATTTTAGAAAAAATGGTTTTAATTTTATTATCTTTTTGAATGTTTCAAAATAATATGTATAATAATTATTTTTATTAAAAGTTGTGAAAAGTATCTATCGAGGTTGGCAAACTTATTATTTTAATTATTTATAAAATACTATCTTATTTTAATAGTAATAAATTAGAAAACTAGATTTATGTGAATATTTTATTCATGTAAAGCACATAAAAATTATTTCATGTATATTTTCAAATTTTATTTTTTATAATAAATTATTTAGCAATAAGGTATTTTAAATATTTATGTTTATTTTCGAAATTAATTATTATTAAAATATTAGTGTTCAAAATTTTTTTTTTTTAAATTTTGTTTGATTGATATTTAGATAAATTATTATGATTTAAAAATACAAAGTTATTTTATGGATTCTATTTTTAATGTAAAGATAGATATACCTAGATTTAGATTTGAGTTGGATTTAGATTGAGTTCGCTTTAAATCTATTTAAAATAATATGGTATTATCTATTGGGTTTTAAATCAATCCTAATCCTATCCAAATGGAAATTCCCACATCCTATAAATAGGCAGGTACTCCTCCATAATTCCACAAGCCAAATTTTCTCCACAAACAATTCTCCAACCCCTCGTGTATCGTGTCCGTGTACGTGTACAATTCTTATTCCACAAGTACATATACACTGCATAAATTCCGTGTCGGACAAACCCCGACGCAATCAATACCTATATCTATCCTAGCAAATTCTGGCCGTCCACCACTGTCCTCGGCCTCGACTCCCCGGCCTTCCCCTGTCAATCCAACTCCGTCTACCTAACCTAACCTGAACCCTACGACCACCACACCGCTGCCCCACGTCGCCGTTTCACCATCACCCCGCCACATCCGACACCACCCTGTCCACCAAACAACACCACCGCCAACGCCACCATTTTCCCCAACTCCCAGCAATCTTCGTCCCCAACTCTACAACAACTGCCGCGGCAAACCCGGCCAGTGCTGCAACTGAGCAGCCAACATCCATCACCACCCCTGCTACTTCCTCCATCAGCGCCCCACTCGCCAGCACCACTGCACACCCTCCGCCGTCACCGCCGTAGCCATCTTCGGCCAATACCATCCGCAGCCACCCTCAAACCAAAACACCATCCCAAGGAAAAAGAAGGAATAAGAAAACCTAACCTCATCCCGCCGCGTCGACAGCCCCCTGCTCAGCCGCTTTCCCTCGCGCGCCACCGAACTCCCGCCCCGGAAACACCCTTTTTCCCCGGAGCCACCCGCGTCCGCGCCTCGGATCCCCAGTCGCCGCCCCACGGGGAGCGCCGCCCGCGAGCGCGTCCGCCCCGTGTCCGTAGTCCCTCTCCGACTCCGCCCTCTCCGTCTTCCTCCCCCACCATCCTTTTTCCGCACCCTCCACCGGCATGCGCCGACCGCCTGACCGTCGATTTCCCGACGCTGCCTCCGCCCTTGTCGTCGAGATTGCACTGACCTTGCCCCGAACTCGCTTCTCCGACGAACCACGCGTGCGCCGCCGCGTACGCGCGCGCCTGCTCCGCTGAACCATCCGCCGCGTGCCAAACCCACTTCTTCGGCCGTGCTGATCTCCCGTCACCGCGTCCCCCAGTCAAAACCCTCGCCTGCGGCCCCTCGCGCTTCCCCCTCACGCCGGAGCGCCGCACCGCACCTCCGCGCTCGCCTCGCCGAGCCTCCGTGAGAACCCCCCTTTTTTCGATCTTCCCTCCGCTCGATTCCTCTCTCCCTCCTCTTCTTCAGCTTTTTGGAGAAGAGTTCACATCTCTCTCTCTCTCTCTAACTCTTCTTCATTCAGAAGTGTATTTGGTTTTTATTTTTATTTTATTTTTTATTTTATTTTACTGACATCCTGGGTAGTTCCTCGAAAGAGGAAGACACCAGTACACTTGGTTGTGTTATTATTATTATTATTATTATTATTATTATTATTTTCTTTTATTAATATTTGTATTATTTTTGTTATCTTATTAATTTATAAATAACAGTATATATGTATTAGATATATGTAGGAAGTGTTATTATTATTATAGTTCTTTCAAATAAAGTATATACTAAGTATTTAAAAAGAAAAGAGTTATGTGTGTAACAAGATATATATTAGGCTAGTCATATATTTAATTTCAAATCTGATTTCAAAATACTAAAAGAATATTGCTATATTATTTTATGAAATTTTAATTATGATTTTGAACAAAAACTATAGTCTGACAAAACTTATGTTTTTAAGCACTAAACAAATTTTTGGGGTTTACCAAGTATTTGTCTAAATATATTTTGACTAAAGTAGAATTTTCAAATATATATATATATATATATATATATATATATATATATATATATATATATATATAGATGTTTTCTAAAAGATTATTAAATATTTATTTATACCAATTATCTTCAATTATCAATCTTGTCCCTGGCTAGTCATATTCCTATCTTCTTGCAACTCTCGAATTACTTATATCGACCCTAGCTAATTTGGCTATTCCGGACTCAATGACACGGTCCATCCCATCGATGGAGATCATCTTGCGTACTTTTGGCATGTACGACTATTTTGTGCCAACACAATTATACGTGCGTCAACTGCAACCATGTCAAGGACTTGTTGGATTATGCACCACACCAGGCAGCTCACCAGGCGTCGCAACAGGCAAGTATACCTTGCTAATTTACTATCAAATTATTTATTTTTTGCATTATTTATTTTATTTCATATTGTTAGTTTTCTTTGTTATAAACTGTGCGTCCAAGCCACACTTGGGTGCAAGCGACTCTATTAGTCGTTTTACTTTATTATATGCATGTTAACTTAGTGTTAGCTGACTACCTTCTTGTTGGAGGATATCCTTATATCTCCTTTGGCTGTGACACTCACACTACACGGTTGGAGACATGTTGCTAGGGGCACGACTTATGGACTAGCTATCTCTAAAGTCGTGCGATGGTAGATATTCGTAACTGCTATGACTAGGGTTTAGAGACTCAAGCAGTTACACAACTGGACGAGCCATGGACATGACTTGAACAGTATGGGAAATATTGGAGGAGGACAGTCGCTAGTGCGTATGGGAAGCCAAACAGGTAACCCACAGTCTCCGGATGGAACTGTGGCGATATATTTGCAGATACCCTCTGACGTTTTGGACGTTACGGTCGGATACAGATGACTGGATGCCAGTTACGTACACATAGCCTAAAATCTCACCCATGTGCATGAAAGTTGTCCTCTAAATTGCACATTAGGCGGTTAGAATCTCCGTGCATATTTGTGTCTAGGATAGTCATTTATATATTATTTTATTCTGACAGTTCATATTAGCTCGTTCTTCCTGTATCTTGCTACGTCCGTCTGAGGACCTGGTTTTTCCCCAGGTGTGTGTTCATGTTTTCCGCAGGTATCCTAGCCAAGGCCGTGGTTTTCTCCATTCTTTTGAAGACGATTGCGCTTGGTTCGTCTTGCCATTTTTTGATTCATGTACATTTCTTTCATTGAGATAGTTGGTAGTGGACTTTGTCTCCGCCCAACGATTGTACCATAAATATTCGAGTTGATATTTATATTATTATTTTTTTATTGTGGATGAGATTTAGTTTGTCTTGGATTACTGCATTTTACAGCTTATGTATTCATACGAGACCTACGTACTTCGTATGAATACAGCTGGCATGTTTATGTACTTGGTCCTACGTATTTTGGGATTGGAGCGTTACACCAATGATGTATCCACCATCTACCATGCACCCGACACCAGCGATGTATCCACCTACCATGCACACGGCACCAGTGATGTATCTACCACCTACCATGCACCCAACACCGGCAGTGTACCCACCATCTACGATGCATCCTGCCCCAGTTATGTATCTAGCACCTGTTCTACCTCCGCCACCAGTACTGGACAATATTACACTCCTGGGGATTTTCCAGCAGCAGGCCAACATTTTTTGCGATACTTTGCGAGAGGCTCTTCAGCAAAGAGATGCTCCCCAACAGCGCCCTGGAACTTCCAAGAACTTTATGGACCTCAGGCATAGGGAATTCCATGGGACAGAGGGGATTCTCTACGCTGATGAGTGGTTGGAGAACGTGGAGCGATACCTGAAGATGGCCCGAGTCTCAGAAGATCTGAAAGTGGAGTCAGCTAGTGGACAACTTTTCGACATCGTGCGGACGTGGTACTAAGGAGAGCCCTAATTTGCTGCTCCAGACGTGACTTGGGAAGAATTTAATCGTCTATTCAAGAAGAAATTATATCCCGACGTAGCTCGAGAGGCATTGGTGAGTCAGTTCGAGCACTTGGAGCAAGGAAATCTCACCGTCGACGAGTACATTTCAGAGTTTTTCCGCCTCAACCGCTTTACGGAGAGTATGGTCAATACCCCAGAGAGCAAGGCCAGAAGGTTCAGGAAAGGATTATTTCACGAGATTTGCTTAGCCATCGTCACCAGCCGAGCCACTACTTACGAGAAGATTCTGGAGGTCGCCCAAGCTGTAGAAGAAGAGCTGAATTATAGGCCAAAGAGGAGTCGAGATACTTTCGGATGAAGCAACAACCAGTCAATACATGCGAAGCGACCCCAAATTCAGCTGAGGACCTTCCAGCACCAGTAACAGTTCCAGTCCGCTAGTAGATCCCCAGCACATCAACAGAACCGAGGTCCGGCTAGAGCTCAGATACAGCAGCCACAGAGATAGTTCCAGCAGGCTCCGTATTGTACTTTTTACGGAAAGATCGGACGCGACGACTGCAGACAAAGGCTTGGATTGTGTTTATACTACGGATCACCTTCACATCAGTTAAAGGATTGCGCACTGGCTCTCGATCGGGCAGGACGCGAGGCAGCTCCAGTACAGCGAGGACCAGCTAGACCACCAGCCGCCCCACCGCCGCGAGGTCCACCACTCCCTACTCAGCAGCAACGATTCGCTCAACACCAGCAGAGAGGAGAACCCCAGCAGGGCAGAGCTTTTGCCATGGCTATTGAGGAGCCCGAGCCTATCCCAGATGTGATAGTAGGTTCCATACTTCTCGAATCTTTTTCCGCTATAGCTTTGTTTTGATTCGGGTGCGTTCCACAGTTTTATTTCTGTAGCTTTTGTATTCAAGCATAGCATCTGAACGCTTAGGTGGTAGTTGCAAAATTATAACGAGCGGAGGCGCTATCCTAGTCAAGGATATTTGCATGAGGTGCCACATCACCTTGGAAGGTAGAGTGTTGTGCGCTAACTTACTCATAATGCCACTACCGAGTTTCGATATCGTTCTCGGAATGGATTGGTTGAGTAAGAATTATGCCAGTATAGACTGCCACTGAGGATGTGTTGTATTCAGTCCTCCCAGGGAGTCTGTATTCGAGTTCACTAGAGGGGCAATAGAACAGCAGAGCGAGGCTTCTTGCGGAGCTATGATTGAAGAGAAAGAGGCACCGTATCCCATCATCGCAGAATTCATGGACGTTTTTCCTGAGGACTTACCGGGATTGCCGCCAGATAGGGACATCGAGTTTGCTATTGATCTGGTGCCAGGCGCAGAACCAACGGCACAACCGGTGTACTGGATCAACAATAAGGAAACTGAAGAATTGAAGAAGCAGATCGATGAATTGCTAGAGAAGGGGTTCATTAGAGAGAGTTCATCACAATGGGGATCCCATGTTCTTTTTGTGTCAAAGAAAGATGGTACGGTATGGATGTGCATCAACTATCGAGCCTTGAATAATCATACCATCAAGAACAAGTACCCATGTAACGCCCCAGTCCCAAAATACGTAGGACTAGGAACGTAGACATGCCAGCCGTATAAATAATATACGTAAGCTGTAAAATGCAGTAGAACCATAACTAATCTCATCCACACAGAATAAATGAATCAAAGATACCATATAATGATAATAAATTGTCTTGATACAATATGTTGGGCGGAGACAAATCCACTACCAATAAGTAAAAGAAAATACATGGAAAATGAAATAAATTTGGCGAGCGAAGCGAAGACAATCCAAGCGCAATCATCCTCGAAGAAATAGCGATGACCACGGCTAGAACTAGAACACCTGTGAAAGATAAGAGCACACACCTGGCGAGACAACCAGGTCCTCAGAGGGACGTAACAAGACACATAATATCATGCCAATAACTGGATAATAAAGCTTAACAGAAAAGTAAATGTGACTACACAATTAAAGGTCCTTAACCATTCTATATGAAATACAATTTGAAGACAACGTTCCACACAAGGGCTCCCGAGACTAGAAATACGGCGCGTTAGCATTTCAACCAAGGCACTAGTGGCGTCTAGAGAAAAATAAATGCACGGCCCATTAGCACTCGAATGAGAACTAAGGGGCAGCTAGAGAAAAATAAATGCACGGCCACTAGCTCTTGGGTGAGTCACTAACGGCAGCTAGACGAAGGTAAATGCACGGCACATTTGTGTTTCAACCGAGGCACTAGTGGCATCTAGAGAAAAATAAATAAGTGCATGGCCACTAGCTCTCGACTGAGTCACAAATGGCAGCTAGACGAAGGTAAAGGTGTGAAAGCCCCTGCGCCTAATAACTGTCTTCACCCTCCCCATGCACTACTAGTGCTGAATCCACACCACGATATTTCTAATAATCGCTAAGTCTTCTAGACAACTATATTAGCAGTTATATCCTAACGCTCATTCTGTACGCACCGATGTACGGTCGGTACGCAAGTCCGAATCTATATGAGACACGTGACATCGTGGTACACAAGTGTCGGCCCATGAATGCGGCACAAACAAAGGTGGTCCCTTAACTCTAGGCCAAATGCATAAAGAAAACTAAAATATAATAATTTGCAACTACATATGGTTTTGAAAGGACAACAATTAAAAACATGCATGATATTGAGCAAGAAATTAAACAGTGAAGGCAAGGTGTCTTGCCTGGGGTCGCCTGATGTGGTGCAATGTTTTGCAATGTTCTGATTGTCCAATTGCCATGTTTGAATTGCAGAGGTCTCGGTTTAATTGGAGTTGATTGGAGCGATATGATCATGTTGGTACAAAATAGTCATAGATGTCAAAACTACGCAATATAATCTCAAATGGTAGGACGGACCGCGCCATTGAATCCAGAATAGTCAATTTAGCTAGGGACGATATAAGGAAGTCCGAGTTTTGCAATATGACTAGCCACGGCCCATATTTATATATATAACTAATAAATAACTATTTTGGAAAATATCTATTACATTAAAAACAATATTTTATTTGTCAAACTATTTTGAAAACTATATTTTATGGATCAAAATATTTAAATAAATACTTGAAAATTTTTAGGAAGTTATTTCAGGCTCAAAACCTAATCCTTGTAAAAATACAAGTTTAAGTCAACACTATATTTTATCGGTAAATTTTTTTTAGAAATATTTATTATACCTTAATAAATAACAATAGCATTATAAAATTTAAAAAAAACGAAGAATAATATGATAATAATACTTACAATAATACATGTATATACAAAATTATACAATCATTATGCTAATGGCAGCTAATAACAGTAACTAATAAAATATAAAATAAACCAAAAAATAAAGAAAAATAAAAAGTCAGCAGTGCTCTGCCATAAAACGAGAACACAAAGAAAAGTAGAAAATCTTCTGTTGATTTCTGAGAGGAAGAGAGAGAAAAGAGAGGAGAGTGAGAAAGAATAAGCTGAAGAAGAAGAAGAAGAAGAGGGTGAGAGGGAAGTCAAGCGGAGAGAAGGGTTCGGGCTGGAGAGAGAGGCGGCGAGCCATCTCGGGGCGGCGCCGGAGACGATCGGAGAGGGGTTCGCGGCGAGGAAAGGGAGGCTCGACGCAAGCGCAGGATCGGAGGGCTGCGGTCAGCGGTGCACGAGAGTCAGCGCCGGGAGCGGCGCTGTCGGCCTAGGCGGCGGCCGAGTTGGGGGTCGGGCTGCGCGCGGAAAGGGTTCAGCGGAGGGGAAAGCTGGGGTCGGTCGGCCGGAGCTGAGGCGCTGGTGGCCTTGGAGTCGAGCGCCCACGGAGGCGCATGGCGGGGCTCGGGACTGCGGAGGACGGGTCACGGCGCTGTGCGACACGCTGGGTCGTTGGCGGGACGGAGCAGATCTGGGCCGGTCCTCATTGGGGACGGCGGAGGTGACGGCGACTAGGGCACCCGGTCGGCGGAGTAAAGGAGACACGGCGGCGCGGATGGCCGGGCGGGGCTCGCCGTGGAGGAGGAGGAGGTAAGTGGTGGCGCTGGTATTGTTCTATTTTTGGTTTGGGGTTTGCGTGGACGGGGTGTGGTTGGCCGGGAAGTGTGGCTGGGACGGGGATGCGGTTTGGTTTTAGGTGTTGGCCAGGAAGAAGATGGCTAGGGACGGAGGTTGGCAGTGGCTCGGGTAGGATTAGGTTAGGTTTAGAGATTTGGTGTCGGTTGTCCTGCGAGATATAGCCTTGGGGTCGTGTTCGTGTCCGACGTGTGGACACGAAGAAGATGAAATGTAAATGTAATACAAATAGTGGAAAGGAAAAAAAATAGGGACACAGTCACGATGCACTCATGATGAGATGTTGGGTGATTTGTGGAGAAATTTGGCTTGTAGAATTGTGGAAGATGATTGTGGAGAAATAATGGAGGAGTACCTGCCTATTTATAGGATGTAGGAATTCCCAATTGGATAAGAACTAGGAGTATTTAAAACCCAATTAGATAATTTGCTATTTAATTTAAAATTTATCAAATTCAAATCCAAATCAAAATCTAATTTAAATCTAATTAAATTTTTAGTTTAAAATCAAATGGGATAAATCAAATTTCAAATATTTAACTATTTAAATAAATCCATAAATTCAAATCAAGATTTAAATCGCCACAATAATTTTGAAATATATTTTCTAAAAATATTATAATAATAATTTCGAAATACATTATTATGAACTTAAATAAATATTTATGAAATATATATGCAAGCATAAATAATGCATACATGATTATGCTTTTCCTAGTACACAATAAAATATTATTTATGATTAATAACTCTTAAAAACAAAAGGCTTTTTATAGGAAGAATAATAATTATATGTAATATTTTAAAAGTGTATAATAAAATAGAAAAATATTTTTCTAAAATATGTACGCTCGCACATATTCGCACTCGACGAGCAAGAATAATAAAATTTCGTGCGCGACGTACAATACGACTACGCGACGTTCAATATAAAATTTTAAATCAGTACCAAATTTAATAAAAAAAAAGTAGAAATTTAGGGGTTTTACAACCCATTGCCGAGGATTGACGATCTCTTCGATCAATTGAGCGGCGCATGGGTATTCTCGAAGATAGATTTGAGGTCGGGCTACCATCAATTGAAGGTGAAGAAAGAAGATATAACGAAGACAGCCTTCCGAACCAAGTACGGATAATACGAGTTTATGGTGATGCCGTTCGAGTTAACCAATGCCCCGACAGTCTTCGTGAACTTGATGAACAAGGTATTCCATCCATACCTTGACAAGTTCGTAGTGGTGTTTATCGATGACATACTCATTTATTCGAAAACACCGGAGGAACACGAGGAGCATCTGAAGATCGTGCTAGAGACCCTCGGGAAGGAGCAACTCTATGGAAAACTCTTGAAATGTGAGTTTTTCTTGGACAAGGTGGAGTTCCTTGGACATGTGGTGACAGGCGACGGCATATCCGTCGATCCAAGGAATATTACTGCTGTGGAAGCTTAGGCTACTCCGACTACTGTGGCAGAGATACGAAGCTTCTTGGGATTGGCAGGGTATTATCGGAAGTTCGTGCAAGACTTCATTCGAATTGCGAAGCCGAAGACTAGGATCACTCGGAAGGATGTAGAGTTCGTGTGGACAGAGGACTGCCAGGCTGCGTTAGATGAGTTGAAGAAGAGGCTGACGATAACTTCTATTTTGGCGTTGCCTTCAGGATCAGGAGGTTTCACCATTTACAGTGATGCCTCGGACAAAGAACTGGGTTGTGTTCTAGAACAGAACAAGAGAGTGATAGCCTATGCATCTCGACAGTTGAGACCACATAAGAAGAACTACCCCACATACGACCTAGAGTTGGCAGCCGTAATCTTCGTCTTGAAGTTGTGGAGACATTATTTGTACGGAGAGCGAGTAGAAATCTTCACTGACCACAAAATCTTGAAGTACGTCTTTACACAAAAGGAGTTGAACATGAGGCAGCGCAGATGGCTTGAGCTGATGAGTGACTATGATATTTCTCTACAGTACCACCCGGGAAAAGCAAATGTTGTTGCGGATGCTTTGAGCAGGTATCCCGTAGCAATGTGCTTGACTCGAGATTGTCACTTATTAGCGGATTTGGAGAGTTTGGGCATTGAGATCGTCATTCTAGGGGCCAAGATACAGATGATGGGCATGCAGATTCAGTCAGGACTGATGGACAGGATTCGAGAGGTACAGCACCAGGACGAGCAGCTAAGTGGTATCATGGCGCAGGCACGGGCCGATTTGATAGACGACTTCACTATTACAGAGGATGGTTCGTTGAGGCACGGGATGAGACTTTGTGTACCTGGTGGAGAGCTTAGAGAGGAAGTTATGCATGAGGCACACCGTTCCCAGTATTTTTTACATCCAGGAGCCAATAAGATGTACAAGGATCTGAGAAACCACGTGTGGTGGTATGATATGAAACGAGAAGTGGCCCGCTTCGTTTCTATATGCCTTGTATGTCAGCAAGTCAAAGCCGAGAGGCAGAGACTATGAGGGTTGTTGCAGCCACTATCGATACCCGAGCGAAAGTGGGAACATATCGCCATAGATTTTGTTTTCGGTCTTCCACGATCATCGGAAGAGAAAGATGCAATTTGGGTCATCGTTGACAGGTTGACCAAATCGGTCCACTTTATACCATTCAAAGTGGGGTTATCTACAGAAAAGTTGGCGGAGCTATATGTGAAGCAGATAGTCAGGTTGCACGGGGTTCCAGTGAGTATCGTTTCCGACCGTGACAGCAGATTCACATCCCACTTCTGGAAGAGTCTGCATACTAGTTTGGGCACATCGTTCAAGTTCAGCACATCCTATAATCAACAGACGGATGGACAGTCGAAGTGGACCATTCAAACGCTTAAGGATATGCTGCGAACATGTATGCTAGATTTCAGCGACTCTTGGGAGGACCACCTTCATCTCATGGAGTTCTCCTATAACAACAGCTACCAAGCTAGTATCGAGATGTTCCCTTTTGAAGCGTTGTATGGACGGAGATGTCGTACCCCATTATCTTGGGACGACGTAGGCGAGCGAGCACTGTTGGGACCGGAGATGTTAGTAGATGCTGCAGAGAAGGTCAAGCCAATTAGAGAGCGGCTTCGCGTGGCTCAGGACAGACAGAAGCACTGGGTAGACAATCACCGTAGACCGTTAGAGTTTGAGGTATAGAACCTCCCTATTATAAATTACATGTATAGTTATGGGATTCGTGGTAACATTTTGTGCGTTTGAGGTTGGCGACTTGGTGTTTTTGAAGATTTACCCGACGCGTGGCACTATTCGTTTCGGTAAATACGGTAAACTCAGCCCACGTTTCATTGGGTCATTTGGTATTCTCGAGAAGATCGGTACAGTAGTGTACCGATTGGCCTTGTTGCCTGCACTGGAAGGAGTACACAACGTGTTCCACGTATCCCAGCTGAGACGATATGTGGTGGACCCCAGCCATGTGTTGGACCATTCGGAGATCGAGGTAGGACCGAGTCTCAGCTATCATGAGCAGCCCGTAGAGATTCTGGACCGCAGGGAGAAGGTACTGAGGAATCAGGCGATTCCCTTCGTTTGCGTCGTGTGGAGATATCACTCTCCGGGCGAGTCCACTTGGGAAAGAGAGGATGAGATGCGCGAGCGCTATCCCTATCCCTTCGAACTTTGAGGTACATTTCTATCGTGTGACCATCTCAAATTTCGAGGACAAAATTTTTCTAAGGGTGGTAGATTTGTAAACCCTTGGAAACAATTATTTTCTTTCTTTGACATATTTATTTTTATAGTGTTTAAGGGACTCAAAACCTATAAAAGATTATTCAAACAAATGAGAATAGGTCCATTTGTAATATCGACCTTCTTCAGGGTCCTTTGTTCAACTTAGCAAATTAAGTTTTAAATCAAACGGCCATTGTTGGAAGTTCGAATATTTCTTGAACTCATAAATCAATCCAAAATCGATGCCTATGTTAAATCCTCTCTATCAAAATCTTCCGTTGATCATATCCACACACTAGGTATATATAAGTTGTCAAGTGATTGATCCCAGGCATCACAAACCCTAACACCTGCGGTACCATTAGGATTGGGAAAAGGACTGCTATCGAGAGGTTATCAGGAGCAAGGCTTCGCAATTCCTCAAACAGGTAAGCATTCCTACTTCACCTGCCATCTTCCATGATTCCCTGCTATCATTTTATTTGAGATGGGGGCGGGTTTCCAACTGGGTTCAGAAGAGATGCATAAGGGAGTTATGCTCTGTTCGATCAAACTAATTTTATAACAGATGGTCGCTGTTTTAGTATCAGATAGGATACCATACTCCACTTTAGTATCATATCTGATATCATACCAACCTTGTATCCGAAAAATATTTACAACCAACTCAGATCCTTAAGTAGAAGGATGCGTGACACCAAGGCTGATACTTACGTATTAGAGTATTTCTGATTCAAGACAGATACATGATACGAATCAGATACTTAAGTATCAGGGTATTTTGATTCAACAAATTAAGCATCAGATGGGTACTCAATACCAGTTCAGTGTCAGTCCAGGGACAGAGGAACTCAATGACAATACTAGGGGTCAAGTTGCACAGGTAGAACTCTGCCAACTCTGGTTGCATTACCAACATAGAATAGGACCCTAAGGAGTCAAGGTTGGGGAGTACCAGATCAACACTGAGTGTCGTAGCCGAGTGGTTAAACCATAAGGTATTTGGAAGTCACCTTGGTACTGCCATTACCTATTAAACTTTTAAGATGTCTGTTGTCAGCATTAAGACAAGGACAGGGGTTGCTCTAAAGTAGGGCCGCAGAGGTAAATGCCTAAGTACGAGCACAAGACAGGGTTTGGGATAAATCCATAGCATTGAGCCGACATGTAGACAGAAGGTAGATGTAAACACAAAGGATGGTTAGGGTAGTTATGTATTGGAATGCCGTAGTAGATTGGTAAATGGATTTCATCCAAGTATAGAAGACCAACCCAGGATAAGCTTAAGAAAAAGATAGTTAGAGACAACCTCACCAAATGAGTATAAAGGATAACCATGTTAGAAACCTACTAAGTTTTGATAAGAGTACTATTGATCTACATTTTAGCCTATTGACTTTGTAATTCATAAAATAGGTCAACTGGACTCGAGCTTGACACCAGAACCGTATCAACAGCTCAGGATGCCAGGCGAGTACAGTTTGTTGTTTATTTTCGATATTGATCTTTACTATACCTCATTGTTAGTCAATAGATATGTGATTTCCGTCTTTATGTTTTGTTATATTTTGTCATGTCGGGGAGGTGAAGTACCAAGGATGTGTGATCTGACCTTATACAATGTAGACAGTAATTTATCATTGCATTATACCGTGTAGACAGTGATTTATTATTGCATTATACTGTGTAGACAGTGATTCATTATTGTATTATACCGTGTAGACAATATTATATTATACAGTGTAGATATCGTAGACAGTGTCGTGTATTTGTCCCGAGACCGGTCACATATCAAAGGTACTTCAGTCAGTCAGTCAGTGAGCATTTTCTTTATATTTTATTTACTGTCTTTTCGTATTTAGTTTTTATTCTATCTTTCTTCATTTATTTTTCAAATCATATATTTAAAGGCTAACATCTGTTTTATAGTCATTTTCATATATTGGAACTGTATTCAATGAATTGTACTCGTACTACCAAAATAAGTCATATCAGCGACGTATTTAGCGACTCCAAGATAAAACATCGCTAATATTTGGGGGTTTAGCGACGTTTATCTAAGACGTCGCTGTTTGTCGCCAACAGCGACTAAAAGCGACGTCTAGCGGCTACAATTTGTTAAATGGGAATATGCGTCGCAAGTTCGTCGGTACACGTCGCTGATATAGCGACGTGTAGCGACGCATTTTAAGTAGCATCGCCGTTTATTAAATATCAGCGACGTTTAGCGACGGCTGAGAAGGACGGCGCTAAATGTTTCATATAGGCGGCGAGGGTTTCCTTTTCGATCATTCACAAATTTTTCTCCCTAATTTTTCGCGCGCTCCTCCTCCGCGACGCTCCTCCGGCGATTTCCCTCCTCCGGCCTCCTCCTCCGGCGATCTCCCTCCTCCGGCCTCCTCATTCTCCTCCTCCTCCTTTCTCAGGTAGCTCCTCCTCAGGTGATCCCCTGTCCCCGCTTCCCAATTTTTCTTCGTCTTCTAGCTCTCTCTGAAGATAGTAGCTATAGATACATGGCCAGTTTCCTGTACCGTCACAGAAGTTCGGAGTTTCCTAGGATTGGCCGGCTATTACCGACGGTTTGTGTCAGACTTTGCTCAGATTTCAGCATCATTGACGCAGTTGACCCGCAAGGATGTGCAGTTTGCTTAGACAGTAGAGTGTCAGAGTTTATTCGAGAAGTTGAAGCGAAAATTGATGACGGCTCCCATTCTCACGCTTCTAGATGGGACTGGAGGATTTTCAGTTTATTATGATGCTTCTGGTAGAGGATTGGGATGTGTCTTGATGCAGCATGGTAAGGTAGTAGCTTATATGTCATGTCAGCTTCGTGATCATGAGAGGAATTACCCAACCCATGACTTGGAATTAGCAGCGGTGGTTTTCGCACTCAATTTGTGGAGGCATTATTTATATGGAGATCGGGTGGAGATTTTTACCGACCACAAGAGTCTTAAGTATGTGTTTACCCAGAAGGATCTCAATATGCGTCAGAGAAGATGGCTAGAATTACTGGTGGATTATGACATCAACCTGCAATATCATCCTGGGAAGGCCAACGTAGTAGCAGATGCATTGAGCAGAAGAGCTGGAGTTTATTTCCTAACAGCACAACCAGAATTATTAGCTGATCTTCAGGAGATGGGGATAGAGATAGTTCTCACTACTAATGTGGCATTGATGGACAACATTGTAACGCCCCAGTCCCAAAATATAAGGACTAAGTACGTATACATGCCAGCTATATATATATATATATATATATATAAATATATATATATATATATATATATATATATATATATATATATATATATATATATATATATATATATATATATATAAGAAAACCCCCTCATTTTATTTCGTGAAGGCTCAAAATGTCGAAGCCTGTACAAGTATACCCTTAGGCACAAAATGTCGACGCCTATACAAGTATACCAACAAAACACAAAATCCAAATTGGGGGCCTAGCCGAGGATAGGTACCCTAAGACTAGTCTGGCGATACGAGCAGGAGTCCCTGACCTTTCGGCACTGTCTGATCACCTCTCGAATGAGCATTTCAGCGTTGTACTGGTGCCCTTCATATCTCGCCTTGTTACGATTCTTCCATAATACCCACGTAGCGGCAGCCACTACAATCTGGTGACCGTGGAAGGCGTATGCCTACGTAGCTAAGAGATCGATGAAGCTCCCGTTCTCCTGCGCCTGTCTGCAACGCTGGGACAGCGCTGTCCCGACCTGCACGGGAAGATCCCCCTTGCGGAAGATGTGGTCAATAGTTTCCGTCTGACGCTCTGAACAACAATTGCAGGCAGAGGCTAAGTTAAATCCAATGGTGTACATAATGTCATCGGTCGGTAACTTATTTTTCATGGCTCTCCAAATAAGGATGGACCACTTCTTAGGGATGCAAGTCTGCCAGAAGGCAGTGATGATCGGTGAAGGCGTCCCGCGACCGTGAGCCACTTGCCTGGCCGAACGGACAGAGAAGTCACCTGCCGGACTAGCCGACCATTGTAGCTCATCAGTATCTGAGCTGATCTTTAGACCTTGTCGACGGAAGCACTCTTCCGCTTCATCTCCAGTCCATTCACGGATCTTGTCCCAATCCTAGTCATTTTCGGATGTATCCCATAGGTCCCTGATCCTGTTGTTACCCGAAGCTTGTAGAAGTTGGGGGAGCGGAGATTCTCCTGCCCAGTGTTCTAGAAAGGTAGAGGACTCTCTGCTTCCCAAATGAAGACGAATTACCGGTTCGACAATGGTACGCCCGGTGATGATGCGCCGCCATACCACAGAGGATCTGCAGTTGGCGGTCGCCTGTGACGGGTGAATGTGCTTGTAGTATCTGGCCTTCATGAATCTTGTCCATAAATTTCTACTCGTGCGGAGCTTCCACCACAGTTTCATCGAGAAGGCATCAACGATGTTAGATAGTTTAGCGAAGCCCAAGCCTCCGTCCTTATTGGGTTTAGCCATGGTGTCCTAGCTCGACTAATTGTGCTTGACATGGCCCCCACTATGCCCCCAAAAGAAGTTGCTGAGGATGCTTTCGATCGAAGTGAGCACCTTCTTGGGAGGGGAGCATGCGGCAAGGGTGTATATGGGAATGGATGTGAGGACGTGTTTGATGAGGATCATCTTGCCACCCGGAGATAGAGTGGTATTATGCCACCACACCAGTTTTTTCTGATTTTGTTAATGAGATCTTCGAAGATGCCGGCGTTGGATTTACCATACACAAGGGGGCATCCGAAATATTGAAACGGAGGGGTGACTTATAGAGAAAAAGGTAATATTAGAGATACTAGCCACGTTCTCTCTCTTGATGTTGTGGTGGGCGTAGATGACACTCTTATCAGGGTTGATCTTCTGGCCGGAGCACGAGGCATATCTTTGCAGGGTGTTGTAGACCACATCCAATGACCCGACGTCCCCTGAAGTAAAAATGAGGATGTCATCAGCATAATCTAGGTGAGTGATGATCGGGCAGCCGCTGGCGGTGTGAAAGTGCTGGAAGTTCGAGGTGCTGGTCATCTTGTTCAGATTCCTGCTCAAGGCATCCACAGCAATGATGAATATGGTAGATGATAGAGGGTCCCCTTGCCTGACGTCGTGGCTCGATTTGAAGAATCTATCGGCTTGACCGTTGATAACCGTTGAGAACCATGAGTTGCTGATCGATCTCCAGACGATATTGGTCCAAGATTCCGAAAAGCCAAACCTCCTAAGGACCCAAATCATGAATTGCCAATCCAGCATGTCATAAGCTTTTTCCATGTCCAGTTTGATTGCTATGTTGCTACCTCTAGCAGGAAGTTTCATGCAGGTGATTAACTCTTGCGCAAGCATGATGTTATCCTGGATGTTTCTGCCTTTGACGAAGCTGCTTTGTTCCACAGAGATGATCTTGGGAAGTAAGTCTGACATGCGGGATGCGATGATCCTGGAGATGATCTTGTTGGTGAAGGTGCACAGACCAATAGGTTGGAAGTCATGAAAAGTTTCAGGGTTATCCTTTTTCGGAATGAGGATCAGGTTGGCGGAAGATATGGCTCTTGGGTAAGTAGCTCCATGGAAGAAGGCCGTAGCCGCTTCATGGATGTCCTTCTTGATTATATCCCAGCACTCTCTGAAGAAGACCCCCGAGAATCCGTCTGGGCCGTGTGTACTGTAAGTATCCAGGGCCCAGACCGCATCTTTCACTTCTTGCTCGGACGGAGGGAGATCCAGCTGGATGTTATCAGTGTCGTTGATGAGGTGAGGGATTTCAGCCAGAAAGTTGTTGTCTCTGTGGACCCGTTCTTTGGTGAACAACTGAGAGTAAAATTTGGCGGGTGCCTCTTGGATTCCCCGTTGGTTGCTGATGATGTTGCCAAAATCATCTTTTATCTGATGAAGGAAGAGTTTCTGTTTGCGTATCTACGAGAGCGTGGACTCGTTGTGGGGGACACGAGACTCACAGTGGACTCGCTACGGGGGACACGAGAGCGTAGACTCACTTCTAGTTCGTGTGACACCTATTTTGTTGGTTTGGACACGTCGTGTCCCACTGTGTGGACACGAGACTCACAGTGTGACACCTATAAACTGATACTGGGAGTTTTTTGGGCATATCAACTGTCAATTTGATGTTTTGCTTGGATTCGAATTCTAAATTAGGGTTCGAGCCCTATTTACTAATACTGAAAGTTTTTTTTGGGCATTTTCAGGATTTTGAAATGATGAATAAATTGACTAATAATTATTATCGAGCCCTATAAAATTTCAGCTATGTCAGGAAAGATGGATACTAATCCTGTGAATGAGTTTTCTCCTAAGTATTCTCGACAGTTGAGTATAATTTAGCTTATTGACATTACTGAAATATGGAATGATTAGTGTAGGGTATGTTGGTCAGGTTTTGGCAGAGTTGGGATATGATAGTATACATGTTACAATTAACAAGGAATGCTGTTGACACCAAATGTTGCACGACAGGTTACTTGAGTAACCTGGAATGTTTTACCTACTGAAACAAATAGTTTGGGCAAGGGTGTGTATAGGTTTGGAAAAATGGTGAGATACACCAAGTCAGACACTATCCCTACAGCCATTCGACTGGCGAGGTAGAAATCTATGTACGACATTTGCTATAAGGACTTTGCATTAATCTACGGTACGATATCGTGATCAGGACATAGTCCCTGCAACCATTCGACTGGCGAGGCAGAAACTATGTAGCCGTAGATAAAGTTGACTGTCCTCCGACCCTCATCCCTCGGCAATGATAATACGACAACCTATCACTATATCTTATATAGTTGTAGATGATGTCTTAGTATTACATTATGTGAGTTCATCTTGATTCTGTTACATTCTTCAGATACTAGATACGATAAGAACATATACTACACCATATGTACAGAACATAGATGATTCACACTAATGTATGCTAGAATGAATCTTGGGTTGTGTTCTGAGCCATCCGTTCTCACACTTGGCAAAAAATTGAATTTTTTATACTTTATCTGCTTTCGAAAATGTACTCAAATTACATGATGGTTCCTTTAGTTAGCTTGCTTATGTTACAATTATATTATTTGTGACTATCGATCTTACCAGATGGCACCCATGACCCGAGGAGCGGCACGTCGTTTGAGGGAAACAATGAATGCTGAGGTGGCTCCTCCTACAGTTAAGGAGGAAGTGGCACCGGTTGCTAGTGAGACCGGGAGTTCTATTCATCCAGTACCGGTAGCTAGTGAGACCGGGAGTTCTATTCATGTAATACTTGCAATGGACGACATCTCTCCTCACGCTAAAGGTCTTGCTTTTTTGAGGTGGTTGCGTGATCGTATCACTGAGCATTTGCGTGAGCTGCGTGGTTCTCATTAGCTATTAGTACTTATTTGTATTGGACTATTTGTATTGGGTTGTTTTTGTATTAGACTATTTGTATTGGACTACATATATGAATTAGTACTGTGTCAATCTCTGGATTGTATTGGTACTACGACCCTCATCCCTCGGCAATGATGATACGACAACCAACCAGAGAGGATACTCTGAGAGATCTATCTGAGTAGGACGTATACTCTGAGAGATCACCTTTACAAGTATGATATCAGTAGTGGGATTGAGTGTGTACGTCCTACTCAGATGGGTCTCTCACCGTTACTATTTTTTTTCTGACAGCATGGTGGATGTTCTCCGTCAACAGATTCTTGCTCCGAGCCAAAACTTTGCCCCGGAGCTCAAGTGGACATCCTTCGTGTAGAGCTCGAGTGAGAGGTTCCTGACAGCATGGTGGTCTCCTTTGTCAAAGTATCCGTGCTCATCACACATTGGTTGTGGGACGAGCACGGATACTTTAACAAAGGAGACCACCATGCTGTCAGGAACCTCTCACTCGAGCTCTACACGAAGGATGTCCACTTGAGCTCCGGGGCAAAGTTTTGGCTCGGAGCAAGAATCTGTTGACGGAGCACATCCACCATGATGTCAGAAAAAATAGTAACGGTGAGAGACCCATCTGAGTAGGACGTACACACTCAATCCCACTACTGATATCATTTTTATAAAGGTGATCTCTCAGAGTATACGTCCTACTCAGATGGATCTCTCAGAGTATCCTCTCCGGTTGGGTTGTGTTCTGAGCCATCCGTTCTCACACTTAAAATACATATGAATTAGAACTGTGTTTTGTATTTTCGGCGAACCAGGGATTTGATTCTGTATTTTGTATTTTGGTTTCTGTATTTTGGCTCCAGCTCCATTTGCATTAATCTACGGTACGACATGGTCCCTGCAGCCATTCGACTGGCGAGGCAGAAACTATGTAGCCGTAGATAAAGTTGACTGTCCTCCGACCCTCATCCCTCGGCAATGATGATACGACAACCTATCACTATATCTTATATAGTAGTAGATGATGTTTTAGTATTACATTTTATGATTTCATCTTGATTCTGTTATATCCTTCAGATACTAGATACGATAAGAACATATATTATACCATATGTACAGAACATAGATGATTCACACTAATGTATGCTAGAATGAATTTTGGGTTGTGTTTTGAGCCATATTTCATCTGCCTCTTCCCTGTCCCTCTCGTTATGTCGCAAACCTCTTCCTCTATGCCATCAAAATCAGAATCCTCGACTCTCTTTCACTTCTTGGATATTGACCCAGCTTCCAATCTCTCATTTCCCTCCGGGTCCACCATACTCCCAATCTCTTCCTCTTTTATACATGGATCTACAGAATCAATACCATCCAAGGAAGGCAAAACTGAATCAGCATTGTCTTCCGGATCGTCCTCATCAAGGCATAACGGGCTGCTCAGCGTGCCAAGCTTCTTCAACTTCTCGCTGGCTGCAGAGTCGAAATGGGAACGGGTCCTCTTTGCCGGCCCGGAGCTCTGACTCGCACTCGTCGCCTCGCTATCGGTTTTCTCTCCTCCTCTGACGTGGGTCATAAGAAAAAAAATTTCGTACCTCTTCTTCACATAAACATCATTGTCGTCTTGTACTCGAGCCTCCTCGTCTGTGACGCTATCCAACTTTTCGGTGCCTACATTGTCACTTGAATCTCCCTTTCGACTCGTATCGTCCTCTTCTTCGTCTGTCTTTTCGCTCCCCTTCTTGCAATCATCTGCTATTCACCGCCGACTCATTCGACTCCTTCTCCGATGACTCCAAGGAGAAGGAGAAGGAGGAGGAGGAAGACTCGGAGAAGGAGTCGAATGAGTTGGCGGTGATAGAAGATGATTGCAAGACAGGAAGCGAAAAGACAGGCGAAAAAGAGGACGATACGAGTCGAAGGGGAGATTCGAGTGACAATGTAGGCACCGAGAAGTTGGATAGCATCACAGACGAGGAGGCTCGAGTACAAGGCGGCAATGATATTTATGTGAAGAAGATGTACAAAATTTCTTTTCTTATGACCCGCGTCAGAGGAGAAGAGAAAACCGGTAGCGAGGCGACGAGTGCGAGTCAGAGCTCCGGGCCGGCAAAGAGGACCCGTTCCCATTTCGACTCTGCAGCCAGCGAGAAGTTGAAGAAGCTGGGCACGCTGAGCAGCCCGTTATGCCTTGATGAGGACAATCCGGAAGACAATGCTGATTCAGCATCTTCCTTCTCCTCTCCTCCACCATGGCTCTGGACCCATCTGCTCCTCCCTACTTCCCTTCTTCTTATTTGACTCTCTCAGCCACATATCATATCCACCTCAAGTGTAGAGTTATGGGAGAAGAAGTGGGCAGGAAGATGAGGGGGAAGCAGCACAGCCGGCGGCATGACCCGGAGGAAGTACAGATATTTTCTTCAAATCCGTAGGAGAACTATTAGGATATATCTTTTCACAACATGTCATCTTGTCAAAGACCCTTAATGTGAATATCATGTTACCGCGGTATCGGAAGACTAACATGTCATAATTTTTTAAGCCGTGTGTTTTGACATAATCCTCCCAACTCTTTCCTCCTATGTAGTAATCTTGCATTACTACGTAGCAGGAAAGAGTTTGGAGGATTATGTCAAAACACACGGCTTAGAAAATTATGACATGTTAGTTTTCCGACACCGCGGTAACATGGTTGTCACATTAAGGGTCTTTGACAAGGTGATATGTTGTGAAAAGATATATCCTTATAGTTCTCCTACGGATGTTAAAGAAAACCTCTGTACTTCCTCCGGGTCATGCCACCGGTTGTGCTGCTTCCCCCTCCTCTTCCTGCCCACTTCTTTTCCCCCGACTCTACACTTGAGGTGGATATCATATGTGGCTGAGAGAGTCAAATAAGAAGAAGAAAAGTAGGTAGGAGCAGATGGGTCCAGAGCCATGGTGGAGGAGAGGAGAAGGAAGATGCTTGATCAAAACTTGAGGTGGAAAAGTTGTGACGTTGATAGCGTGAGAGAGGGAGGGAAGTGGCTGCATGCCTTTGGCTCACTCGAGCGGTATTTGTCCTCCGACCCTCATCCCTCGGCAATGATGATATGACAACCTATCACTATATCTTATATAGTAGTAGATGATGTCTTAGTATTACATTATGTGAGTTCATCTTGATTCTGTTACATTCTTCAGATACTAGATACGATAAGAACATATACTACACCATATGTACAGAACATAGATGATTCACACTAATGTATGCTAGAATGAATTTTGGGTTGTGTTCTAAGCCATTCGTTCCCATACTTGGCAATTAAGTTGTGGACCATTATGTTTGACATTGTTGTTACAAATTTTTATATATCTGTGTTGATTGATGAGATTGTGTTTCAAACGTGTTCGTAATTGTGTGTATTTGTGTTGTTTGATACTGTGTTCGTGATACACACCGTCGTTGTTGTAACAAATGGTGTAGGGGATGCTGCAAATGCTGCAAATGCTATATTTTTTTTAAGATTAGCGACGTTCAGCGACGTCCAGAGCCATGGTGGAGGAGAGGAGAAGGAAGATGCCTTTGGCTGAGAGAGTCAAATAAGAAGAAGGGAAGTAGGGAGGAGCAGATGGGTCCAGAGCCATGGTGGAAGAGAGGAGAAGGAAGATGCTTGATCAGAACTTGAGGTGGAAAAGTTGTGACGTTGATAACGTGAGAGAGGGAGGGAAGTGGCTGCATGCCTTTGGCTCACTCGAGCGGTATTTGTCCTCCGACCCTCATCCCTCGGCAATGATGATACGATAACCTATCACTATATCTTATATAGTAGTAGATGATGTCTTAGTATTACATTATGTGAGTTCATCTTGATTCTGTTACATTCTTCAGATACTAGATACGATAAGAACATATACTACACCATATGTACAGAACATAGATGATTCACACTAATGTATGCTAGAATAAATTTTGGGTTGTGTTCTGAGCCATTTCGTTCCCATACTTGGCAATTAAGTTGTGGACCATTATGTTTGACATTGTTGTTACAAATTTTCATATATCTGTGTTGATTGATGAGATTGTGTTTCAAACGTGTTCGTGATTGTGTGTATCTGTGTTGTTTGATACTGTGTTCGTGATACACACCATCGTTGTTGTAACAAATGGTGTAGGGGATGCTGCAAATGCTGCAGGGGATGCTACAAATGTTGTATTTTTTAATTTTTTTTCAAGATTAGCGACGTTCAGCGACTTTCAGCGACGTCCAGCGACGACGGTAACGTCGCTAAGTAAGTATCACAACATCGCTAACTGTGATGAATACCGTCGCTGATCGTCACTAAACGTCGCTACGTAAGACATCGCTAAACGTCGCTATATGTCGGTACTATAGCGACGTAGCAAAGTCGCAGAACGTCGCCATTTGGCTCTCAAGCCAGGTCAGCATCAATGCATGTCAAGTCGCTCAACGTCGCTAGGTTACGTCGGTAAATGATGACGTTTTACGTCGCTGGTAGTCGCTGAATTAGCAACGTGTCCGCGTCGCTGAGTGTCGTCGCAATAGCGACATATTACGACGTTTTGTTGTTTAGCGACTAGGTTAATCGTGACTACGTGCAAACGTCGCTAAATACGTCGCTAATCGATATTAGCGACGTATTTTCCCTATTTAGCGACGTCCTGAGGCGTCGCTGATTTGACAGATTTTAGTAGTGTCGTTCCATCCTGACTGGGTAACCAAACAAATTTTAGGTGATTGCAAAGAGGTCGTGTGCCCTGACCAGTATGGCCCGTACTTGGGAGATATAGTAGAGACGGACTTTGTCTATCAGGAGGAGTACGCAGCATCTGATCCTGCCGCGCTTGCTTAGTTATCTTTAGTTAGTGCTGAGACATTGTAGTGGATACTGAGTTGACTTTGAGACATGTAGTTGAGATTTTATTTGTCTTTAGACATCACACATTTCCTATTATGAGATGGTTCTATTTATATTCATCTTTTAGAGCTGAGTTGTGATATTGAGTTGTTGATTTCCAAGTGGGGAATATCATTTATTGCGTGGTTGTTCAACATATTGTTACAGCATTCTACCGCCGACTCTGCGGCGTGGGCTGGGCGTGCGCACGGTTCATGCCCAATTATTGGGTGCGGGTCGTGACAATACTAGTGGGTGAAGGAAGTAAAAACCCACTCACGTACTCGATTGATGGTCCTCCTCGTAGATACCATCGAGCTGAAGGTACGATAGATCCTCCGATTCTGCAATAAGATATGGCCATACAAAACCAATGGGATCAGACCCCCAGATAACAAGTACCACAAAGAAAGCCACACTATGAACTAAACCGGTATACAAGCATAATAAATACATATATGAAAGTTCAGCAAGTAAACAACATGTGACAGAAAGTAAACATGATGTAAACATATATAAGTGCAGGAACTGAAATCAAGAAGAATGTGAGTACATGATCAAGAACATGGCATGAATAGGTACAAGTATAAGAACAAAGACATGATCATGGTACATAAACAAGTACATAAGCAGAAAATGGATACGACCATCATTCACGACTAATCATGAGGTACGGCTTGCTACCGTTAACTAACTAGGTTATCAGAATCATAATTATTAACATATGTAATTAAGGTTTCCCAAATGGCCACACATACTATAGTCTATCCAAGTTATCCAAGCGAATCATGTTAAGACAAGTAAAAGTATAGTATGCACCACCCTCAAGTGTGCTCATATAGGCATCACTCGATGGTGAGATAATAACAAATCAAGGCTAGATGCATCACCCAACAATGATCTAGAAGTGTGCCCCTCACGACGGTTAGCCCAACATCACAGGTATGGCCAGGATAACGGGACAACATGCAAACCGAAAATCTCCCTCCCAATTATTCTAGAGTTATTAAATCCTGAACATTTTTTATTTAGAATTCCAAGCCATGGTATATACGAATTCTATCTGTACATGATACTCCACTTGGGGATATGTAAGACTGAACAAGATTGACATTTACAAGCAAGGATACATGACAAGCTAGCAAACCACATTGTTATGAATACTATGTTTTAGAGTGCGTTGCAACAAGCCACAACGGGAATCTATACAAGATCAATACAATACATGTCAGGCAATATACAATACAATATAGGATATGATGGACAATGCACATCATAATATTAACGTCTCGTTGTAAGCGACCAGTCAAGAACAAGATGTTGCCATAATCAGGCCAACTAGATGAGTAGCAACATAGCGCAAAGGATACCTACGTATCTGAATAGTGCAAGATAATACACGAAGTAATAGGGGCTCTAGCATGTGACAAGCAAATCAATATATAATATGGATACCCTCGTGTACCAGGCATGGGTACCGCCATAATCAAGTCAAAGGTAATCAACAATCATATAAAATTATGCTTAAACTATAAGTATTCAAATGTGAAGCAAGATCGAGCCGAAAAACCTAAAGAAAATTAAGAAATAACAAATCTTGGTGTACTGGCGCTATACCACAGTATACCAATGGTACTCCGAGAAAACACAACAAGTATGAACATGTGGGAAACGACATTTGTATATCGGTAGTATACGACGGTATATCATTTCCACTGAAACTTCACAGTTTCAGTCATGATCAATTTTTGGAGCCAAAATTAAGTCCCGGATTCCACCAAATTAAATATAGCAAGAAGCAATATTAGGAGTAAGTCTTATATAGCAATATAGGCTAAGTTTTACTATGGAAACTCAAGTATCTCTCTCGATATCGAGCTTTTCCTGTGGCGTTCATAACCAATACCAGGAAATCATTTTCTAGCTCAAAACTGTCATGCCCCAGACCCAAAATATGTAGGACTAGGAATACGTATATATGACAACTACGTATCAAGTGGACTTCAGTCCAGCTCGAGTACGTATAAGTTGTCTACATTGGGTAGTAATATCTATATATCATTATGATAATTCTATATCTCAATCCACTGAAGATAAATCCATCGTAAGACCAAATGCACTAATATTGATCAGGTATTAACATACCGGATCCTATAAACAACCAAGAATAGACAATGTATAATAAAGTTGATCAGACTCTATTACAATCATCTGAACAAGCTCATAGAGAATAATAAAGCTTGTAAAATTAGGCTATATA
>JANAVB010027598.1:13016258-13298758 GCA_029216955.1 Iris pallida
GAGGGGGGAGTGGGGGTGGTGGTCGCGGGTGGGGGGATGAGAGGAAAGAGGAAGGAGACAATGGCATTTTGGTCCAAAAAATATTTTTTGACGGATTCCGTCCAAAGTGGAGGTAATGTACATTTTTGCAAAACTGGAGGGTGTACCGTGAAATGGGGTAAACAAAGTAGGGAGCAAGTCAAATTTTCTCATTTTATAATAGTAACTTGATTTTCCTTCCATCATAATAATCACTAGTTTATTTTCCATAAATAAATATAGATTATATTTTGTTTATAATTATATCATTTTAATTTTATTTATTTTCGTACATACAAACTTTTGAATTTTGGTTATATCTAGACGACCCTTAAATTATATTATACGATTTTGATCGTAGCTATATTTTATTTCTGATATTGATCATGCCTTAATGATTTTGATACTGATTTAATCATGTCATGATAATCTTTTTGGGTTCTCTTGGTTATGAATAGATTTTTGAGCATACCTAAATATTTTTTTTGATCATATATGATTTGGTCTTTATCCCTAAATGATTTATCTTAACCACGTTCGTGCCTAAATGACTTATTTCCTTTGATCATGATTCAAAGCAATTCTAGAATTTGACTTGCTCATTCTTAAATTTGGTTTCCGGTCACGTCAAATTTTAAAACTTCTTATTTTGATTATCCTTAGTCGTTTCATTTATATGCTTACCACCTATGACCCATTAGTAGTGACTACATCATCTCGACCATATTTTGATTAATTGTGTTTTAAAATTTTATTTCTAGCCGTGCTAGTAATGCCTAAATGATTTTGATTTTGACTTGGTCATGCCTAACTAATTTTGGTTCTTTTAGTCATGACTAGATCCTTGGTTATACCTAAATAATTTTAACCATATTTTGTTCATGTCTAATTTTTGATATTCTGATCTTGCATATGACTTCAATTTTTACTCCGAAATGTTTTCGATCAAATCGTGCCAAAAACGATTTAATCATGAATCAATTCCAGAACTTGATTTTCACCCATGTTTAAAAGTGATTTCTGGAAAAGCTAAATTTTCAAAAATTCCTTGTCGTATCATTTTATTTAGCACTTATGACTCTATTAGCCTAAAAAAGATTTGACCATATTTTACTAATCATGTTTAAATGATTTGAATTTTAGTCATAGCCATGCTAGTTATGCCTAAACATTTTCTTATTGGACTTAGGTCATAATTTTATTCTTGATTATATTTAGAGTTTAAAACATAACTATGTCATTTTGGTGCTATTTTTACTATGCCTAAATTTTATTTTTTATCATGTTTCAGATTTATCATGCCTAGATTTTAAACTTTGATCACTTCTAGATCATCTTAATTTTACTAGTAGTACTTAAAATTTGATTTTAGGTCTAACTGATTTTAGTCATTTTTAAAAATTTTATATTTTGTTATTCTTAATCGTACTTATTGTGTCATTTGAAATTTTGAGGACAAAGTTTTTCTAAGGTAGGTAGATTTGTAGCTATCGTGATTTCGAATTTTTTACTTTTGAAAATTTTGTATTAATTTTTTAGTTATAATTTCTTTTCCTGAATTTAAATTTATTTTGGAAAACAATATTATAATTTTGTTTTGAAAGATTATCAAACTATTATAGGAAAGAAAAATTCTTTTGTGGTTTTTCTTATAATTTATATTAACGAGTTACCCTTCTTTCGTATTGGACTAAAATCCATTTTAGCTTTAATTATTTTTGCCTACCAAGATGAGACTCGATTTGTGGGACATTAATAAATTCTTCTAATTCTTTTAGGCTTTTGGGCTAATAGCTAATTAATTATTTAGTTAGTAGTTAATTAATAAGTTAGTTATGGTTAGTTAAGGCTTTCCACTAAATGTCCAAGATCTATTACAATATTACATGATATGCCACTTGGCTTGGAGAACACTCCATTTTTCCTCCTAAAATATTAGAGACTCTCCAATAGTTTATTACAAAAAAATCCTACTTCCACACTCTCTCTCCTGCCACTCTCATCTCTTTCTCACACAGTTAGACCTGACCGCCACCAGCCTACACATCCCAAGCTCTGCCACCTATTCTCGCCGGACTGCCGCCACTGGCCGAGTCTGGCCATTCCCTGGTCAACCCAGCATTGCTTCACCATAAATGGTATCACCCCATGACCACTCTCTCCTCTCTGGGACCTCAACGCTACTGCAATCACCACCAACACCCGCCGCGTAGATCCAACTGATCCAAACTCCGGGCATCCACCGACCTCCTCTACCCGTCTCCCCGCCTACACTTTTTGACACCACCGTGAACCACTATGTGTCACCCCACCACCACTTGTTAGCACTTCCATCATCACCAAGACCCCCATCCCTACCACAGAATCACCTGTGTTAAGACCAGATCCCGGCCCCATCTCATCATCCACTACCATCATCTAGGTCACCTCCACTCCACCTATCACCAGTGTGACACCACCACCACAAAGCCTAGACCACTCACCTGAGCGCCGGGCGTCGCCTCCGCAGATCCATCCATGACCGTCTCCTTGGCCAGATCTGGAGCTCTCAGATCCAAAGCTCTTCAAGATGACCTCACTGCTGACCGAAGCTGACCGAGACTAGCCGCCGATTTTAGTCATCGCCACCAGGACTCCGTCCTCGCAACTCGTCGAGCGACGCCTTTCTCAGGACGAGCCTCTTCCCTTCTCATCGTCGACCGACTCTCACCAACGTCCCCGTTGAGCCGTCGCTAACTTCGGATCTGCTGCTGCCAGCGAGATCCAGTTTGTGGACCTCGACCGCAGGTCCTGCAATGCCGCCTGGTGAACCAGCACCGAGCGCCTTCTCCGGCAAGCAGCCGCAGTGAGTTTTCGTTCTCCCCTTCAAACCCCTCATCTTTTCTTCTTTCTCTCGATTCTTCTCTCCTTTTTTTTCATTTATCTAGAGAAGAAGCAGCTGGGTTCACTCTCTCTCTCTATTCTCTATATTGATAGGGTTTTAACCCTAATTTGCTGGGCAGTGGGCTTCACAGCCCAAGAATAAATGGTTATTCATTATTTAATATTGTGGATTTAGGATTTTTAACCTTTACTTTCATTTGGGTTTTAAGCCCAGTATTATTTCTCTTTGTTTAATAAATTCTGCTGGATTATGGGCTCACACCTAGTCGAATTTATTTAGATAGGTTTAATAGTAATTTCTGTTGGGCTTAGGTTTCCAGCCCTTATTTGTTATTAGGTTATTTTCGTGGCCTATGGGCTTCAAGCCCACCGCATTATCTTTTGATTATTATTTTGGTTATAATTTCTAAAGGGTTGGGCCAGACCATGTTTATTATACTGTTATTGTACTATAAGTATTAATTAATTTTTAAATCATCCTATACTTTTTGTTCAAGAAAATTTCTAACCTATATTAAATTTGAACCTAAAATATTTATATCTATTATTATTAATATGGTTATTACTGTTGTTATATTTGCTATTATCATTACTATTTTCGTAATTTGTAAAATGTTTCATAAATGTTTTGCTAGTATATATATATTACTAATTAGTAAACGTTTTGTTATACATGTATTATTTTGCTATATATAGTTTACTAAATATTAGTTTTCCATTTTCACTAGCATTTATATGTAAGACTATTTTGCTAGAATTATTATCAAATATTGTTACTCTGAAATATTGTTGTCTTACTAAAAATTATTTTGCTATTTTAGCTAGCATATCTATATTAACTAGTTCTACAGTATAGATAGTTAGCTAGTATATATAGAATGAAATTAGTTTGTTAGTAAGTCAAATTCCATTCTAACATATTATTGCCCTACTCTAGGTGAAACTTGAGATAGATTTGATTTGCAAGGACAAAGACAAGTACTTCTATGAGTCTGATTTATTTACTTCATGTCATGTTCTTTTCATATTGGACACATTGTGGCACGACTTGGTCTATATTTCTGGTTCATGATCTTTACTGGTATCTGGGGGAGGGAAAATACTATAGATATGTTACCAAAGTCCAACCTAGGATACATGTTGATAGCTTAGGTCTCACATCGTGCACGTAGGATTCTAAGCTGTACAATTACTTGTGCTTGTTCATGATCTTTCTCCAGGCGGTCACATATTCTAGTAGCTATTTCAAATCACATGTCAGGATCTTTTGCTACATGTTTCATGTTTAGTTTAGATTATACATTTATAGTTTCATGTTCATCCAATTTTATTGTTCTTTTACTTGTTCACATGCTGTACTTGTTTCACTATTATAGATAATACTTTGCTTCTTTCCTGACTGGATCATTGACATATTAGGCTAGGGCATGAGAATTGGATTGGACGACTCCTAGAAGATTCTAGAAGAACAGATGCAAGCATTATTTTTATGTATTAGTTAGTTCATAAGATAGATGTTTACTACTCCCTTTATAGTTTAGTTGCTGGATTAGTCTCCGGATACTCTTGTATAAGTTGTATTAAAGAACATGATATTATTTAGCACGTGATTAGATGCTGTGATATGATTTCATGATATTACTTGGGTTCTTAGAATACCTAGTAAAACTTACTACGCAACGTAGGCTGTGCGAGTCTGACTCGTATCCGATTATTTGGGAGCGGGTCGTGACATTCGGGGGCGCTCCTCCGTCAGTTCAGAGGACCGTTCCAATGCAGCCAGAGGTGATTCTCCCACCACCTCCGCCACTGGCTGACACAACATAGATATTTGAGTTTTTCCAATAGATGATGGAGGCGTAGAGGGCTCAGGCAGAGGCTCGGCAGTGGCAGACTGATGTGATGCGCCAGAGCATCGAGAGTGCCCACCAGTTGGCACTTGCTACAGCGGAGAAGGTGGCTACCGCTCAGCCTCACGATGCTCCAGCCCAGCAACAGCAGACGAGGCCTGGTACTATCGTGGACTTTAAGAAGATGTCTCCTTGGGAGTTCAAGGGTACCGAGGGGATCCTTTATGCTGACGACTAACTAGAGGTTATTGAGCGGATCTTGCTCTGACACAGATTTCGGAGAGCTTACAGGCAAAGGCAGACGCTAGTCAGCTGGTCGATATCGCTCGCACTTGGTATCTTACAGAGCCTAGGCTTGCCATGAGGGTTTGACTTGGTATGCCTTCAAAAAACTCTTCAAGGAGAAGTTCTTCCCTGATATGGCTTTGAGTGCCTTAGAGAGCCAGTTTCTAGGATTAGTTCAGGAGAACTTGTCATTAGATGAGTATGCTGCAGAGTTTTTTCGCTTTAGCTGATTTGCGAAGAGCATGGTTCAGGAGCCAGGGGATCAGGCCAGGAAGTTCAGGAGGGGCCTGAACTACGAGGTCAGATCGCGCACGTTTGGGCACCGCACGGCTACCTTCGAGGACATTCTGATGGATGCCCAGATTACTAAAGAGGGCTTGGGCCTCAGGTCCAAGAGAGCCAGTGACGCCATGGGTGGTGTTGGCAGTAGCGTGGGACCGACGAAGCATCCCTATTTTCAGAAGGAATCCTTTCAGCCTCAGCTGGAGTATTATCCACCAGCTAGAGCTTTGGTTCTGCAGGTACCTCAAAGGCAGTTTCAACCAGCTCCCACTTGTACCTACTGCAGGAGTTCCAAACATACTTGGAAGGTCTGCAGAAAGAGGCTCAGAGTTTATTTGTATTATGGTTCCTTAGCATACATGATGAGGGATTACATCTTGGTATCTGTTTGCCCTACTCAGGGGATAGCTCATGCCCTGAAAGCACCGGCGAGACCTGTTGGAGCTCAGTAGCCGAGGGAAGTACCTCATCAAGGTAGAGCTTTTGCCATGGCGGTCGAGGGGACCGTGTTGCAGGTGATGGGTTAGCAAGACATGCTCCTTTCCTTCCTTTTTACTCCATAATATATTGATTTCTTAATACCTTATAGTTGCAGTGATGATTTTCATGCTAGGACCCATGATAGAAATTGCAATATCATGATAAGTAAGACCATAATCATGCAGGCTTGCTTTCCTTCAATAGAATTGTATGATTTTAGATATAACTTTATTGGACCATGATTGCTGGGGACTCGACCTAGAGAAGAGTAGAACCAACTTAATTTTGAGGACAAAATTTTCTAAGGGGGTAGAATTGTCACTACCATATTTCTAAATAGGGGTATTTTTGTTAATTTATATTATTAATATATTGTGTATAATTAATTAATTAATTATATACGGTGGTTGCATGTATTAGTATACTAGCCTATTTATTGGACCCTTGGTTAGTGAACCTATTTGGACTTGTCATGGCACTTGGACCTATATTTTAGGTTGCACACAATTAGACTCACTTAGGCTAAAAGCTTCCATAGGTTAATCAAACCTTCATGACAACTTGAGAGGGCATTTTGGACATTTAAAATAGGCAAAGTAGGGCTTATATGACAGCCACAATAGGCAGAGAGGTTTTATTCTTTGCTTCTTCATTTTAAAGCTCAAAACCCTAGTTTTGGTGCTCTTCCAAATATCCATCCATTCTTCCACTAAAACTACTCTAAATCACCCTCAAACTTCTCATATTCTTCACCCAAGGAGCCAAGGAGCTTGGGGGCCAAGGAGAACAAGAAGAGGACACAATTAGCTTGAGGGATCCTACTTCACATTTGTGTCCACTTTGGGTGCTACATTGGAAATTTATCTCCCAATAGGTATACTAATAGAGTTTTGCCTATGTTTAGACACTGATTCATGCATGGCATCATTAGGAAGCTCATCCATGGACTAGGAGTACCCATAGGAGGAAGAACATGGCTCCAATGACCATGTTGGTAGGAGTTACATATGCTTTTTGTGCCATTTTTGAAAAAAATTGAGAATGGTTCACCAAATATTTGTCATTTGATTTGATAGGCTCATGGACATGTGAATGATGTGTGTTGCTAAATATGTGTCAACAAATGGATACTAATAGTTTGTGTCAAGTCACACTAGGACACAGAGTCAATTTGAGAGTTTTACTCCTCCTACACTTGTCATAACATTCATATTTCATATGACAGATTGCATTAGCTAGACACCACTCTAGTTAGCTTCTAATTGTCATTTTAGGTATGCTCATGTATTTTGGTAGGATTCAGACAAGGTTTAATAGGGTATCTTGGGCGTATCGCAAGCTTGTGCACCAAGTATTCGACACGTGTTCCCAAAAGAATTTTCGTATCCTTTTTGAGTTAAAATTTGGTGTGAGTGTGTCCTAAATAGGATACGTGGTGTTGTGTCATGGTATCGAATGAAACACACGATTAGAGTTGAGTATGCATGTATATTTACCTATAAGTGTATATACATGTATGTCTTTTGTGTGTGTTTGTAAGGGGTATTGAATACATGCATGTGTTAGAGAGAGAGAGTGTGTGTGTGTAGGCATTTGTGTGTGTGCCTATGTATATACCTATGTGTGCACATATATGTGAGGGGAAGGAGAGGACAGAAGGTGTACACATAAATGTATATATGTGTATATGTATCTACATAAATGTTGAGTATGTGTGTACATAAGTGATAGGGACTGAGCAAATTCTTGTGACAGTGAATGTGTTAGTGTGTTAATGAGAGCTAGTGTATGTGTTGGTGTTTGTTAGTGTCATATAAGAGTGTGTTAAAGAGAGCTTGTGAGCAGTGGTGTACCTGTGTATGTGTGTCATCTATTAAGTGTGTGATGCAAGTGTGTGTGAGTGTAGATAGGAAAAGCAAAGGGCAGCATGGGCAGCATTGTTTGTCCAGGCACCAACAAGTTGAAAGGGGGAGGGATCTCTGTGTACAGGCAGGGAGATGTAGTAGTGTAGTATGCTCTACACACAGGTTGGTACAGCAGGCATTAGGCCCTGCACAAGTGTGCAAGCCTGTGCACTAGAGTGCAAAGGAGTGTGTTGCACACATGCATATGTAGGAAGTGTGCACATGTGTCAGTGGTGTGTGTGCTTGCATACACAGACAGGGGTACTGTTGCACAGAGGAGGACCTGTGCACAAGTGTGAGGGGAAGGCTCTATGAAACAGGACAGTGAGAAGTGTGTGTGTCAAAGTGCCCCAGTTGTGTGTGTGTGTGCACTACAAGAAAAATGGTCATTTACGGCGTGCGAAATGTGCCGTAAATGAGATTTTACGACGTACATATTGGTGCCATAAAAGCTCATGCCGTAAATGATCTTATTATTTACGGCGCATTTATAATGCTGTAAATGTAAACAAATTAACGCTGTAAATGTTTTTTTACGGAATTTCGACAACATTTACGTCATATTTTGTGTGCCGTAATTGTTCTTTCACGGCATACATATGTGCGCCGCAAAAGATATTTTTCACAGAATTTCGACAACCATTTACGGCATATTTCGTGTGCCGTAATTTCTCTTTCACGGCATACATGTGTGTACCGTAATAGATATTCGCGCTGGGTCAAATACGACATATAGATGCACGTCGTAATAGTTATTCCCACAGGATCAAATACGACATACATTTTAATGTCGTAAAAGATACTTTTGACAAATTATATTTACCATTTATGACATATATAGCGTGCCGTAAATAATTTTTATAAATTTTTTATCAAAAAAATAAAATAAATAATAATAATAATATTATTATTGTTATTATTATTATTTCCATACCACTTTCTATTTATTTAAACAAGGATATCAATATTGGTAAAAAAAGTATAGAACATAGCAAAAATAAGTTAAAGAAATAGTTGACTGACAGATAATCCCAATCAAACTATAAAAGTGAAAAGTAATTCAAAAAAACCCAAACACGTGATATCATAAAAAATAATCGAATTCAATAGCCAAATACATCCATACCAAACAAAAGGCCATGCCAAAGTATATCATGCCATATTGTTTCATGAACTCCAAAAGTATTTTAGTACTGAATTGTAAGAACAATACAATATTTCAATACAAATTGAGCTTCTTTCATAATTTGTCCTACTTTGGGGGGAAAATGTAAATTGTCTTATATGACAAATTTTGGCTCAAATTATTGCAGAGGTGAAGCTTCAAACACAAAACCCAATTTTTTTAATTGATTGATAACCTGCACAAACATAAAATGTGTTTTAGTTCATTATATCCAATTTAATGTATATATAAACACAACAATAATAAAATATACATAAATAAATGAGTAATATGGGAACAAATTAATGTATGCATAAACATAACCATTGCTCAATCAGTTGTTCCATACCGTCCCATTCATTTCTTCACGTCTGATGTATTTGGTTAGTGAGATTTTGTATATGGCCATGTCCTCTCTTACTTTTATAACTCCTTCATGGTCAGCATTATATTTTTGTGGACACACACACAAAAGAAGAAGAAAATACTGTCTTTTCTTTTATTGGCACAAGGTACCACAAATCGAGTACGCCTGAGAGATCCTGCGCCGAGGATCCCCGAGTACAAAAAAGAATTCTAGAGAATAGAACGATAGAGATCGAGCGACAGTTGCTCCTTTACTCCGTTGACACTCCGATTACAAAAGTGGAAGAAAACCTAAGAAAATTGCTAACTCTCGGCTCACTGGCAAGAAGTGCAGCAATTTGGCTTTTGAAAATGCTCTCTGTTCTGTCTTGTTGAAGAGGGATGAGGCCTCCCTTTTATAGTCGTTCTTGGGCTAGAACGATGTTATACGCCCACATAGAGGAACACGCTGGTTCCTATGTGGGCACATAGTCCTGCTTTGGGAGCATAGTATGTAGGCGCATACAGGCTTCGAGATCGTGGGTTGGTCGTGGCGTTAACGTGGCCGCATGCTTCGGTGCACAACTGCTCGTGAGACTGACGTGGCCGTACGCTTCGGTGCATATTTTGATCATGGCTTTGACTGAGTCAGGCTTGGGCGTATAGCCATGTCTCAGGCTATGTGCCCTCCTTTCGGGGGAGCTAGTATTGGGCGCATGAAACTTCACTGGCTGGACGCATGGAGCTTCATTGACTGGGCGCATGGTGTTCCACTGACTGTGCGCATAGGGCTTCATTGACTGGGCGCATGGAGCTCTACTGACTGGGCGCATGGAGCTTTTACTGACTTGGGCGTATGACGCTTCATTTGCTGAATTTTTTTATGCTTCTACAGGACCCCTTCAAAGTTTTCGATACTTGAACAAGTTCGAAATACTTTGAAAGAAGCATGGATCGTCTTCTCATGATGCAACGGATGCATAGCACGGCTCTCTCATTTGGATGCATAGTTTTTGGCCATCCTGTTTAGAGAGATACGACTGTTGAGATTTTCCTCGAAATCCGAACTAACAGATTCATCGGAGCGAAATTTGAAGTGGTCCACCCTTCATGCGTCGTCTACGTCAGCAAGTGACAGTCGTATAATATTGAGGAAGCTGATACTTCATGTTGGCGCATAGGCCATTGTGGGCGCATATAACGCAATGGGCGTATGGGCGCATACAGCAAGTGGGCGCATATGAAGTGGCCCGTGCCTATAAATAGGCCCTGAAGTAGAGAGAAAGTTTATTATTCCTTTTTTTTTGAAATTTTTAGAAAACTCTTCGTCTTCTTCTTTTGAGAACCATGTCTCCCAAGGTCGCCAAGAGATCCGCGAAGGGCAAGGGGGCTGCGCCGAGCGATTCTCCTCCTGCGGTAGCGTCATCGACAGTCCAGAACCTGATTCTGGGTGAGGGCATGCTTCAAAAAACAAAGTCTCGAGCGTTAATTTGAGACGCTCGGACTTTTCTTCTGCCCGGGCACTTGCGCCTAAGGCAACATACTTCTGTTGGGCATCATTATGCGCCCACAGAAGTCATGCGCCAACACTGTGGTGTGCTATACGCCCACGTGTTGCCATGTTATGTGCCCTCTAAGCAGTGGCGGGTTATGCGCCCACGTACTGTCTGAGTGTTATGTGCCCACATATCTTGTTTTGGGCGCATATTCCTTTGGGCGCATAGAACTTTGAGCGCATAAGAGTCTTCAGGACTTAGTTTTTTTCTTTTGCAGTTTCCTGAGTCTGACTTTCTTTCTGCCATTTGCAGCATCCATACCGAAGGTTGAGACCTTTGTGAAGGAGAAGATGCTGTCTTCTTTCATCAAACAAGAGTCACCATTCGTTAAGGAGGAGGTGATACCAAAAATTGAAGTAAAGGAAGTGTTGGCGCTCATCAGGGAAGGAACTACTCCCAAGATCGAAGCTGCAGTGAAGGAGGAGCCCAAGTCTGAGGGTGGTAGTACTGAGAATTCTGACCCACCTGCCTCGGCCGAGGACCTTAATCAAATAGATCCTTCGTATGCAAAATGGTTAAGGGAATGGTATATGCCTCGACACAGCTAGGAACTGCAGGTTCCCATAATTGTCCGTATTTTATCTTGGTATTTCTATCTGTCTTTAGCTGTAGTTTATGTTTCGCTTCCTTCGGCCATCAATGTAATCATTTACTTCTCATCTAGATGAAGAGATGAAGAACTTTTTGTTTTGCCCATGAGATGTAGTCCTGTGAATGTAACTGATTTTGAATAAACAGAATACATTCGCTCAACTCTTTGCTTGTGACATCTGTGGTGATTGTAATACAACATTTGTGTAAAGGGCATCCTGTAGATTTTATGGCCGTCACGGCTCTTGTACCCTTTTTTCGTCTTTTGATAGACGTTTAATGTACAAAATAAAAGAATCTTTTCGGAAATGAATGTAGTTTTGTGAAATATCGATGCTAGAGGTAATGTGGACGTAGCAAAGATATTTCTGGTGGGTATTCCACTGGAAATTTTTTGATGTGGACCTATTATCCGTTTTATATTCGAATGATTCGAATATAGATAATAAGTTGAACGAAGCTGCTAGTAGAGGTAGTATGGACGTAATAACAGAGGATGTTCTATATCTGATCAGAGGTAATATGGACATGGAAAGATATATAGCATTAGGGGGGAGTGGATAATTCAGAGGTAATAGGGATGTGATTATCCTTGATGAATGCTTTGCTTAGAGGTTATGTGGACGTGGCAAAACATAATCATTTCACTAGGGAAACGATTATCGGAAAATAATTCAGAGGTGATCTGGACGTGACTTGTTTTCGTCAAACCGAGTTTGGATGGAGTCAAGAACGGGAATGATTCCACTGGGGAAACAATTTTCGGAAAACAACTCAGAGGTAATGTGGACGTGACTTATTTTCGTCAAACCGAGTTTGGATGGAGTCAAAAACGGAAATAATTTCACGGGGGAAATATTTAGAGGACCTATTATACAGGGCGTATTCAAGACTCTTGAAATACGGATAATAGTTAGATAGTTTTTTTTGAATCATATAAACATTGCACTGTACATTTACATGACTGAACACATGTGAAAAAAGGTTACACATAGTATTTCTTCAGGAACTTGCTGTTGATAGGCATCATGAGCAAGTCACCATCGGGCTTGGTTAGCCAGTACGCACCGTTAGAATACACCGATTCTATGATGAAAGGACCTTCCCATTTAGGCTGGAATTTCCCTTTTGTTTTGTGCGTCATGACCATCGGTCTTCTCACTGCTAAGACTAGATCACTGACTTGGAAGATCCTTTCCTTCACTTTTTTATTGAAGGCTCTGGAAAGGCGTGCTTGGTATAGCTCAATACGCTGCTGAGCTAACAAGCATTTTTCGTCTAGCGCTTCGAGCTCCTGGAGTCGCAAACGGTAGCTTTCTTCAGTAGTCAGCTCGCTGTCTAAGGCTACTCGGAGAGAAAGAATCTGGATTTCTAGGAGAAGAACTGCTTCGTTCCCATAAACCAGAGAGAATGGCGTACGGCCTGTTGGAGTCCGGACCGTTGTACGATAAGCCCATAGACATTCATCGAGCTTCTCGTTCTAATCGCATTTGTTTGAAGACACGAACTTCTTGAGAAGATTTATGATAGTTTTGTTGAAGGCTTCTGTTAGCCCGTTAGCCGCTGGATTGTAGACAGTAGAGGCTATGTTCTGGATTCGATTCTTATCGCAGAACCGATAGAATGCATGGCTTGTAAACTGTGGACCATTATCATGGATGATCCTGCGAGGTAGGCTGAAGCGGTAGATGATGTGATGTTTAATGAAACTGATCACGTTTGACGTCTTCACTTCAGTGAGTGGTATAGCTTCCGCCCATTTGGAGAAGTAATCGGTTATGGCTAGGATGAACCGATGTCCTTTGGAGGATGGCGGGCTGATTCGTCCTATGACGTCCATACCCCAGGCTTCAAACGGCCAAGATGCTACTGTCGGATATAGAAAATCCGAAGGTTGATGAATAAAATTGGCATGGAATTGACAAGCTCTACACTTCTTTGCATATTCAATAGCATCTGCTATCATTGAGGGCCAGTAATAACCCATTCTTTTGAGGCAATCTTGTAATTTGGGGCCTGGTTGATGTGCACCACAAACTCCATCGTGCGCCTCCCAGAGTGCATGTTTACTTCTGTGTCTGATAAGCATCGTAACAGTAGCCCATCGTAAGAGCGTCGGTACAACATCTTGGTGGCTGTATCGTAATAAAATCTGAGGGATCGCCTTTGGATGGATACTGCTTCCTTCGGGTCCTCGGGAAGGATTCCATAGACAGCGTAGTCTATAAAGGAAAATATTCAGTCTTTGATATCGACATTTGTTTCTACTGCGTAACTGTGATGAATATGCAAGACATCTTTCACACAGAATAGTTCTCGACCAGACACTGTGATCGACTGCTGAGTATTGGTTGAAACAGTCAAGGAAGCAGCGAGACCTGCTAGAGCATTTGTTTCTATGTTTTGTAGTCAAGGCACGTGCTCGATAAAGAATCCAGCAAAAGTAGACGCCAGCTCGATTGTTACTCTGTGGTAGGGGATGAGATCTCCATGGCGAACTTCATAATCCCCTCGGACCTGACCGACTATTAGCTTGGAATTGTCGTAAGCTTCTAGATAGTCAACTCCCAGCTGCTTCACCCATTGTAGGCCGATTAATAGAGCATTATATTCGGCTACGTTGTTGGTACTGATGGAACTGGGGATTCCCAGGACCCTTCCTTTGGTGTGCGTATTGATCGATAGAAAGTTAAACAGATCTAATACGTGTTCTAATCCTTCATAGGCGGAAACTAGGGTTCACGAATTATACCTGCGGCAGAAAGAAGACAAGTAATTCCTGGCAATCTCGAGCGGACGACCCCAAGATCTTCTGTACGTATTTCTTCCTCGAGTTGGACGTCGTGTGGGCGACGATCTCCCAACCTTTTCTTCTCCTTGGCAGCACTCTCTTTCTCTCCTTACGTGAATCACGAATTTAGAGAAAATTTCAGATTTCTGATCAGTAATCTGGCGGCCAGAGAATAGAGGATATATATAGGCTACGGCAGGGAACATGAGAAGAAATTAGGGTTAGGCCTCCTAACGGATCTGGATATTCCGTGTTCAGCCCGAACACACAATCCAGGCCCATTAACAATAGCTCGATCCACTAATGAGCTATTGTTGTACTACCTCCCTAATCCCAAATTATGTTTGGTGGCTCCTTTTATTATATGCTCGTTTGGCTCCCCATGTTAAGATATCGTATGTCCGTCGATCAAATTAAGTTACTGACAACTATATTGATTCGACATCTTTTATCCTTAAGTAGTACCGCTCAACTTTATTTGTCATGTCGGATATAATCCACCTGCAGGGTTTACATGACAATCCTTATGAGCTCCTTAAGAGGACATCATCAACCCGATGTATCGGGACATGGATTCCATTTATAATCAACAGCCCATCATACATACAATGTTATTACCCAATTCATAGAGGTTGTTGATCCATAATGAATCTCACTCTTTTATGAGTCAAAGTAATGCACACTGCATATACATGTCCGTTATTATATCCGGATTAATAGTACAAGCATCCATTATAACAGAGGTATTTGTTCTCTTATGTAGTCAGTACAAAGAAAACAACCTCAAGTGGTCCTGTTCAATACACACAAAGTGTACTAGTGTAAACATATAGTCAAGATAGACTAATACCAGATTACACTACAACCTTTCTAATAGATTGTCCAAGTCCATCTAGGTTGTGAACTATTTATATACTCCATAGGAAACTGATAATATGATCTTCTGTGTGACACCACACACCATATTATCTACAATATAGAATATCAGACATTTGCATTAACACTTACAACAAATACAATATGCAAACATTTGTCCATATGATTCTCATTCAAAATTTAAGGAAATAAGGTTACTACAAAAGTGATGCTTTTAGTATATAACCCTAACAATCTCCCACTTATACTCAAAGCATTGCTTTTCAGTATACTGTTACAAATCTCCCACTTATACTTAAAGCCATGCTGCTACACATCTGACTCCCATTCCCTCAACATGACTGTCAAAAGCCTTAGCTGGTAAGCTCTTTGTAAAGGGATCAGCTAGGTTGTCGGCTGATGCTATCTTGATCACAGCAACTTTTCCTTTCTTTACGAAATCTCGTATCAGGTGGTACTTGCGCTCAATGTGTTTTTTTGTCTTATGGGCTCGTGGTTCCTTCGAGTTTGCAACTGCACCACTATTATCGCAATAAAGTGTAATAGACTTAGGCAAACTAGGTACCACATCCAAGTCCAACAGAAAGTTTCTGAGCCAAACCGCTTCTTTGGCTGCCTCAGAGGCTGCCACATACTCGGCTTCCATGGTGGAATCAGCAATACATTTTTGCTTGATACTCCTCCACACAATGGCTCCACCTCCCAAAGTAAACACATAACCTGAGGTAGATTTCCTGGAATCCCTATCTGACTGAAAATCTGAGTCTGTATACCCCAAGGGAACTAAACTATCTGCCTGGTAAACTAGCATATACTCTTTAGTCCTTTTCAGGTACTTCAAAATATGCTTTACGGCAGTCCAGTGCTCTTGTCCTGGGTTAGACTGATATCTGCTGACCATGCCTACGGCAAAGTAGATGTCTGGTCTCGTACATAGCATTGCATACATTAAGCTTCCTACTACTGAAGCATAAGGAACTGCCTTCATGTTCTCTATCTCTTTAGGTGTCCTCGGACACTGCTCCTTTGATAGAGCAATTCCATGTCTAAAAGGTAAGAAACCTTTCTTAGAATTTTGCATACTAAAACGATTTAGTACAGTATCGATATAGGAAGCTTGGGATAAGCCCAACATCCTTTTCTTGCGATCTCGTAGAACTTTGATCCCAAAGATGTGACCTACTTCTCCCAAGTCCTTCATATCAAACTGTTTGGATAACCATACCCTTACATCAGATAATACCTTCATATTGTTTCCAATGAGCAAGATGTCATCCACATAAAGTACTAGGAACACCACCACGTTTCCGTCACACTTTCTGTATACACATGATTCATCCTGACATTGATCAAATCCATAGAATTTTATCACCTGATCAAAACATATGTTCCAAGATCTGGAAGCTTGCTTAAGTCCATAAATGGACTTTTTGAGCTTACAAACAAGATGCTCCTGGCCCTTTTCAATGAACCCGTCTGGTTGCTTCATATAGATGTCTTCCTCAAGACTTCCATTAAGGAAAGCTGTCTTGACATCCATTTGCCAAATCTCATAATCGAGATGAGCTGCAATAGATAAAAGTATCCGAATAGACTTAAGCATGACTACAGGAGAAAATGTTTCCTCATAATCGATACCCTCTCTTTGAGTAAAACCTTTTGCTATAAGCCGAGCTTTAAAGGTTTCAACCTTACCGTCTGATCCTCTTTTTCTCTTATAGACCCACTTGCATCTAATGGCTTTTACACCAACGGGTGGTTCTACAAGCTCCAGACCTGATTAGAATCCATAGATTCTATTTCAGATATCATTGCTTTTTGCCAAGACTCTGTATCTTTATCTTGGAGTGCTTCATTGTAGGTACAGGGATCATAATCTTGTTCCTCAGGGACGAAGTCTGACGACTCTCCCAAGAACATATATCTATTAGGTTGTTCACAACCCTCCCACTACGACGAGACACTATCGGTTGTAGTGTAACATTTGTGACACGTTGTGCAGTTATTTGTGGTTCATCCTCTTGTACTGTTGGTACTGAAGTACTTGGTGTCTCACGTCTCAGTTCTTCTAGAACAACTCTACTTGTGGGTTTATGGTTCATCACATAGTCTTCCTCTAAGAATCGGACATTGGTGCTAACAATGACCTTCTGATCCTTAGGACTATAAAATAAACCTCCTTAAGTTCCTCTTGGAAAGCCTACAAACAAGCGTACTTCTGTACGAGATTCCAACTTATCTGCTTTCCCATTCAGCACATGTGCTGGACTACCCCAAATACGAATATGTTTCAGACTAGGCTTACGCCCAATCCACAGCTCTGTGGGAGTAAGAGGTACTGACTTAGAAGGAACCAAGTTCAAAATATAAGCTGCAGTCTCTAAGGCATATCCCCAAAACGAATCTGGCAATTTCGAATAACTCATCATTGATCTAACCATCTCCATAAGGGTTCTATTTCTTCTTTCGGCTACACCATTCTGTTGGGGCATTCCAGGTGCAGTCAATTGGGATGCAATCCCAGCCTCTAATAAATAATCTCTAAACTCTCCAAAGAGGTACTCGTCACCATGATCTGATCGTAATGACTTGATATATTTTCCATGACATTTCTCCGTTTCAGTCTTGTACTCTTTTAATTTCTCAAAGCACTCAGACTTACGGCGCATCAAATAAATGTATCCATACCTTGAATAAATGTATCCATACCTCTGATAAATAATCCCTAAACTCTCCAAAGAGGTACTCGTCACCATGATCTGATCGTAATGACTTGATATATTTTCCATGACGTTTCTCCGTTTCAGTCTTGTACTCTTTTAATTTCTCAAAGCACTCAGACTTACGGTGCATCAAATAAATGTATCCATACCTTGAATAATCATCAATAAATATGATAAAATATTCAAAGCCACCTCTAGCTTGGATAGTCATGGATCCACACAAATCAGAATGAACTAATTCCAACACATCTTTGGCCCTATACCCCTTTGCCGTAAAAGGCCTTTTGGTCATTTTACCTTCCAAGCAGGATTCACAAACTGGTAGTGCCTCCACTTCCAATGAACTCAAAGGTCCATCTTCAACCAGTCTTTGAATCCTTCTTAGGTTAATATGCCCCAATCGTAAGTGCCAAAGATATATTTGGTTCATACAAGAAGGTTCTTTTCTCTTATTTAAGTTAGATGACATATTATTCATTTCCATAAGTTGCATTGTGGGTGAAATAGGATTAATGACATACAAATTATCAACCAATGTACCAGAACAGATAAAATGTTTATTCTTTCTAATAACAATATTGTCATTAAAATAAACTGAATATCCATCCTTAACTAACATAGAAACATAAACTAAATTCCTTCTAAGTGAAGGTGCATAAAGACAATCTCTCAATGTCAAAGACTTATTTCTACCAAAAGATAAAGTAACATCTCCTAATACAATGACCGATACTTTTGTAGCATCACCCATGAACAAGCATATCTCTCCATCACTGAGCCGTCTGGTTTTCTGGAACCCCTGCAATGTATTGCAGACATGATTAGTGGCTCCTGTATCTACACACCAGGTGCCGGTAGATAACACCGCTAAACATGTTTCAACTACTAGTAAATGAGATATACCTTCTTTGTTTCCTTGTTTGAGAAGTGGACAATCAGTCTTCCAATGTCCTAACCCTTTGCACTTGAAACATTTGCCTTTTGGCTTTTTTACCGTGCCTTGAGGTCCTATACCCTTCTTTGCTGAGTTTGCCTGTTTCTGAATGTTATTCTTCTTCTTACCGCCTTTTGGCTTAGAAGTAGAAACCTTTTCAGAAACAAAAACATGACCACTCTGCCTAAAGAGAGATTCAGCATCCTGTAGCTCTTTTGCAAGTTCTGCCAAACTATACAACCTTTTGTTCATGTTGTAATTAAGGCAGAAATTATTAAAACTTTTAGGCAGAGTCCCGAGAATGATATCGACCTGGGTTTTCCCATCGATTTCAGCTCCAAGGATCTCCATCTCATTTAGATGACCCATCATCTTGAGAACATGATCCCTTACTGGTGTACCCTTAGCCATTTTTGTATTCATCAAACATTTCATAGCAAACTGCCTAGCTGCTCTACTCTGATGTCCGAAGAGTTCCTTGAGGTTATACATCATGTCATAAGCTGTGGCCATGGCCTGATGCTGATGTTGCAGTACATTTGACATAGATGCCAGAATGTAACACCGTGCCATCTCATCTGCCTTTTTCCACTTCTTATAAGCCTCTTTGACCTCTTCATCAGAGTTAGCATCAGGCTTAGGTGGGCATTCCTCAACAAGTACATATTTGTACTCCTCAGCAGTCTGAACAATATCCAAATTACGTTTCCAGTCAATATAATTAGGTCCAGTAAGTTTGTTTTCTTTAAGAATCACCATAAGTGGACTGAAAGAACCCATTTTTGAAATCCTGAAAATCACATAAATAAAATTATGTAGGGCAATTTTTTTTTGAATTAACTAAATATTGATTCCCTCAAAACAATAATAAGAAATTCACCAACACCTTGAACATCATGAATTTAGCATGCCACGGTAGTGTGGACGTATACAAATTCAACTTTGTTCAAGTAGATTTTTCTTATTAATTTTACTATCATGTCAATATAACTTTATGACAAATAAAATTAATATGCTGGTCTTACTCTGGTCATACAAATAATAGCAGTGACTCCGATGGGGAGGATACCATTATTTGTATCTAAGTGTATACCATTACTTAATACTAAGTCCATTACCTTGTAATGAGTTCCTTCAGATGGAGAAATGAACACATACTAGGTAACTTTCTACAATTATCCCTATGGAAGTTTGTGCTGGTGATCCATAATTATACTCATCCGATATGGAGGAAAGCACTAAAGCCAACACGCAAGTATAATTACATCACCTACAAACCAGTAATGGAGACCATAGGATTTATACTAAATAAAAATCCTCTCCCACTTAGTTATTTAACAATGAGGGTTTTTTTACTAGTTGATACTATGTCCATGTTGTCCATTATTAATGTAGGCTTGGTTTTTCAAAAAAACAACTACACAATAATAAACATGCATACTCAGAAAAAGCAAAATGACAAAAATAAGAGAAAATATCCAACTATTATGGTCATCTTTGCTGCTCCGTCCTCAACTATCCGAATTCAAAATCTGGCGCTGCACAAATCTGTCGATTCCTTCATCGAAAATCATCTGTCTGCCTCTGGATGGCTTAAAACTAGCATCTCGTCCGGCGTCAGAAACAGCCACCACCGCCATCACGATTGATCAAAAATAATTAAAATTACATCAATCCTATGCCTCCCGAAGGAGTTCACACATAATCTAGATTAAAAAATTAAATTAATAAGCACGATCAACCCTCGTGATTTTAATTACATCCACAACAACAACAACATCCACGACATGTCCGTGGTTTAAACAACATAATAAAAAAATACATTGGACCATAATAGTTGGATCTAAGATGCCTACAAAACCGAGTTAGAACAGATCTACATCTACCGACTATTACATAGCACAAGTTTTATTGGACAACATGGACGTATCAATCAATACGTAGATCCAAAGTGGCTCTAATACCAATTGATGGAACTGGGGATTCCCAGGACCCTTTCTTTGGTGTGCGTATTGATCGATAAAAAGCTAAACAGATCTAATACGTGTTCTAACCCTTCATAGGCGGAAACTAGGGTTCACGAATTATACCTGCGGCGGAAAGGAGACAAGTAATTCCTGGCAATCTCGAGCGGACGACCCCAAGATCTTCTGCACGTATTCCTTCCTCGAGTTGGACATCGTGTGGGCGACGATCTCCCAACCTTTTCTTCTCCTTGGCAGCACTCTCTTTCTCTCCTTACGTGAATCACGAATTTAGAGAAAATTTCAGATTTCTGATAAGTAATCTGGCGGCCAGAGAATAGAGGATATATATAGGCTACGGCAGGGACCATGAGGAGAAATTAGGCTTAGGCCTCCTAACGGATATGGATATCCCGTGTTCAGCCCGAACACACAATCCAGGCCCATTAACAATAGCTCGGTCCACTAATGAGCTATTGTTTCACTACCTCCCTAATTCCAAATTATGTTTGTGGGCTCCTTTTATTATATGCTCGTTTGGCTCCCCATGTTAAGATATCGTATGTCCGTCGATCAAATTAAGTTACTGACAACTATATTGATTCGACATCTTTTATCCTTAAGTAGTATCGCTCAACTTTATTTGTCATGTCGGATATAATCCACCTGCAGGGTTTACATGACAATCCTTATGAGCTTCTTAAGAGGACATCATCAACCCGATGTGTCACTCCCCATTTCCGGAATACGTAAATTTTTGATTTTTTATGTATATGGTATCTGGCACCTGTATCTTTATTACATTTATCCTGTATTTGTAACTGGCCATGGCATGGAACAGTATTTCATCGTGGATTAGTGTGCCATCCCTTGTCCTTGTCTGGTTGTAGGCGTGGTTCACTATTTCGATGATAAGATTTCTGAACCGTGTTGTGGTTAGGATTTTATTTAATTAATTTAATTAGTTGTATCATGTAGCATTTAACGTGTCATTAGTCATGTGGTTAAGAGCATGCTTAAGCTTAGGGTTTCTTTGAGTCAACCCAACCCCTATATATATTCTCTTCCTCACTCTCTCTCCTCATTCACTCTTTTCATTTCCTTTCCTCCCAACCAATAGGCAAGTACATCTTGCACCAAATGGAGAGATTATTGTATTTTCATTTCTTGATTTTTCTTTGATATTATTTGTCTATATTGTTCTTCTCTTCATTCTCTACAAGTTTAGTTCTTGGAGTTTTTGATTTTAATGGCTAGTTTGGTGTAGATCTAAGTTTTTAAAACTAGGGTTCTATGGGTTTCCATGGTTTTGATCTATCAAACTTGGTTATTTTCGAAAACTAATGGTCCTATGTTGTAGGAAATTCAATTCTATCCAATTTTGACCTTTGAAAAGTTAGATTTCAACTTGATTTGAGGAAGTTATGGCCAAAACAATTTTGGTCAAACTTCTATGTTCATTTGTCCTGATTCTGGCAGGGACGAAGAATAGTGTCTGGCCGCATAAGAATTTCTGGCCGCATAAGAATTTTTGAACCGCATAAGAAATTCTGGCCACATGACCATTTCTGGCCGCATGACCATTTCTGGCCGCATGAGCATTTTTGAGCCGCATAAGAATTTCTGGCCGCATGACCATTTCTGGCCGCATGAGCATTTTTGAGCCGCATGACCCTTTCTGGCTGCATGACCATTTCTGGCCGCATGAGCATTTTTGAGCCGCATGACCATTTCTGGCCGCATGACCATTTCTGGCCGTATGAACATTTTTGAGCCGCATGACCCTTTCTGGCTGCATGACCATTTCTGGCCGCATGAGCATTTTTGAGCCGCATGACCATTTCTGGCCGCATGACCATTTCTGGCCGCATGAGCATTTTTGAGCCGCATAAGAATTTTTGGCCGCATGACCATTTCTGGCCGCATGAGCATTTTTGAGCCGCATGACCATTTCTGGCCGCATGACCATTTCTGGCCGTATGAGCATTTTTGAGCCGCATAAGAATTTCTAGCCGCATGACCATTTCTGGCCGCATGAGCATTTTTGAGCCGCATAAGAATTTTGAGCCGCATAAGAATTTTTGAGCCGCATAAGAATTTTGAGCCGCATAAGGTTGATTTTTGGCTGATTTTGATTGTTTGATGCTCTTTTTGACTGATTTATGGCCAGAATTTCTTCAAACTTCCAACATGAAAGTTGTAGATCTTTGTCTTGGCTTCAAGGACCTTCATGTCTTACTTTAACCAGAATTTACATGTAACTTTTATGTCACGAGGGGTCCACGCGACTTCCTGACTTGATCATGTTTCTGACCTGATTACCTGTATACGTGCTGGTACATGTTCTTAGTGTGTATTGAGATACAATATTAGTATGTACTGCGGTGCCATTTAATGAGTGCACTGAGGTGTGACTATACATGCTAAGTGATCATTCGTGTTATATTTCGATACATGTGTACCTTCCAGCACAGTCATGATAATTGGTCAGTAATAGTATCGTGGTATGTTGTTTATTGTTTGAAGCATTACACTAAGCATGGATCTAGATTGAGCCGATGTGGATTCATACTTAGGGTACACGTACTATGGTACGACATATAGGAGGATGACCGTGTGACCACGACATGTAATTCCAATATCGATATAGGGTTAATCTAAGCAACTTAAATTGGTAGAAGCATTGGGAGGGAACAGAATCTCGAGATCGTACGTCACCAGCCGCCCTGGGTCCCGTCTTGGCACGTCGGGTTGGCTACCTCGGATACTGTATAGTCATCCGCACTAGTGGAGTGTAGTATCTGATTTGTGACTGCCGAGCCAGCTCTTCCTATAGGAGAGCTGGAACCGTTACTGCTTATTCTAGCGCGGTGGCCTTTCGAGGGACCGGTGCATTTCGTGCTTACTTGTATATAATGGTTTGGCTAGCCCTGCTGGAATGCGATACGATCTGATGATTCCTATATATATATTGTATTACTGGTATAATCCAGACAAATCATAGAAAGCCGTAGAATTGATTTGCCGCTTGTAAGCTGACTTGTTTGTGATATGTTTTCTTCTGTTAGCAACTGAGGAACATGGACTATCGTGGTGCATGGTCCAACCCATGTCCTTGTTTGGTTGTTGGGTTGGGCTATTGTGCTGCGATAGGCTATGGACCGAAGTCGCGAATCAGAAGCCCTTTTACCTGCCCATGGTTATAGGATATATCTTATCTCGGCACGATATTGACACCGTTTGTCCTTGTTTGGTTGTAAGGGTGTCATATTGTCTCGACGATATGGTATAAGCCTATAGCTCATGAATCAGGTCTTATTTAACTCATTTGATTTATCGCACTCTCTTGTGCTCCCTTGTGGTACTTGCTATTCGGGGCCTGACCCCGCTGGTTTTGTTTGGCCAGATCTCGTAGCAGCTCCAGAGGATCCAGCCTTCCACCCGAACAATGGTGCACACCAGGAGTATGGGCGCCAGGGACTATGAGTGGGTTTCTTCTTTACTGCTCTGATATCTTCTATTTTGTACTTGGCGTTTAGCCACCGACACCTGTTTAGCCGGCAGTTCTGGATATTAGTTTCCTTTTACATAATTGTAATTAAATCAGACTGCAACTGACTACGGTTATGTACTATTGACTCTCGGTACTAGCTCATCTTTTTGTAAAAGCTAGGCTCATGAATCATTTTGATGAAGCGTCGGGGACGCCTTACTGCTTTGTCTTATATGATCATTATTTACTGCTTCTTATTTTGATTGATTGAGACATAGATGCTCTGTGGGACCATAGGAGACCTGATTGTAGCATGCACCCCCTAGTCTCTTGACAGCCACGATCGCCGTATGACGTTTATATACCTCATACGGTGTAGCTGGCCTAGTCTGTCTCAGTATTCCGGTACTGGGGCGTGACAAGGTTTTAGTGGTGGCCCATGCAGGTCTGTTTTTTAGACTTGTGGGGTGTTGCGATTATAGGAGTCTCAATCAAAACATGTTCCCCTTGATCTTCTGATTCGTCTTCTCTTTCTTCCACCTTGATTGCTAACATGATTATCATCTTCGATTCTTTCCCGTCCTGTCTTTTGATACCTTGTATCCTTTCCTTTAGGGTCACATCATTCTCGGCTATTGGAGGAGCCGGCATGGGAGAGAATCCAATAGATCAGGGACCAGTTGGAGATCAGCAAGGGGTAGCCCCTCTACCTGGACAGATTCCCATCGAAAACGTTACCGAGCATGAGCCAGTTGAGCTACAGAGGCCAGAGGATCCCGTACCTCCAGTGATGCCGGTAGTACCAGTAGCACTAGATGTGCCGGCACTATTACAGATTATTAAAGGGTTATTGGAGACCCAGCAATGCCAGACGGCAGCCCAACAGTAACAACAAACCCGACAGCAAGAACAAAATGTGCTACAGAATCAGGGGTTGCAATTAGCCCTTGAGAGAAGTGTCAGAAATGATTCAGGAGCGTCCGAAAGGTTTTGTCGACTTAACTCGAGATATTTTGACGGCACGGAGGATGCCATCACGGTGGATGCTTGGCTTCAGGATACAGAGGCCATATTGACCGCAGCAAAGGTTCCAACAGAAGAGAAGGTTGACCAGGTCAGACTTTTACTTCAGGATCTCGCCCGCGATTGGTGGGCATCGGAAGAGGTTGGAATGAGGCATCCTGTTCCCTGGGATAGCTTCAGTACCAGATTCAAGGCCAAGTACTTTGGCGTGGTAGCGCGATATGAGCTACAGTAGAGGTTTATCAGTCTCAAGCAGGCTGGTAAGACGGTGGATGGTTATGCAGTAGAGTTCTGCAGGTTAAGTAGGTTTGCTCGGATGATGGTGGCGACAGAGCCAGAGAGAGCAATGAGGTTCCAGCAGGGACTTCACCTAGAGATTTTGTAGCTGGTCGAGGGGTACGACTACCAGACATTCGATACAGTATTGACGGCGGCTCGGAGGCACGAGCTTACTATTCAAAGGTTATCAGCAAGGACTGGGGGCCAGAAGAGGTCTCATACGCAGAGTGCTGGGGGAGGAGCAGTACCTCGGACGTCAGCACCAGCACCTGGCGTCCGTATTCGTAATGCAGCACCAGTCACGACAATTATGACTGCACCAGTTCGACAGCAGCAACAGAGAAACCAGCAGCAGCGTCAGGAAGCACCAGTGGATTGCACTTACTGTGGTAAGGGAGGGCACACTAGGGATGTGTGTCATTCAACTAATAGATTATGCTTGAGGTATGGCAGTCCAGACCGTAGGATTGCCAATTGTCCTATGATGCAGAGGCCAGGAGGGCCAGCTCAACGGTTTCTGGCGTTGCCAGCTCCAGAGGTAGCACCGTATCAAGGGCCAGCACTAACAGTGAGGCCACTAGCCCAGCGCCCATTACTGACGCAAGCTCAGATGTACCGACAAGCGCAATATCAGGTTGGACAGCAGGGCCAGGGAAGGCAGGGACAAAGGCAAGAAGAATTTGGAGTATTAGAACAGAGGTTGGCCGAAGGCGGTCAGATTATGGGTAAGCTTTCAGTATTATTCATTATAATTCCTTGAGTTCTATATTCGAAGAGTGAAGGCGACTTTCTCGTCTCACTCATCTGCTCTCGTATCATGTGATACATGATATTCATCATGTGTCTTGATTACGAGAGTACGTCCTGGGCAGAGTCTCATTCTTGATTTAGTCATTGGTACCGACTTATCTCAAGCATTGACCCTTGTCCACTTTGGATGTCAGTGTAGGACCTCGAGGACGAATTCCTGCCTGACTTGAGAGGTATATTTTATTCGTATGTCTCCGATCATTTCCTTCTAGGGTATGATTATTGTTTGTGCTCTTACTTAATTATTCTTGCTTTCTTAAACTGTTCATGTGCCATGTGTTGTTTGATAATTGTGCTTTCTATATGTCATGAGTGTATTTCGTGATCTGAGAGCGCGCTCAACTAGCCTTATCGAAATTCCGAGGATAGAATTTTTCTAAGGAGGGTAGAGATGTCACTCCCCATTTTCGGAATACGTAAATTTTTGATTTTTCATGTATATGGTATCTGGCACCTGTATCTTTATTGTATTTATCCTGTATTTGTAACTGGCCATGGCATGGAACAGTATCTCGTCGCGGATTAGTGTGCCACCCCTTGTCATTGTCTGGTTGTAGGCGTGGTTCACTATTTCGATGATAAGATTTCTGAACCGTATTGTGGTTAGAATTTTATTTAATTAATTTAATTAGTTGTATCATGTAGCATTTAACATGTCATTAGTCATGTGGTTAAGAGCATGCTTAAGCTTAGGGTTTCTTTGAGTCAACCCAACCCCTATATATATTCTCTTCCTCACTCTCTCTCTCCTCATTCACTCTTTTCATTTCCTTTCCACCCAACCAATAGGCAAGTACATCTTGCACCAAATGGAGAGATTATTGCATTTTCATTTCTTGATTTTTCTTTGATATTATTTGTCTATATTGTTCTTCTCTTCATTCTCTACAAGTTTAGTTCTTGGAGTTTTTGATTTTAATGGCTAATTTGGTGTAGATCTAAGTTTCTAAAACTAGGATTCTATGGGTTTCCATGGTTTTGATCTATCAAACTTGGTTGTTTTCGAAAACTAATGGTCCTATGTTGTAGAAAATTCAATTCTATCCAATTTTGACCTTTAAAAAGTTAGATTTCGACTTGATTTGAGGAAGTTATGGCCAAAACAATTTTGGTCAAACTTCTATGTTCATCTGTCCTGATTCTGGCAGGGACGATGAATAGTGTCTGGCCGCATAAAAATTTCTGGCCGCATAAGAATTTTTGAGCCGCATAAGAAATTCTGGCCGCATGACCATTTTTGGTCGCATGACCATTTCTGGCCGTATGAGCATTTTTGAGCCGCATAAGAATTTCTGGCCGCATGACCATTTCTGGCCGCATGAGCATTTTTGAGCCGCATGACCCTTTCTGGCTGCATGACCATTTCTGGCCGCATGAGCATTTTTGAGCCGCATGACCCTTTCTGGCTGCATGACCATTTCTGGCCGCATGAGCATTTTTGAGCCGCATGACCATTTCTGGCCGTATGACCATTTCTGGCCGCATGAGCATTTTTGAGCCGCATAAGAATTTCTGGCCGCATGACCATTTCTGGCCGCATGAGCATTTTTGAGCCGCATGACCATTTCTGGCCGCATGACCATTTCTGGCCGCATGAGCATTTTTGAGCCGCATAAGAATTTTTGGCCGCATGACCATTTCTGGCCGTATGAGCATTTTTGAGCCGCATAAGAATTTTGAGCCGCATAAGAATTTTTGAGCCGCATAAGAATTTTGAGCCGCATAAGGCTGATTTTTGGCTGATTTTTATTGTTTGATGCTCTTTTTGACTGATTTGTGGCCAGAATTTTTTCAAACTTCTAACATGAAAGTTGTAGATCTTTGTCTTGGCTTCAAGGACCTTCATGTCTCACTTTAACCAGAATTTACATGTGACTTTTATGTCACGAGGGGTCCACGCGACTTCCTGACTTGACCATGTTCCTGACCTGATTACCTGTATACGTGCTGGTACATGTTCTTAGTGTGTATTGAGATACAATATTAGTATGCACTGCGGTGCCATTTAATGAGTGCACTGAGGTGTGACTCTACATGCTAAGTGATCATTCGTGTTATATGTCGATACATGTGTACCTTCCAGCACAGTCATGGTAATTGGTCAGTAATAGTATCGTAGTATGTTGTTTGTTGTTTGAAGCATTACACTAAGCATGGATCTAGATTGAGCCGATGTGGATTCATACTTAGGGTACACGTACTATGGTACGACATATAGGAGGATGACCATGTGACCACGACATGTAATTCCAATATCGAGGTATGGTTAATCTAAGCAACTTAAATTGGTAGAAGCATTAGGAGGGAACAGAATCTCGAGATCGTACGTCACCAGCTGCCCTGGGTCCCGTCTTGGCGCGTCGGGTTGGCTGCCTCGGATACTGTATAGTCATTCGTACTAGTGGAGTGCAGTATCTGATTTGTGACTGCCGAGCCAGCTCTTCCTATAGGAGAGCTAGAACCGTTACTGCTTATTCTAGCGCGGTGGCCTTTCGAGGGACCGGTGCATTTCGTGCTTGCTTGTATATAATGGTTTGGCTAGCCCTGCTGGAATGCGATACGATCTGATAATTCCTATATATATATTGCATTACTGGTATAATCCAGACAAATCATAGAAAGCCGTAGGATTGATTTGCCGCTTGTAAGCTGACTTGTTTGTGATATGTTTTCTTCTGTTAGCAACTGAGAAACATGGACTATCGCGGTGCGTGGTCCAACCCATGTCCTTGTTTGGTTGTTGGGTTGGGCTATTGTGCTGCGATAGGCTATGGACCGAAGTCGCGAATCAGAAGCCCTTTTACCTGCCCATGGTTATAGGATATATCTTATCTCGGCACGATATTGGCACCGTTTGTCCTTGTTTAGTTGTAAGGGTGTCGTATTGTCTCGATGATATGGTATAAGCCTATAGCTCGTGAATCAGGTCTTATTTAACTCATTTGATTTATCTCACTCTCTTGTGCTCCCTTGTGGTACTTGCTATTCGGGGCCTGACCCCGCTGGTTTTGTTTGGCCAGATCTCATAGCAGCTCCAGAGGATCCAGCCTTCCACCCGAACAATGGTGCACACCAGGAGTATGGGCGCCAGGGACCATGAGTGGGTTTCTTCTTCACTGCTCTGATATCTTCTATTTTGTACTTGGCGTTTAGCCACCGGCACCTGTTTAGCCGGCAGTTCTGGACATTAGTTTCCTTTTACATAATTGTAATTAAATTAGACTGCAGCTGACTACGGTTATGTACTATTGACTCTCGGTACTAGCTCATCTTTTTGTAAAAGCTAGACTCATGAATCATTTTGATGAAGCGTCGGGGACGCCTTACTGCTTTGTCTTATATGATCATTATTTACTGCTTCTTGTTTTGATTGATTGAGACATATATGCTCTGTGGGACCATAGGAGACCTGATTGTAGCATGCACCCCCTAGTCTCTTGACAGCTACGATCGCCGTATAACGTTTATATACCTCATACGGTGTAGCTGGCCTAGTCCGTCTCAGTATTTCGGTACTGGGGTATGACACGATGTATCGGGACATGGATTCCATTTATAATCAACAGCCCATCATACATACAATGTTATTACCCAATTCATAGAGGTTGTTGATCCATAATGAATCTCACTCTTTTATGAGTCAAAGTAATGCACACTGCATATACATGTCCGTTATTATATCCGGATTAAGAGTACAAGCATCCATAATAACAGAGGTATTTGTTCTCTTATGTAGTCAGTACAAAGAGAACAACCTCAAGTGGTCCTGTTCAATACACACAAAGTATACTAGTGTAAACCTATAGTCAAGATAGACTAATACCAGATTACACTACAACCTTTCCAATAGATTGTCCAAGTCCATCTAGGTTGTGAACTATTTATATACTCCATAGAAAACTAATAATATGATCTTCTGTGTGACACCACACACCATATTATCTACAATATAGAATATCAGACATTTGCTTTAGCACTTGCAACAAATACAATATGCAAACATTTGCCCATATGATTCTCATTCAAAATTTAAGTAAATAAGGTTACTACAAAAGTGATACTTTTAGTATATAACCCTAACAGGTGCATGGTTCTACGAGAGAATATGCACGGTGTATAACCAGATGATCGGGTGACACGAGCACGACACCTACTCTAGCCACGATGTTTCCTTTGGGCGCTGTTCTTGACGCGCCGTCAAAGAACATTCGCCAAATAGGGATTTCTTCAGTTGCAGTGTTAGACTCCACCACTTCGTCGGGGATTTCGTCGTAGAGCTTGGACGACTCCGACACCGGATGAGCTACTAGGAAATCAGCTAATGCTTGGCCCTTTACTGCCTTCTGAGGAACGAAGATCATATCATATGGAGTCAACAGCATTGCCCATGTAGCTAAACGGGAATTGAGAGAGCCCGGTTTAGTCATGAGTATTCTGAGAGGGTTGACTTTAGATATGATGTGGATAGTCTGCCTAGACAAGTAGTGGCGTATCTTTTGGATGGCAAATACTAGTACAAGGTATTCCTTCTCCACCAGTGTGTATCTGTGTTCGGCACCCACCATTGTGCGGCTGAGGTAGTAGATTGCTTGTTCGTGGCCGCCTTTATTCTTCTGGGCTAATAGGGCACCAAGAGAATGGTCCATAGCACGGGCGTATAGTAAGAAGGGCTTCCCTATTATTGGAGCTACCAATACTGGAGGGCTTATAAGATACGCCTTGATATCGTCGAATGTGCGTTGACATTGTTCAGTCCAGACGAAAGATACGCCTTTCTTCATGAGCTGGGTGAACGGTTGACACCTTCCGGAGAGGTTTGAAATGAATCGCCTGATGTAGGCTAGCCTTCCTTGTAGTCCACGTAGCTCTTTGAGGTTTCTTGGAGGATGCATGTCGAGGATAGCCTTCACTTTCTCTGGGTCCAGATGTATACCCTTTGAAGTGATGACAAAACCAAGGAACTTGCCGCTGGAGACTCCCAGAAAAGACTTGGTTGGGTTCATCTTGAGTTGGTGTGCACGTATTAGTTCGAACACCATTCTCAAGTCTTGGAGGTGGTTGCCCTTGAGACAACTTTTGACTGCGATATCGTCTACGTAGCATTCCACAGTTTTGTGCAAATGATCGTAAAAAATTGTGTTCATGGCTCGCTGGTATGTCGCCCCTGCATTCTTCAATCCGAAGGGCATCACCGTATAGCAGTATACCCCCAACGGTGTTCGAAAAGATGTGTGCTTCTCGTCGTCGGGGAACATCTTGATTTGGTTGTAGCCTGAGAACCCATCCATGAAGGATATCTGCTCGAAGCCGCAAGTATTGTCGATCATTACGTCAGTAATCGGTAGAGGGAACTCGTCTTTCGAACATACAGAGTTCAAATCACGGTAGTCGATACAGACTCGAACTCTACCGTTCTTTTTTATGGCTGGGACGATGTTGGCAACGTAGTCTGGGTGTTGTTCCTCGCGAATGAATCTGCTGGCAATGAGCTTCTTGACTTCATTCTCGATGGCTTCCATGACGTCCGGTCGGAATCGTCGTTGTTGCTGTTTCACTGGCTTAGCTTTAGACAAAATGTTCAGGCGATACATGGCGACTTTAGGGTCCAAGCCTGGCATGTCTTCATTGCTCCATGCAAAGACCTCGATGTATTCTCTTATAAGCTGTACAAGAGATTGGCGTTCATCGCTAGATAGACTTTTGCTGATGAAGATTGGTTTGAAGGATGCTTCATCTCCTAGATTGACTTGGATGACTTCGTCTTCGGTAAGGGGTTCCCGTTATTCGAAGTGCAGCTCCCACCTGGTGTCCATCTTTTGAGCCTATTGTTCGAGTTCAATTGATTGGTCATCGTCTGCAATTTGGCCGGCGGAAACCATGTTTACGGACAGAGTTGCTTTGAACATGTCGTCGATGCTGGAGTCTGAGTCCCAGAGGGAGGAATCAGAAGAATGAGAACAACGATCTGTTTCATCATCTGATCTTTCGGGAGTTGTTGGAGGAGAGACATAGCCCAAACCAATACCGCTTCGTTGATAGTAGTTCTCGGGTTTGTCGGGGGGAGCAAAATATCGTATTGGCAACCATCGTCCTTGGCCGTAATTTAGCCCTTCGTCGCTTTTGATGTAATACCCCATATTCTGGATGATATTCTTGGCCTGCCAACTATACCAAAAAAGTTGTATTTTCCCAGAGTCATAGTGTCACTCCCCGATCCTGGAATACGTATTTTAATACGTAAATCGATAAATTGTATTTACCTTGTATTTATACTATATTTATTATGCAGTATTTCTTCATGCATTTCCCAAAAATATTCGACAAAATATTATTTCCTAATTTATTTTCTGCATTTGGGCCTACAGTTTTGGCTCATTTGGGTAACCCATTCTTGGTTCACCAATGGTTCATCATGAACCCTTTGGTTCATCATGAACCCATGGGTCCAAGATCTTTATATATAACTCATCTCATCCTCTCTCCTCTCATTTACTTCCTCTCATTTACTTCCTCCACCAACCAAGGCAAGTACCAACTTGCTCAAGAGATGGATCAATAATTTTGTCAATGATTTCTTACAAAACTATTTGCCAAAACATGTTCTTCTCCTCAATCTATACTAGTTTAGAACTTGGAAATTTCTATTTTGAAGCTTTGATTTTTGTAGATCTAGGTTTTAATCATTTTCGGATTTTGCATGGTTTGATCTACTTTAGTTGGATTTTATGGGTTTTTGATGCTTCTATGTGGAAGAGCATTTAGTTTCACCCAAGTTGGAACTTTGGAAATCAGGATTTGGAGTTCGGATGGCCAAGTTATGATGCTTTGAAGTTTGGGTTCAGCCATGGTATTCTTGCTGTTTGGAGAAGACAGTGAACAGTGTGCTCCTGTTTGAGCACGCTTCCTGTTGGAAGCGTGTCTCTCCTTGAGCTTGTGTGACTTTTCACGCAGCTCTCTCCTTGAGCTTGCGTGACTTTTCACGCAGCTCTCTCCTTGAGCTTGCGTGACTTTTCACGCAGCTCTCTCCTTGAGCTTGCGTGACTTTTCACGCAGCTCTCTCCTTGAGCCTGCGTGACTTTTCACGCAGCTCTCTCCTTGAGCCTGCGTGACTTTTCACGCAGCTCTCTCCTTGAGCCTGCGTGACTTTTTACGCAGCTCTCTTCTTGAGCCTACGTGACTTTTCACGCAGCTCTCTCCTTGAGCCTGCGTGACTTTTCACGCAGCTCTCTCCTTGAGCCTGCGTGACTTTTCATGCAGCTCTCTTCTTGAGCCTGCGTGACTTTTCACGCAGCTCACTCCTTGAGCTTGCGTGACTTTTCATGCAGCTCTCTCCTTGAGCCTGCATGACTTTTCACGCAGCTCTCTCCTTGAGCCTGCGTAACTTTTCACGCAGCTCTCTTCTTGAGCCCGCGTGACTTTTTACGCAGCTCACTCCTTGAGCCTGCATGACTTTTCACGCAGCTCTCTCCTTGAGCTTGCGTGACTTTTCACGCAGCTCTCTCCTTGAGCTTGCGTGACTTTTCACGCAGCTCTCTCCTTGAGCCTGCGTGACTTTTCACGCAGCTCTTCTATTGAGTCTGCGTGACTTTTCATGCGCGCTGCCTTGAGTGAGCCTGAGTGAGCCTGCGTGACTTTTACCCCTTGAGCGTGCGTGCTTTTGTGCGTACGCTTTTGATATTTTATTAGATATTATATGCCCATTTTATATCCTTACGCCTTTTGTCCCGAGCATGATATGAGCACTAATGTGACCCCGGAGAACAAAGTGTTCCTTCCTGATACATGTACCTGAATGTCCCAGTTCTTGTTCATGCTCGACAAATGACTCGTAACTCCACGTGGCGTATTTGCAATGATGCATTACAGTAAGGAGGGTAGAACATGTTGACATACTGATTGACATGGATCCTCTTTGGGGTACTCGTACTAAAGTACGACTTTAGGAGGATAATCATGCAGGCCACAGCATGTGAGTCCAAGATTTCATCTAGGGTTAAACTAGGCAACTAAACATACTAGATGCATGGGAAGGGCAAAATCCCGAGATCGTGTTACACCAGCCGCCTTGAGATACTGTCTTGACGCACCGGCTGGTCTCCACGGATACTGTGTCATCTGCAACGAGTGGATGACTGTATCCGATTAATTTCTGCTATATATTATATATTTTAGCAAGGTGGCCTTACGTGGGACCTGTGCTCAATCATACCTGTCTACGCGAACCCCTGGATTGGCTAGCCTTGCTGGAAAGATACGATCTGAGGATTTTCTAATAACATGACGCGAGGATAACCTCGTCCCACTAGAAACTCGTAGACTTGATTGGCCGTGAAAATGACTCGCTTGTATCCTATTACCTTCCATGAATAACTGAGGGAAGCGGACTGTCATGGTACGTGATCCAACCCATGTTCTTGTTTGATTGTTGGGTTGGTTATCATACTATGATAGGCTGTGGACCGAAGTTATGAACGGAAGACTTATTCTGATTGTGAATTGCTACTTCTGTGAATGACTGAGGAACATGGACTATCATGGTACATGATCCAACCCATGTTCTTATTTGATTGTTGGGTTGGTTATTGTGCTACGATAGGCTATCGACCGAAGTCACGATCAGGAGATTTTATTGTTTATACCTTTTAACTTATATGAAAGTTATAGAGTATGACACGTCCCGACTCCATGCGACACCTTTTGTCCTTGTTTGGTTGTAAGGGTGCCACATGGGTTCGAGGATGTTGTGCTACCCTATAATAGTAGCATAAGTATTACTATTATCAATCATTCTATTAACTGGGTTTTTAATCTTAACTCTTGTGTCCCTTTGGCGGTACTTGCTATTCGGGGCTGACCCCGCTGGTTTTTGTTTGGCCAGATCCCGTAGCAGAGCCTGAGGACACGATCTTCCTCCCTGACATCCATGGTGCATACTAGGAGCATGGCGGTTCGGGGACTCGGGTGGGTTTCTTCTCCACCACTCCTGCTTATACTTTTGCGGCGTTTAGCCACCGGCTCCTGTTAGCCGGATTACTTGATATTTTGTGTCAGTACAAAATTGTAAATAAACAGACTGCAGCTGTATATAATTTTGTACTCCTGACTCTCTGAGATAGCTAAATTATAAAGCTAGTCTCTCATGACCATTTTGATGAAGCGTCGGGGATGCCTTACTGCTTTATCTTTAATGTTCATTTATTTGCTGATGTGATTTGATTGATTGAGACATAGAACTCTGTGGGACCATAGGAGACTTGATTGTAGCATGTACCCCCTAGTCTTTCGACAGCCACGATCGCCGTATGACGTTACGTACCTCATATGGAGTAGCTGGCCTAGTCCGTCTCCGTATTTCGGTACTGGGGCGTGACAAGGTTTTAGTGGTGGCCCATGCAGGTCTGATTTTCAGACTTGTGGGGTATTGCGAATTATTAGGAGTCTCAATCAAAACTTGTTCCCCTTGAAATTCTATTTCGAATTCTCTGTCCTTGCCTTAATCTCTAACCTGACTTGCATCCTCGAAATCTTCCTCGTCCGGACTTGATAATCTTATATTCTTCTCTATAGGGGTGCTTCATTCTCAGTAGCGGGTGAGGCCCATGAGGAAGAGCAGCAAGAGCATGGCTCGACTGGACAGCAACAGGGGAGAGAACCTTCCCCAGGGCAGGCACAAGCAGAAGTGGAACTAGAGGCAGTACAGCCGCAGGTTATTGAAACTCCTGTAGCACCAGCAGCGACGGCAGTACCAGACGCCGTAGCACTCCTGGAGATCATCCTGGGGTTTCTTGTCACTAACCAACAGCAACAGACTCGGCAGCAGGAGCAGAACGTGTTGCTGAACCAAGGGATTCAGTTAGCTCTTGAGAGGAGTGTCGGGGCTGACTCGGGAGCATCAGGAAGGTTTCGTCGCTTGAACCCGAGGTATTTTGATGGCACGGAGGATGCCATCACTGCGGATGCCTGGATTCAAGACATTGAAGCCATTCTTGTGGCAGCCAAGGTTCCAGATGATGAGAAGGTTGATCAGGTCAAACTGGTACTTCAGGATCTTGCCCGCGACTGGTGGGCATCAGAAGAAGTTGGTGCAAGACGCCCTGTTCGTTGGACCACCTTCAGTGACAGATTCAAGGCCAAGTATTTTGGCGTAGTAGCTCGATATGAGCTCCAGCAGAAGTTTATCAGTCTCAAGCAAGCAGGCAAGACCGTAGATGGGTATGCAGCAGAGTTCTGCAGATTGTGCCATTTTGCACCAGCAATGGTGGCAACGGAGCCAGAGAAGGCTATGAGGTTCCAGCAGGGACTTCATTTGGAACTATTACAGCTTGTGGAAGGACACGACTACCAGACATTTGACGCTGTTTTGACGGTCGCTCGGAGGCACGAGCTTACCCAGCAGAGGTTGGCATCGAGGACAGGAGGTCAGAAGAGATCTCATTCCCAGGGTGGAGGAGGAGCAATACAGCGAACATCAGCACCAGCACCCGGTATACATATTCATGATACAGGAGCGCCGCGAAGGACGGCCGTGTCAACTAATACAGCACCAGTTCGGCATCAGCAGCCGAGAAACCAGCAACAGCATCAGGAAGCACCCCAGGGCTGTACATTCTGTGGGAAGGCAGGGCACACGAGGGAGGTGTGCCGGTCAGCGAATGGCTTATGCTTGAGGTGTGGTAGTTCAGACCACCGTATCTCTACTTGTCCTGTGATGCAGAGGCCAGGAGGGCCAGCTCAGCAGTTTCCAGCATTGCCAGCTCTGGTGGCAACCCCGAGTGGAGGGCCAGTATTAGCAGTAAGGCCCCTAGCCCAGCGTCTACCAACGCAGGCTCTGATGTTTCGCCAAGCACAGGAAGCCGAAGGCCCTCAGAGGCAGCAACAGCATGGTCGAGGAAGGCCGCAACAAGGGGCTCCGCGGGGCCAGGCTCTCACATTGACCTTGGGAGAGGCTCTAGCGTCTAGTGACGTGGTGGCAGGTAAAATTCTCGTCACCTCATTTCCCGCTGTAGCATTATTTGATTCAGGCGCTACTCATTCATTCATCTCTGCACAATATGCTACACGGATTGGACTAGAGTTTGAGGCATTGCCGGAGAGGATGGATATACTCACCGGCAATGGGCTCGTAGAAGTTAGTAGAGTACGGTTTTCATGTCCAGTGGAGGTGTATGGGCATTTACTGCCCGCATCATTGATTGAATTCCCTATGGGGAATTTTGATGTCATTCTTGGCATGGACTGGTTGAGAGACAGTCATGCGACAATTGATTGTAGAGGAGGTAGGGTCATATTCAGCGTTCCTGGGATGGAGCAGTTCATCTTTACTCGAACCTTGAAGAATCAGGCCGGAGGCGTCATCTCAGCAGCAGTGTCAGAGCCAGGACAGATTTCGAGAGTGGTCGAAGATTTTCTCGACGTCTTCCCTGATGAGCTCCCAGGGATACCCCCAGTCAGAGAGGTAGAATTTAGCATTGAGTTGAACTCTGGAGCGAGGCCTATTGCAGACAGAGTTTACAGAATGTCGCCATCAGAACAGGATAAGTTGTATCAACATGAAGAAGAGTTAAAGTCTAAGGGATTCATCCGAGACAGTAAATCACCCTGGGCCGCGCCAGTGATTCTAGTTCCCAAGAAGGATGGGTCGACGAGGATGTGCATCGACTACCACAAGCTGAATGCAGTAACAGTGAAGAATAAGTACCCACTACCAAGGATTGATGACCTATTTGACCAGTTGAGCAAGGCCAGTGTCTTTTCCAAGATCGATCTTCGGTCGGGATACTATCAAGTAAGAGTCCGGGAGCAAGACATACCGAAGACAGCATTCAGATCTAGATATGGGCATTATGAGTTTTTAGTAATGCCCTTTGGACTAACCAACGCCCCCGCAGTATTCATGGATTTAACGAACCGCATCTTTCTGCCGTATTTGGATAAATTTGTGGTGGTGTTCATAGATGACATTCTTGTCTATTCCAGCAGTGAAGAGGAGCATAAGAAACATCTTAGGACTGTCTTATAGACATTGAGGGAGCATCAACTTTATGCGAAGCTCGACAAGTGTGAATTCTGGTTAGATCACATTTCGTTCCTGGGGCATATAATTTCTGGGGCAGGAGTGTCAGTGGATCCGAAGAAGATTGAGGCCGTGGAGCATTGGCCGGTCCCGAGAACGGTTGTAGAAGTGCGAAGTTTCTTAGGATTAGCTAGTTACTACAGAAGGTTCGTGGCGGACTTTGCCAAGATCTCTGCACCCTTAACGCGTTTGACGCACAAGGACGTAGAGTTTGTTTGGTCAGCTAGCTGTCAGGCATCATTTGAAGAATTGACGAAGAGGTTGATCTCAGCCCCGATCTTGACGCTTCCAGTAGGAGCGGGAGGCTTTACAGTATATTGTGACGCATCTGGGAAGGGTCTTGGATGTGTATTGATGCAGCACGGAAAGGTGATAGCATATGTGTCTCGGCAGCTTCGAGACCATGAGAAGAATTACCCGACTCACGATTTGGAGTTAGCAGCTGTGGTGTTTTCACTCAAGTTGTGGAGGCATTATTTATACGAAGATCGGATAGAGATCTATACTGATCATAAGAGTTTGAAATACGTATTCACGCAGCGAGATTTGAACATGAGGCAAAGAAGATGGTTAGAACTGCTGAAGGATTTTGATTTAGATCTTCAGTATCATCCAGGCAAGACGAATATAGTTGCAGATGCACTGAGTAGGAGAGACAGTGCCTTTATCTTGACCTCGCAGAAGCATATTTTAGAAGACCTTCAGAGTATGGGAATCGAAGTAGTTTTGCCAAGAGATATAGGAAGAATGACCAGTATGCAGATTCAGTCAACCTTAGTAGAGAGGATAAGGGCAGCACAAGCAGGAGATCCACAGATTCAGAAGTTGCGGTCGGAGTGTGAATCAGGCCGTAGAAAGGAGTTAGTGATTCATGAAGATGGTACGCTCAGGTTTGGAAACAGACTCTGTGTACCGAGTGGAGACCTTCGGCAAGAAGTTATGTCCGAAGCTCATAGTTCTATTTACTCCATTCATCCAGGAGGAACGAAGATGTATCGAGATATCAGGTAGTACCTTTGGTGGAATGGCATGAAAAGAGAGATAGCAAGGTTTGTATCCAAGTGTCTGGTATGTCAGCAGGTGAAAGCCGAGCAGCAGAGACCAGCAGGGTTGCTACAGCCGCTTCCTATCCCAGAATGGAAATGGGAGCACATCACGATGGATTTCGTGACCGGTTTACCTAGATCCCCGGCTGGCAAGAATGCAGTCTGGGTAATAGTAGATCGACTTACGAAGGTCGCTCATTTCCTTCCCTTCCGAGTTGGACAGACTACTGAGCAGTTAGCAGAAATGTACATGAAGCAGATAGTAAGGCAGCACGGTGATCCAGTTAGTATAGTATCAGATCGGGATACGCAGTTTACTTCCCATTTTTGGCGGAGCTTACACCAAAGTTTGGGAACCAAGTTAAGATTCAGTACTACTTATCATCCACAAACCGACGGGCAATCAGAAAGAACCATTCAGACATTAGAAGATATGCTACGGGCGTGTACCTTGGATTTTGGCGGATCTTGGGAGGATCACCTTTATCTAGTGGAGTTCTCCTATAACAACAGCTATCAGGCTAGCATTCAGATGGCCCCGTTCGAAGCATTGTACGGAAGGAAGTGCAGGTCCCCTTTGGCATGGGACGACGTCGGAGAACGGAAGTTGTTGGGACCAGAGATGATCACGCAGACTGTGGAGATAGTTAAGTTGGTCAGAGAGCGCCTTCGAGTTACACATGACCGACATCGTCATTGGGCAGATCAGCATCGTAGGCCTCTGGAGTTCAGAGTTGGCGACCAAGTATTTCTGCGGATTTTGCCTACTCAGGGTATCATCAGATTTGGAACCCGAGGAAAGCTTAGTCCAAGATACGTTGGTCCTTTTAAGATTCTCGCTCGGGTAGGCGATGTGGCTTATCGACTTGCCCTTTCGCCTTCGTTAACTGGCATACATGATGTGTTTCATGTGTCCCAATTATGTGGGTATGTCCCGGATCCGAGTCATGTCCTCGATCATTCTGAGTTAGTCGTTGGTACCGATCTAACTTACGAGGAACAACCCGTATCTATCTTAGACCGGCGAGAGAAGGTACTCAAGAATCGGACGATAAGCCTTGTCCGTGTTTCTTGGAACCATCACTCTTCGGGAGAGTCAACCTGGGAGTGCGAGGACGAGATCAGATCTCGGTATCCGCATTTGTTTGACTAATAAGGTATATTTTTGCACCTTATTGACACGATTCCATGCTTATCTGTACCTGCTTGTTTTGCACTTTATGATGTACGATAATAACTGCTATGATAGTTAACTTGTATATGATTGAGCCTTGCTTGCCCTGATTTCACTATCCTATCTTGGCTGGAATTCCGAGGACGAAATTTTTCTAAGAAGGGTAGAGATGTCACTCCCCGATCCTGGAATACGTATTTTAATACGTAAACCGATAAATTGTATTTACCTTGTATTTATACTATATTTATTATGCAGTATTTCTTTATGCATTTCCCAAAAATATTCGACAAAATATTATTTCCTAATTTATTTTCTGCATTTGGGCCTACAGTTTTGGCTCATTTGGGTAACCCATTCTTGGTTCACCAATGGTTCATCATGAACCCATGGATCCAAGATCTTTATATATAACTCATCTCATCCTCTCATTTACTTCCTCTCATTTACTTCCTCCACCAACCAAGGCAAGTACCAACTTGCTCAAGAGATGGATCAATAATTTTGTCAATGATTTCTTACAAAACTATTTGCCAAAACATGTTCTTCTTCTCAATCTATACTAGTTTAGAACTTGGAAATTTTCATTTTGAAGCTTTGATTTTTGTAGATCTAGGTTTTAATCATTTTTAGATTTTGCATGGTTTGATCTACTTTAGTTAGATTTTATGGGTTTTTGATGCTTCCATGTGGAAGTGCATTCAGTTTCACCCAAGTTAGAACTTTGGAAATCTGGATTTGGAGTTCGGATGGCCAAGTTATGATGCTTTGAAGTTTGGGTTCAGCCATGGTGTTCTTGCTGTTTGGAGAAGACAGTGAACAGTGTGCTCCTGTTTGAGCACGCTTCCTGTTGGAAGCGTGTCTCTCCTTGAGCTTGCGTGACTTTTCATGCAGCTCTCTCCTTGAGCTTGCGTGACTTTTCACGCAGCTCTCTCCTTGAGCTTGCGTGACTTTTCACGCAGCTCTCTCCTTGAGCCTGCATGACTTTTTATGCGGCTCTCTCCTTGAGCTTGCATGACTTTTCATGCAGCTCTCTCCTTGAGCCTGCGTGACTTTTCACGCAGCTCTCTCCTTGAGCCTGCGTGACTTTTCACGCAGCTCTCTCCTTGAGCTTGCGTGACTTTTCACGCAGCTCTCTCCTTGAGCCTGCGTGACTTTTCACGCAGCTCTCTTCTTGAGCTTGCGTGACTTTTCACGCAGCTCTCTCCTTGAGCTTGTGTGACTTTTCACGCAGCTCTCTCCTTGAGCTTGCGTGACTTTTCATGCAGCTCTCTCCTTGAACCTGCGTAACTTTTTACGCAGCTCTTCCCTTGAGTCTGCGTGACTTTTCACGCGCGCTGCCTTGAGTGAGCCTGAGTGAGCCTGCGTGACTTTTACCCCTTGAGCGTGCGTGCTTTTGTGCGTACGCTTTTGATATTTTATTAGATATTATATGCCCATTTTATATCCTTACGCCTTTTATCCTGAGCATGATATGAGCACTAATGTGACCCCGGAGAACAAAGTGTTCCTTCCTGATACATGTACCTGAATGTCCCAGTTCTTGTTCAAGCTCGACAAATGACTCATAACTCTACGTGGCGTATTTGCAATGATGCATTACACTAAGGAGGGTAGAACATGTTGACATACTGATTGACATGGATCCTCTTTGGGGTACTCGTACTAAAGTACGACTTTAGGAGGATAATCATGCAGGCCACAGCATGTGAATCCAAGATTTCACCTAGGGTTAAACTAGGCAATTAAACATACTAGATGCATGGAAAGGGCAAAATCCTGAGATCATGTTACACCAGCCGTCTTGAGATACTGTCTTGACGCGCCGGCTGGTCTCCACGGATACTGTGTCATCTGCAACGAGTGGATGACTGTATCCGATTAATTCCTGCTATATATTATATATTTTAGCAAGGTGGCCTTACGAGGGACCTGTGCTCAATCATACCTGTCTACGCGAACCCCTGGGTTGGCTAGCCTTACTGGAAAGATATGATCTGAGGATTTTCTAATAACATGATGCGAGGATAACCTCGTCCCACTAGAAACTCGTAGACTTGATTGGCCGTGAAAACGACTCGCTTGTATCCTATTACCTTCCGTGAATAACTGAGGGAAGCGGACTGTCATGGTACGTGATCCAACCCATGTTCTTGTTTGATTGTTGGGTTGATTATCGTACTATGATAGGCTGTGGACCGAAGTTATGAACGGAAGACTTATTCTGATTGTGAATTGCTACTTCTGTGAATGACTGAGGAACATGGACTATCATGGTACATGATCCAACCCATGTTCTTGTTTGATTGTTGGGTTGGTTATTGTGCTGCGATAGGCTATCGACCGAAGTCACGATCAGGAGATTTTATTGTTTATACCTTTTAACTTATGTGAAAGTTATAGAGTACGACACGTCCCGACTCCATGCGGCACCTTTTGTCCTTGTTTGGTTGTAAGGGTGCCACATGGGTTCGAGGATGTTGCGCTACCCTATAATAGTAGCATAAGTATTACTATTATCAACCATTCTATTAACTGGGTTTTTAATCTTAACTCTTGTGCCCCTTTGACGGTACTTGCTATTCGGGGCTGACCCCGCTGGTTTTTGTTTGGCCAGATCCCGTAGCAGAGCCTGAGGACACGATCTTCCTCCCTGACATCCATGGTGCATACTAGGAGCATGGCAGTTCGGGGACTCGAGTGGATTTCTTCTCCACCACTCCTGCTTATACTTTTGCGGCGTTTAGCCACCGGCACCTGTTAGCCGGATTACTTGATATTTTGTGTCAGTACAGAATTGTAAATAAACAAACTGCAGCTGTGCATAATTTTGTACTCCTGACTCTCTGAGACAGCTAAATTATAAAGCTAGTCTCTCATGACCATTTTGATGAAGCGTCGGGGACGCCTTACTGCTTTATCTTTAATGTTCATTTATTTGCTGATGTGATTTGATTGATTGAGACATAGAACTCTGTGGGACCATAGGAGACTTGATTGTAGCATGTACCCCATAGTCTCTCGACAGCCACGATCGCCGTATGACATTTCATACCTCATATGGAGTAGCTGGCCTAGTCCGTCTCCGTATTTTGGTACTGGGGCGTGACACATAGTTAGCTTCTGTTTTGTGCTTGGAAGAAGTAGAGTCTGAAACGACCTTCCTCTCGCCGATTATACGACCGAAGATGATTAGCTCTTCATCCTTCTTTCTGGCTGGAACGATGAAGTAGAGGATATCTTCAGGGTAGACTTTTTTTCGTAGGTGAGGTGTTGTGACCGGCATGCAGAGGTGTGGCCCTATGTCGTTCTCTAGAGCGTATATCGTATCTATGTGGTGGTTTACAGATTGATAGACATCGGAATAATTCAAAGATAAACCTTTACTAAAGAAATATGCAAGTTCTTCTTCAGGGATAACATCATCCGCTGAAGGTACATTATTATGAGTATTGATATACTAATTGAGAGGATCATCATCGGGAAGAGGAACCACAGTCTTGGCTGTGTTCACCACATAGGGTAATTCTTCAGGTTTGGGAGGACGAGCATCAGAAGGTTCCTCCCGGGGCGTCTTGATGGTCAATGGTTTGACCTTGTTGGGGTTCTTCTTTTTCACCCAGATTGTGAGAGGCTTCGGAGTACTTTTTGGAGTAGTACGTCCTTTGACTCGGACAATCAGGGGACCATCATTGGAGGATGGACTTGCTTCAGCTTCAGTGTCAGCTTCGTTGCCATCATCCTTGGGGGGTTGAGATTGGTAAAGTACCGAATCCCTATAGTAAGCTTCGATGTCCTTAAAAGGATCGACATCGGCAAACTCCGTCTTCACGATACCGTCACTGTTGACGTACTTGAAGCACTGGTGAAGTGTGGAAGGAACGATCATGTTCTCATGTATCCATGGACGACCCAAGAAAACGTTGTAGGATACGTTGGCATAGATCACGTAGCAGGAAACCTCCGTTCGGAGATCACCGATCTGGCATTTGAGACAGATCTTGCCCAGTGGATGGCTTCAACCAACATTGAAAGCCATGATGGTTGTGTTGGTTGCGGATAGCTTGTGCAGAGGGATTCCCAGAATTTGAAGCAAACTTCTAGGAATGATGCTGAGGAAGGATCCTGGATCGATGTGCATGCGGTCCACCTTGATCGCCCCGATATACCCTGTATAGTACAGTGGTCTATCATGACGATTATTTTTTAGTAGCATGTCCTCCTGTGAGAAGGTGATGTTGGGCACCACTTCCATAGTACTGTGGCAGTGAGGACAGGAGACAAGGTCTTCAGCGGGGCTTTGACTTCCGCGAGGTAAGAGTCGGTATGTAGTAATGCCTCACTTAAGGCCTTCCGCGTTTCTCTGGAGAGTCGCAATAGATCGAACAGAGACAACCTGGCAGGTGTATTGGCTAGCTGAGCCAGTATGTCAAAGTTGTAGGGACGATCCATGCCTTCGGGAGCTGGCGCCTTTAGAGACTTTTCAAACCGTGTCTCCTTCTGCTTGGATTTGTCCGTGGTTTTAGGCTTGGACGGGCCGGCTTCCGAGCTTATGGGGGCAGCAGGAGCTTGAGGAGGTATTGCTTCTTCTTGTGCGGGATCGTACGTCCGAAGATAAGTCTTTCCCGATCGCGTCTCGCCAGATAGAACCTCGTAGATGGAGGAGGATACCATATGGCATGACTTGTATTTCTTGCCCTTTCTTGCTTTGGGAGGTGCTACCCCCTACGTCACTTCTTGGACAAGGTTCAGGTGGACCCACATGATCTCACCATGTTCAGTCGTGAGTGGCACCAAGGTTGAGTTGCGGGCTGGTGGTAGGTTGACGACTTCCATTATCGTCTTGGAGATCGAGACCACGCCGTCTGGGACTTCTGTAGGAGGAAAATTGCCAAACTGAAGAGAGATCATGTTAGCAGATACGACCTTATCTTCAGCTTCGATGTTGATCACTTGGCTGTCGATAAGCTATTGTATCTTCTTCTTCAGGACGATGCAGTCCTTGGTGGAGTGATGCACGTACTGAAGATAGAGACAGTACTTGGGATCATTGAGTTGGCTTGTCTTTGTAGGACGTCGTGGTGGAGGAAATGTTAGCTTATTACCCTTCGTCAGTGTATGGAAGATGGTAATGACATCATCTTCATCAAAGGAGAAGGTCTCCTTAGGCTTGTCGGAGGTGCCCTGAGAATTGAAGCTCCCTTGGATGTGTCGACCTTCAGAACTTCTTTCCCTTTACCCCCACGGACAGGGATGGTTTGAGGATGCTTGCCCTTGTCTTCGGATTTGGGTGTTTTCAACCCCAGTAGCTCCAAGTTAGGAACATCGTTTTCAGCAGCATCAGCGGCCCCAATGAAAGCGGGCCATGTATCATACTTATGTATACCCAGACAAAACTTTACTATAGGAAGGAAGTTATGTCGACAAGTATCCATAAGTTCTGAGTCTGGTATGCCGAAGGACATCTTCAGTGCTAGCCGTCTGAAGCGTTCTATGAAGGCGATGACAGACTCAGTCCTCCTTTGCTTGGTCTCAATGAGGGTGGACATACTAACATGCATGCCACTCTCGTAAAACCTGTTGAGGAACAACCGCTCCAAGTCTTTGAATGAATTGATACATCCGCAGGCAGACTGCAGAACCATTCGAAGGCTACCCCTGCAAGGTGCTAATAAATAGCTTCGATAAGAACGGATCGTCCCTAGGAAAGTGTAGAGTCTGTGTGTTGAAGTACGTCATGTGTTGACGAGGAGAAGTCAACCCGTCAAATGAATTCAACGTCATTGGCTTGTAATTAGGAGGGCAAGTAGCATTCTCCCACACAGGGGGATACGATTGAGATATCCCCATCTTCTGAAGCTCATATTTATGCGAGATGGTGTCGAGGCGAGCGACCAGGAAATTAATTGCATCCTGTTGATTGAGCAGGTGTTAGAAAATGGCTGTTGAACGGTTGTCGGGTATTATTGGCGAAGGACCACCCCCAATATTTGTAGAATTTGGAGGAGGCACAACGGCATGATACTCCATTTGTAGTGAAGGAAGGTTGTTGCTATGTGCCGGACTAGCATGAACCGAGACATTTTGTTGAGGTGGAGGAACGGCCCCAGCTGCTTGAACCATAATGATACTGGTAAGCATATCGGTGATCTTGGCGAATGCTGCTTCAAGACCCTCTAACCGTTTCCTGGTCTGATCACTGGCTTCTTCAGGTCTTTCTCCGTCTGCCATGTATGTAGATAACATACGAGGATGAGCAGAGGAAACAGTACAACTGATGCTGATGCTGTTTGTCTCCGAATGGGCAAGTCCTTCGTCTTTAGGTAGAGGATGTAGATAGTCGTCATCGGACTCGAAGAGATCATCGTCCTCTGGAAGGCCACCCCCAGTGTGGGGGTCATCTGCTTCAGACCCTGAGGGAATACTACCCCCAGCTTAGGATTCTTCGTCGTCCGTACGGAGCCTCGCCTTTGACCGGGTGCCCATATAGACTCCTTCAGATGTGACAACCTGTTGGCCATCTATTGGTAGACTTCGTCTTCTCCTTTTTGTGGAACTGAGAGAGAAGGTTGGGTTGGTGGTCTACCGTCTTTGATTGGGGCTCCCGTATGGAGGACCCCATGAAGCCATGTTGGATGAAACAGACAGTGGCTTCTCATCGTCAGAGAAATGGAGTCGTCAAAACACGGACTTTCTCTGCGGTACACTTGTTACTTTGGAGCAACAACAATTGATAACAATATTGGTGCACAGAAGTGCACTATGAATTGTTATGTTCTCTCTCGCTTTACGCTTATGATTTATCTTGTCACGCAAGTCAGTGGAAAGGAGTTTTGTCTTACAACCCATGTTGCATGTATCGTCGAGCTTTGCATACAGGTTCGTAAGAAGAGTAGGCGCATCCAGACTTAGTTCATGTACAGGGGCAACCCCACACCTAAGTTCTGTGATGTCCTTGAAGACAGCCCCGTGCTATACGCATTGGGGCTTGTCTTTTTGCTGTGGGCGCATAGGCCTTGGAGACTGGGCTTGGGCGCATGCTTCTGGACATCATGTTTGAGTCGCCTTGATGTGGGCACATAGTATGGATCCAGAGAGCCTGGGCGCATAGCCTTGGGCGCATGACTCTGGATGCCTAGCCTGTTGAAGACAGAAGTGTTCTGGCTGGGGCTATGCGCCCAAATACTTCCTTGAGCGCATGGCTTTGGGCGCATGCTTGGTGGAGCAGCGCTGTTTTCTTCCAGTTTTGCCTCCTTCGTTTGTGAGCCTCGCTGGGTTTGGCCAGAGTGTCGCACACCCCAATTCTTGGCATCGTAGTATTTTCCTCTGCCAAGTCTCGAGTGTCAAACACCCTGTTGTTGGTTGTGGAGGGAAGAAGTCACTTGGCTAGTAGAGCCCGGAACGGTGTCAGCTTTCTCCATTTAGGGAACTTTTATGGCAGAGTCATGCGCCCATGTGACAGAGTCCTCCAGTTACATATCTGCTGTGACACTAGCAGGATATGCGCAGCGAGCCTTCGAAAGCCAAGTCTTGCGAGACTTGTTTGGCTTCGCTGATTTTGAGGGAGTAGAGCCGTCCCTCGAGAGCATCTCTTCAAACGCCTGCTGATCGAACTTTACGATCAGCATCTTCTGAGTGCTCCCCACTTTGTCGGTATCGGATTGCGTCACCACCTTCTCGTTAGAGGAAAAGGTTATCCCCAGCAGAGTCGCCATTTTTGTGGACACACACAAAAAAGAAAAAGAAAATGCTGTCTTTTCTTTTATTAGCGCAAGACACCACAAATCGAGTACGCCTGAGAGATCCTGCGCTGAGGATCCCCGAGTACAAAAAAGAATTATAGGGAATGGGACGATGGAGATCGAGCGGTAGTTGCTCCTTTACTCCGTTGACACTCTGATTACAAAAGTGGGAGAAAACCTAAGAAAATTGCTAACTCTCGGCTCACTGGCAAGAAGTGCAGCAATTTGGCTCTTGAAAATGTTCTCCGTTCTGTCTTGTTGAAGAGGGATGAGGCCTCCCTTTTATAGTCGTTCTTGGGCTGGAACGATGTTATGCGCCCACATGGGGGAACACGCTGGTTACTATGTGGGCGCATAGTCCTGCTTTGGGCGTATAGTATGTAGGTGCATACAGGCTGCGAGATCGTGGGTTGGTCATGGCGTTGACGTGGTCGCATGCTTCGATGCACGACTGTTCGTGGAGACTGACGTGGCCGTGCGCTTCGGTGCATGTTTTGATCATGGCTTTGACTGAATCAGGCTTGGGCGCATAGCCATGTCTCAAGCTATGCGCCCTCCTTTCGGGGGAGCTAGTATTGGGCGCATGAAACTTTACTGGCTGGGCGCATAGAGCTTCATTGACTGGGCGCATGGTGTTCCATCGACTGGGCGCATAGGGCTTCATTGACTGGGCGCATGGAGCTCTACTGACTGGGCGCATGGAGCTTTTACTGACTTGGGCGCATGAGGCTTCATTTGCTAAAATTTTTTCATGCTTCTACAATTTTCTCATGCTACTTTGCCATACTAATTCTCTAGAGTAGATAACCATGCATTTATCTTAAGATTGATCACAAGATGCAAGGTATTGTAATTGGCCTAAAGGAGACCCATAATTGCTACTTTGCTACTTAGTCATACTAATTTTCTCACTTGTCAACGGCTAAGTACAATTTTAATGTTTTTATTATTAATTGGCCTAAAGGAGACCCCTAAGATGCTTGTATCTCAACAGGGACTATTTATCAACCATACTGATTAGGACAATAATAGAGCACATATTGATCAGGACAGTAACAAATTAAAGTTTAGGATTAATTAATATAGTACATGCTGATCAGGACAGTAACATACTTTTGAATTACAAAACTGAAGACAAGGTAAGATAGGAGTTTTGTAGAGATCATATTTTTTATTCAAGTTTTTTTTTTTATGAAAGACTACAGATGGAAGAAGCCTAATCCACATTTCAGTCCACATTATGACATATTACGATGAGAAAAATATCATATAACATTATAAGACTAACCTCATAAAGTAAATGTCCACATTTCATTGTGTAGTCCGTACCGATACTGATCGAAACTGTCCATATAGTTATAACATTCTAAGACTAACATTCTAAGACTAATCAATACCGATACTGATCGAAACTGTCCATATAGAATGCAACATCCATGACACCATTATATAGGAATCTTACAACAAGAAAACTTAACTATGTATCCTTTCTTTCCTATCTTACTATATGGTAATATTTCAGTTCCTTCTGTTAATTTTCATTTATTCCAGCGTCTCAAGGGGTCAACCTTATCTTATGTAAGATGGCAATTGAAAGCTCAAAATTTTGTTGTTTAGCTTGGGGACCAGGACCAGCCATTTTCTACCAAGAACAGATCCTTCGTAGGATCTTTTGGCAGTCAATTATTACCAAGGGAAATATTATTTATGAAACTGATTGAAGCTGAATTTTCATTCCTAAAGAACAAAGATTAAGTATTCTGCTACAATCTTACACATTAGAAGGCTTCAAGGCTTGAAGGTAAACTTACACATTTGAAGTATTCTTGTAACGCCCCAGTCCCAAAATACGTAGGACTAGGAACGTAGACATGCCAGCTGTATACATACGAAGTACAGGGCCTTGTATGTATATATAAGCTGTAATATGCAGTAGAAACCATAACGACTAATCTCATCCACAAAATAAAGAAAAATAAAGAATTCATATAATCATCTATGGAAATGTATTTGTACAATATGTTGGGCGGAGACAAATCCACTACCAACAAGCAAGAAATGAAATACATGGAAAATAAAATAAGTTTGGCGAGCGAAGCGAAGACGATCCAATCACAATTATCCTTGAAGAAATAGAGATGTCCATGGCTAGAATACCTGCGAAAGACGAGAGCACACACCTGCGAGATAACCAGATCCTCAGAGGGACGTAACAAGACACATAATATCATGCCAATAACTGAATAAATAAAGCTCAACAGAAAAGTATATGTGACTACACAAATAAAGGTCCTTAAGTATTCTATGTGAAAATGCATTTTGAAGACAACGTTCCACACAAGGGCTCTCGAGACTAGAAACACGGCGCGTTAGCGTTTCAACCAAGGCACTAGTGGCGTCTAGAGAAAAGTAAATACACGGTCCATTAGCACTCGAGTGAGAGCTAAGGGGCATCTAGAGAAAAATAAATGCACGGCCACTAGCTCTTGGGTGAGTCACTAACGGCAGCTAGAGGAAAGTAAATGCACGGCACATTTGTGTTTCAACCGAGGCACTAGTGGCATCTAGAGAAAAGTAAATAAGTGCACGGCACACTAGCTCTCGGCTGAGTCACAAATGGCAGCTAGAGAAAAGTAAATGTGTGAAAGCCCCTGCACCTAATAACTGTCTTCAGCCTCCCCATGCACTACTCGTGCTGAATCCACACCACGATATTTCTAATAACCGCTAAGTCTTCTAGGCAATTATATTAGCAGTTATACCCTAACGCTCATCCTGTACGCACCGATGTACGATCGGTACGCAAGTCTGAATCTATATGAGACACGTGACATCGTGGTACACAGGTGTCGGCCAATGAATGCGGCACAAACAAATGTGGTCCCTCAACTCTAGGCCAAATGCATAAAGAAAAACTAAAGTATAATAATTTGCAACTACATATGGTTTTGAAGAACAACTTATAAGAAATAAAACATGCATGATATTGAGCAAGAAATTTAAACAGTAAAGGCAAGGTGTCTTGCCTAGTAGGACGCCTGGTGTACTGCAATGATCAAGATGGTACGGATTATGACTTCGGTGCAACAACTATGCAAGGTGACCTCTGATGGTGGCACGGACGGTTCCGTTGGGTCCATAAGGGTTAAATTAGTTATGGTCAATAGATGGAAAGAAAGAATTGGCAAAGGGATAGGAAATTGGGGTCATGGACAGGTGGATAATCAAAGAAAATTGGCTAAATAATATATACGATTTTTGAAAGATATTTATAATACTTGAAAACTAGTTTTTATGAGTCAAAATAATTATAAAAAAAATACTTAAATTCAAGAAAAATCATTTTATTTTGGCCAAAACTCTAAGTTTGTCAAAAATAGAATTTCTAGGAAAAACTAAATTTTTATTTGTCCAAAAATATTTTAAATAATTATATAAAAATATAGGAAAATATTTTAGGGCTACTAAGTTGCCAAACATAATTTTGGAATAGGTTAACTATCTATTTATTTAATAAAACAAAATAATAACAATAATAATAATAATAATACTTATAGTAACATGCATACTAATAATATATGTAGTTTTTTTTACATTAAAAATTACACTGTAGGTAGGATGATAATAATAATAATAATAATAATAATAATAATCATATGATAATAATAATAATAATAATAATAATAATAATAATAATAATAATAATAATAATAATAATAATAATAATAATAATAATAACAGCAATCATATAATAATAATAATAATAATAATAATAATAATAATAATAATAATAATAATAATATTAATAATAATAATAATAACCGCAAATAAATTAACTACCCAGCCCCTTTTCTTTCCTATTTGCCACAGTGAGAGAGAGAGAGAGGAATGGGGAAAGGAAAAAAAAGGGGAGTGACGTTCGAGAGGGGTCGGCGCCGGAGTTCAGCGACATGGGAGGGCGAGGCGGAGCTGTCGGCAGAGAGGTGGAGGCTCGAAGGGGCTCGGTGGTCCGGCGGATCGAGGGGCTAAGGCGGGCGGACGCGCGCACGCGGCAGCTAGGGCACACCGGCGGCGGAGAAAAAGGGGTGCGCGCGCGAGGCTGGGCGGCTAGGTGCGACGCGGCTTTTGGGGAGTCGAGTGCCCACGGAGGCGCACGACGGGGCTCGGGACCGCGGAGGACGGGTCGCGGCGCTGTGCGACGCGCTGGGTCGTAGGCGGGACGGAGCCGAAGCGGATCTGGGCCGGTCCTCATCGGGGACGGCGGAGGACGGCGACTAGGGCACCCGGCGGCGGAGTAAAGGAGACACGGCAGGCGGCACAGGGGGTTTGGGTGGAGTCGGTGGTGGGGGCGGTCGGCCGCAGAGCTATGATGGCGCTTCTAGGCGCGACGGCGTGCTCTCAGGCGCTGTCGTGTGTCCGGACGAAGGGAACGCCGAGCGCTGAGGGGCGTCTCCGGTCCGGGCTGCGGATCCGGCGGCCAGGTTGTCGGGTTCGGTAACGACGGAGATGCGATCGCGGGTCGACTAGGTCGGGGCTCGCGGGAACCGCAACGGAGGAGCGATCGTGGGTCGGCTAGGTCGGGGATCGCGGAAACCGCGACGGAGGTGAGTCGTGGTTCGTGACGAGTTAATTTTCTGTTTCTTTTCTGGCGTGGTTGTGATGGTTTTGTGTGGTGATGGTGATGGAGATGTTGGTGGTGATGTCTGTGAGGGACGACGAGGGGCGTGGAATTGAATGGATGGTGGTTGTGGCAATGCATGGGCGGCGATGGATGGTTTCATGGGTGTGGTGGTCGTATATTTTAGGGCGGCGCCGCTGGTAACGGTGTCTGTCGTGATGGTGAGGGAGATCGGGGTGAACATGGTACTGTTGGTGTTGGTGGGTTAGAAGTCGGTTGTCGGGGGAGGTTTGGGGCTGCGGTGTCAGTGGCGTGGTGGAGTCGCTAGGTCTGGGAAGCGGGACGAAGGAGGAGGCCAAGGTTGGTGTTGACTAGGCGGGGGTGGTCGGCAGAGAGTCTGCCAGAGGAGAAGTTTAGTGGGGGAGGCAATAGGGTTCGGGTTCTGGATTAGAGTTCTGTGTCGGGGATGGTTAATGGGATTTCGGCCGGGTCAATGTCAAATGGTCAGAGTTGTGGAGTCGGGTGTCCGGATTTGTCGGGCATAGAGAACTAGTGTATTTGTACAAAAATAGAAATATAGTAGATGACAGGGCACGAACACGATGCACGATGTGAATTATGGATAGGAAATTTTGGGTGTAGAGCTTCATGGAAAAAGAGGGCAAGTACCTCTCCTATAAATAGGAGGTGGGAATCCCATTAGGATAAGGATTAGGAATTATTTAAACCCAACTAGATAATTTGCTACTAATAAATTTAAAATCAATCAAATTCAAATCCAAATCCAACTCAAAATCCAATTTAAATCTAATTAAATTTCCTCTCTTAGTTTAAATCAAATATCAATTATAGATATTAATTTAACTATTTAAATATGTCCATAAAATCAAATCAAGATTTAAATTGCCACAATAATTTAAAAATATATTTTCCAAAAATACTAATAATAATAATTTCAAAATTAATAAATATTTTTAAATATCTTTTTGAATAAAATTTCAATATCAATAAATTTGAAAATCAGATTAAATATTAATAGGAACTACTTCAAAAATACCTTTTAGATAATTTAATATAATTAATAAAAATTTCGAAAATCAATTTATACATAGATTACATTTTACGTAATTGCATGAGAAGATGGTATTCTTATGAAACATAGTTTTCTAAATCGCCAATAAAATAAACTCATCTTTTTATAATAATAAAATTAAATAATGTTTTTGAAACTTGCTACGCCGCTTTTCACAACCTTAATTAAATAAAAATAATTACTATATATTATTTTGAAACTATAAAATAGGAAAAACGTTTTTAACAACATATGTACGCTCGCACATATTCACACTCGTCGAGCAGTTACGAAAACGAATCTCGCGCGCGACGTAAAATACGATTACGCGACGTACAATACAAAATTTTAAATCAATACCAATTTAATAAAGTAAAAAAAAGTAGAAATTTAGGGGTTTTACATCCTACCCAACTTAAAAAAATTTTGTCCTCAAAATTATGAATTAGTAGGGGGGTGAAAAGACACAAGGGGGTATCGGTGGGGAACAATCGATTATAAGGCTCAACAAAATCGTGTCGTAAGAAGTTGCGATCTAGATCATAGAAAATAATATATACAGGTATGGTTGTGGATAACGAATGAGGGTCATGAGTTTAAAGCAACAATTGAAAGTTAAGAGTTAAAGTTAGTCATGATATCATGCAAAGGAATAATATGATATCAAGAGAAAATGAGAGGCCTAAAAGATATGTTTTGAAAGTAGGTTGAGTGCACGATTTAAAAGAGCGAATTAGGTTCACCTTTAAATTAAGTGATTAGAGGGTTATGATAGTAAGTAGAGAGCCGAGAAAAGTACGAGAATTTAGGATGAAAATGTAGCAACATGGAGTGATAACGGTCATAATTGATAGGAAGGCTAGAGAAAGTTCTAGTACAACGCCTTCGTTCTTCTAAAATAGGTGAAGGCGAAAGCAACAAGGAGTTCAAAGACGTTATTATCGAATACGAATACACGATTCAAAGACGACCGAATAATTTTAAAGGAATTGTCAAGACAGTCGTGGATGGGATTCTAAAGGCTAAGTTTATTTATGTTCCATCCACGTAGAATAATAGATAAAAGTGAACCAAAGTGCACTTGGTTGATCATACCATCATGCACCGGTTCTGATTAGACAATATGTTAGTGAGCGGCCGCTCAATATCATATGCCTTGATCAAGCTCGATAAAGAATTAGCTTGCAAATACTAGGCTATATTAGCATCATTAGTCTAGATAGTAGAACATATGCACGATGGTAGATGAAATAAAAACAAATATGAATAGTCTAAGTGTCATAAAAATCTAAGTCTTGTTTATTCCTATACTACCATTCTACGGGTTTATTGACCAAGGCTTGGTTGACCAAATGGGTTAAATTCCTTTAGTCTCTATGGTCTAGATAATACTATTTGTATTCCCTTAATGGTCAAGGGTGTGTCAGGTCGTGGGGTATTCTACCCAACTTAAAGACTTAAGCTAAGGGTGTTTGGGACATCTAACTAGTAGGGTCAATCTCTAGCAAGCACGAAGGGAAGATAAGAATAATGATAGAGGGAATCAAGCAAGATGCAATCGATGAGTCGGTCGAATATGGAATCGAGGAAAGAGGTCAAGTATGTGGATGAGATCCTAGACTTCTAATCCTATTCGCAGGCTTGCTTACTACAGTAAAGTAACCAAACAATTTATCTTGACCTGCATGGGCCACCACAAAAATATGTAACGCTCCAGTCCCAAAATACGTAGGACTAGGAATGTAGACATGCCAGCTATATACATACGAAGTACAGGGCCTTGTATGTATACATAAGCTGTAATATGCAGTAGAAACCATAACGACTAATCTCATCCACAAAATAAAGGAAAATAAAGAATTCATATAATCATCTATGGAAATGTATTTGTACAATATATTGGACGGAGACAAATCCACTACCAATAAACAAGAAACGAAATATATGGAAAATAAAATAAGTTTGGCGAACGAAGCGAAGACGATCCAATTGCAATTATCCTCGAAGAAATAGAGATGTCCATGGCTAGAATACCTGCGAAAGACGAGAGCACACACCTGGGGAGATAACCAGGTCCTCAGAGGGATGTAACAAGACACATAATATCATGCCAATAACTGAATAAATAAAGCTCAACAGAAAAGTATATGTGACTACACAAATAAAGGTCCTTAACCATTCTATGTGAAAATACATTTTGAAGACAACATTCCACACAAGGGCACTCGAGACTAGAAATACGGCGCATTAGTGTTTCAACCAAGGCACTAGTGGCGTCTAGAGAAAAGTAAATGTACGGCCCATTAGCACTCGTGTGAGAGCTAAGGTGCATCTAGAGAAATATAAATAAGTGTACGGCACACTAGCTCTTGGGTGAGTCATTAACGGTAGCTAGAGGAAAGTAAATGTACGGCACATTTGTGTTTCAACCGAGGCACTAGTGGCATCTAGAGAAAAGTGAATAAGTGCACGTCACACTAGCTCTCGGCTGAGTCACAAATGGCAGCTAGAAAAAAGTAAATGTGTGAAAGCCCCTGCGCCTAATAACTGTCTTCACCCTCCCCATGCACTACTCGTGCTGAATCCACACCACGATATTTCTAATAACCGCTAAGTTTTTTAGGAAATTATATTAGCAGTTATACCCTAACGCTCATCCTGTACGCACCGATGTTCGGTCGGTACGCAAGTCCGAATCTATATGAGACATGTGACATCGTGGTACACAGGTGTCGGCCAATGAATGCGGTACAAACAAAGGTGGTCCCTTAACTCTAGGCCAAATGCATAAAGAAAAACTAAAGTATAATAATTTGCAACTACATATGGTTTTGAAGAACAACTTATAAGAAATAAAACATGTATGATATTGAGCAAGAAATTTAAACAATAAAGGCAAGGTGTCTTGCCTAGTAGGACGCCTGGTGTACTGCAATGATCAAGATGGCACGGATTATGACTTCGGTGCAACAACTATGCAAGGTAACCTCTGATGGTGGCACGGACGGTTCCATTGGGTCCATAAGGGTTAAATTAGTTAGGGTCAATAGATGGAAGGAAAGAATTGGCAAAGGGATAGGAAATTGGGGTCATGGACATGTGGATAATCAAAGAAAATTGGCTAAATAATATATACGATTTTTGAAAGATATTTATAATACTTGAAAACTAGTTTTTATGAGTCAAAATAATTATAGAAAAAAATATACTTAAAGTCAAAAAAAATTGTTATATTTTGGCCAAAACTCTGAGTTTGTCAAAAATAGAATTTCTAGGAAAAACTAAATTTTTATTTGTCCAAAAATATTTTAAATAATTATATAAAAATATAGGAAAATATTTTAGGGCGCCGGAGTTCAGAGGCGTGGGAGGGCAAGACGGAGCTGTCGGCGGAGAGGTGGAGGCTTGGAGGGGCTCGGTGGTCCGGCAGATCGAGGGGCTAAGGCGGGCGGACGCGCGCACGCGGCGGCTAGGGCACGCCGGCGACGGAGAAAAAGGGGCGCGCGCGCGAGGCTGGGTGGCTAGGTGCGACGCGGCTTTTGGGGAGTCGAGCGTCCACGGAGGCGCACGGCGGGGCTCGGGACTCCGGAGGACGGGTCGCGGCGCTGTGCGACGCACTGGGTCGTAGGCGGGACGGAGCCGGAGCGGATCTGGGCCGGTCCTCATTAGGGACGGCAGAGAACGGCGACTAGGGCACCCGGCGGCGGAGTAAAGGAGGCACGGCGGGCGGCGCAGGGGGTTTGGGTGTAGTCGGTGGTGGAGGCGGTCGACCGCAGAGCTATGGCGGCGCGTCCAGGCACGGCGGCACGCTCTCAGGCGCTGCCATGCGTCCAGGCGAAGGGAACGCCGAGCGCTGAGGGGCGTCTTCGGTCCGGGCTGCGGATCCGGCGGCCAGGATGTCGGGTTCGGTCACGGCGGAGAAGCGATCGCGGGTCGACTAGGTCGGGGCTTGTCACGCCCCAGAACCAGAATACTGGAGAGCGGGGGCAGACATAGCCAGCTAATATGAAATGGAATCCATCTCGCTATACGGTCACGGCTGTCTAGATACATGAGGGTTTATCTACAAGCCAACAATCTCTTAAGGTCATGAACAAGCCTAGTGTCTCAATCACAAGCAAGTAAGTAAAAGTCACAAGATGTATGATCATTAAATATACAATAGTAAGGCGTCCCAAACATTACATATTCAGTTGATCATGAAGCTAGTCGTTACAAAATGTCAGGACTAGCAAGAGTTTAGTCATACATGATCAACCCTAGGATCTGTTAATCATGTTACAGCCCGTAGGAAGACAGTAAGTAAGTACAATCGAGCTAAACAGGTGCTCGTCGGCTAAACGCCTCAAAAGAATATTTTTACAATAGAGTGGGAGAGCCAAAAATAACCCACTCGTTGCCAGGGTTCCGTCTAGTGGCCACCATCTGGCTGGAAAGTTGGTAGATCCTCTGGAGCTGCTCCGAAATCTGGCCACACAAAACCAGCTGGGTCAGACCCCAGAAAGAGCAAGTGCCACAAAGGAGGCTTCACTTAAGAACCAAAACCAGCAATCAGCACAAGATATAAATAAAGTAAGAACTGGAAATAAAGAAAATACATCAGGATGATATACGACGAGATAACCATGGAACTATTCAGATAACCAGGTTACAACACGTAAACCAAACAAGGACCGGGGTTGTAACCCTTCGTCTGAACAGAACTTAGAATTCTCACCATTTATCGGTAAAATAAATACAAGCATTCTGGTCATTCAATAATCTGGAACAGGATCATGGCAAGACTAGACTGGTTAGACTCCATCCAATCATTTCACGGCCAAGCAAGAATTACGGCTTGATACTTAACTAACTAGGGTTGTCACAAGCCTAATTACTAACAAGATGCAGTGAGATTATTCTACAGCCACAAGCCCTGTAGACCATCCAGGTTACCCGGGTTAAAAGATTAGAGTTGAATTCAGGTGGGTACATCGTCCAGGAAACGAATGTACCCTTAGGTAGCTTGAAGGGTGCAACACATGACAGTGTGCTGGAAATGTGCCCTACTCGATGGCAGGCTACAGATCCCAAGGCGTGCCCAGGTAACGGGATTGCCTGTAGCTGGGAAATCTCGTCATGACTAATGTATTAATCTAGTTATTAGCCTTAGTCCATTTTTAGTAGGTACTCCTGACCGTGGTACTCAGGAGTCCCTGTCCTAGACATGATGCAAGACAGGACTAGTTTATTTATACAAACACAATCGCCCACGGTGTCCAGATTAATTATACAGGTCATGTCATGCCAGGTAGCCGTCGCAACAGCTATTCGAGATAATCATGTCAGGTTATCATTCCAAGTGTACTTGTCAGGAGTGCGCCACGACGGGCCACTATTAGGTCATGTCAGGTTATTATGTCAGGAGTGCACCACTACGGGTCACTATCACGTCATGCTCAATTATCAATTCCAAACATATCAAGTAAATTTGTGATTATCAAGTTCAGGACAAAAGGCGTTAGGATATAAAATGGACGTTAAATATCTAATAAAAATCAATATACAGGGCTATAGAAGAGCCAAGCTTAAGGAAAATAAAACCAAACTAACATGCTGACATAAGACCAAGTCTGTCAAAGGCCATACGTTCAGTGCCAAAGTCATACGCTCAGGTCAAGCTACGCTCAGGGCAAGCTACGCTCAGGGCAAGCTACGCTCAGGCCAAGCTACGCTCGGGTCATACGCTCGGGTCATACGCGCAAGTCATACGCTCAAGTCATACGCATATGCTCAAGTCATACGCTCAAGTCATCGTATGCAAGACGTACGCTTCAAAAAGGCAGCGTATGTACTCCATATGACTCCTCTCCAAGGCAGCGTATGCAAGTCATACGCTTCCAAAAGGCAGCGTATGTACTCCATACGACTCCTCTCCAAGGCAGCGCATGAGGTCCATACGACTCCTCGTCAAGGCAGCGTATACAAGTCATACGCTCCCAAAAGACAGCGTATGAGGACTGCGCTGTTCTAAAGAGCGCACGCAACTCAGTGGCGCAAGCTAAAAAGCTCGTGCACTGCTCACTGTCTTCTCCAAACAGCAAGAACTCTATGGTTGAACTCAAAGCTTCAAAAGTCCATAACTTGGTCAAAATAAGTCCAAATCCAACTTTTCAAAGGTCAAAATTGGGTAGAATAAAATTCTCTACAACATAGAACCATCAAAACTGAAAAACAAAGAAGTTTGATAGATCAAAACCCCCAAAATCCAAAAATAACTAATTTCTAGATCTACAAAAATTAAAGCCTCAAAATAGAAATTGACAAATTCTAATGTGTCTTGGAAACATGAGAAGAAGCTATTAGAACAATAAAAATGGGTTCTCTTATGGAAGCAAGTTGCACTTGCCTAGACCTCTCTCTTCTCTCTTTGGTAGGTGAAGGGAGTAAATGAGGAAGAAGAAGATGAATAATGAAGAGAGAGAATGAAGAGGGCTAATAAATACAAATAGTGGTGGTAGGTAGGAGTTCACCTTGGGTTCATCATGAACCCAATCAAAACTAAGCCAAGCCGAACCAACCAACACGAACCAGGAATAAACCAAGCCAAGCCATGAAGAAAACTAAATAAGGAATCATGCAATACAAGAATAAATACGTACACGTATTCCAGAAATACGTAATACGAACCACAGGCATTACAACTCTACCCACCTTAAAAGAATTCCGTCCTCGGAATTTAATCAAGAGGCTAGAGGAGCAATGACAAGCTACATTAATCACATGCAAGCTATAACTAGGCAAATAATCACTCATTCAAGCAAGGAATCGAAGGCATGAGTCATATGAAAGACATTATACCTCACGAGTCAAACAAGTCGGGATATCGCGATCGAATATCATCCTCACGCTCCCACGTTGACTCCCCCAAAGAGTGATGACCCCAAGCAACTCGGACTAACTTGATAGTCTTGTTCTTGAGGATCTTCTCTCTTCGGTCCAATATAGACACGGGCCTCTCCTCATACGAAAGGTTGGTACCAACAACCAATTTCGAATGATCCAGGATGTGGCTCGGGTCCGGGATATACCGTCGTAATTAGGATACATGGAACACGTCATGCACCTCGCTTAGCAACGGTGGAAGAGCGAGACGATAGGATACATCTTCTACTCGCTCCAGAATGTCAAACGGTCCTATATACCTAGGACTAAGCTTGCTCCGTACGCCGAAATGAATGACGCCACGGTTAGGCGAAATCCTCAGGAATACATGATCGCCGATCGAAAACTCGAGAGGGCGCCGATGAGAATCGGCCCAATGGCGCTAGCGATCTTGGGCAACTCGAAGATGATCTCTGACTCGCCTGACCACTTCAACTGTCTGGGCAATCATTTCTGGACCGAGCATCTGTCTCTCTCCAATATCATCCCAGGCTAGCGGGGATCTGTACTTCCTACCATACAGTGCCTCGAACGGTGCCATCTGGATACTGGCCTGGAAACTATTGTTGTACGAGAATTCCACCAGGTGCAAGTGATCTTCCCATGAACCACCAAAGTCAAGTGTGCAAGACCGCAACATGTCTTCAAGAGTCTGGATCGTGCGCTCCGACTGGCCATCTGTCTGTGGGTGATATGCTGAACTGAACTGGAGATGAGTTTCCAAACTCTCTTGCAAGCTACGCCAAAAGTGCAACTTAAATCTTGAATCTCGGTCCGAGGTGATACTGACTGGCACACCGTACAATCTGACAATCTGCCTGAGGTACATCTCTGCTAACTGAGCCGTCGACTGACCAACTCTGAATGGAAGAAAGTGAGCCACTTTCGTGAGCCTGTCAACTATAACCCAGATAGCATCTCTACCAGCTGGGGATCTAGGTAGTCCAGTCATAAAATCCATGGTCACATGCTCCCACTTCCATTCTGGAATTGGTAAGGGCTGAAGAAGTCCAGCCGGTCTCTGATGTTCGACTTTAACTTGTTGGCAAACCAAACACCGAGAGACAAACCGAGCTATCTCCTGCTTCATGCCATTCCACCAGAAATGCTGTCGGATATCACGGTACATCTTCGTACTGCCGGGATGGATGGAATACTGCGAACTGTGCACTTCTGACATGATCTCCTGCCGGATATCTCTGCTGGGTACACAAAGATGTTTATCATGTCGAAGTGTACCATCCTCATGAATGCATAACTCTGGTCTTCGTCCTGCCTCACACTCTGCTCTGAGTCGCTGAAGCTTGGAATCTGCTGACTGCACCATCCGGATCCTCTCGACTATAGTGGACTGAACTTGCATACTGGCCATCAAGGCCACACTGGAAGGGAGAATAACTTCAATACCCATCTTCTGAAGATCTGCTAACAGCTCTGGTTGCGCTGTTAGAAAATAAACTCCCGCTCTCCTACTCAATACATCCGCAACAACATTGGCCTTTCCAGGATGATACTGCAGGTTGACATCATAATCCACAAGAAGCTCCAGCCACCTTCTCTGACACATGTTAAGATCCTTCTGGGTGAAAACATACTTCAAGCTCTTGTGGTCGGTGAAAATCTCTACCCTGTCTCCATACAAGTAGTACCTCCATAACTTAAGTGCAAACAACACTGCTGCCAGCTCCAAGTCATGGGTTGGGTAATTTCTTTCATGATCACGAAGTTGTCGTGACGCATAAGCTATTACCTTCCCATGCTGCATCAGAACACATCCTAAACCTCTGCCTGAAGCATCACAGTATACTGAGAATCCTCCGGTCCTATCTGGAAGCGTGAGAATAGGAGCTGTTATCAGGCCTCGCTTCAACTGCTCAAAAGAACTCTAACACTCTGCTGTCCAAGCAAACTGTGCATCCTTGCGGGTCAACTGCGTCAATGGCGCTGAAATTCGAGCAAAATCCAAAACAAATCGCCGGTAGTAGCCGACCAATCCAAAAAAACTACGAACCTCTGTAACTGTGCTGGGCACTGGCCATGACTCAATAGCCACAATCTTCTGGGGATCCACTTATACTCCTTCTCGAGTGATGATATGACCCAAGTACGAAATGCGATCGAGCTAGAACTCGCATTTACTGAACTTGGCATACAGCTGGTGCTCCCTGAGAGTCTGAAGAACTACACGAAGATGCTGCTCGTGCTCCGCCTCACTCTTACTGTAGACCAGAATGTCATCCAAGAACACAATCACAAACTGATCCAAGTAAAGCATAAAGATATGATTCATGAGGTCCATGAATACTGCCGGCGCATTGGTTGCTCCAAAAGGCATAACAAGGAATTCCCAATGCCCATATCTCGATCTAAAAGCTGTCTTCGGGATGTCCTGCTCTCTGACTCTGATCTGATGATAACCTGAGCGCAAATCAATCTTCGAGAATACTGAAGCCCCCTTGAGTTGATCAAACAAGTCATCTATCCTCGGAAGAGGGTATCTGTTCTTGATTGTCCCTGAGTTCAAGGAACGATAATCAACACATAACCTGGATGTACCATCCTTCTTTTTCACAAGAAGCATCGGGGCTCCCCAAGGCGATCCACTAGCACGAATGAATCCCTTGGTTCTGAGTTCTTCAATCATCTTGTACAATATCTCCAATTCTGACGACGCTATCCTGTATACTCTCTCTGATACTGGGCTGTCCCTGGAATCAAGTCTATAGTGATCTCGATCTCCCGCTCCGGAGGCATACCTGGAAGTTCTTCTAGGAAAACATCTGGAAACTCCTCGACTATCCTGGGCAACTGAACTGCTGCTACTGCCATCCGCAATACTGGAGGAGATGACTCAACTTCGCCTCGGGAGAAAGAAAACTTCGGCTCGCCTGGAATGCTAAAAACAACCCTGCCAATGTGCAGTCTATCCTAGCATAGTGGTTCCTCAACCAATCCATCCCTAGGACCACATCATAATCGGCCATCGGAAACTCTATCAATCTAGCGGAGAATTCTCTACCGCTAACTACGATCCGACACGAGGAAAACACCCTATCTACTCCCACAAGTCCGTTACCAGTAAGTATATTAAGCCTTACTGATAATGACTCGGGCTCCAATCTTACCCGTGTCGCGAATCGTATAGACATAAATGAATACGATGCACCACAATCAAATAAAGCTGAAGCTGGAAAGGAGTTGACGAGAATAGTACCTGCCACTACCTCTTCTGGTGCTAATCCTTCCTCCACGGTCATCACCATTGCCTGACCGTGCCCTCAGGGTGCTGGTCCCCTCTGCTAAAATCCTCGCTGCCTGCTCTGACTCTGGGCTTGGGCTTGTACATACTGCTGGAGGTTCTGCTGCTGGAACACTTGGGTCTGAGGCGGCAAGGGCCTCGGCAATGGATACTGTTGCTGCTGGACCGGAGCTGGTCCCCTCACCGAAGAGCTAGAAAGGTTGGACGATGATGAACCACCCCTATTCGGACAGGATCCAACCCTATGGTCTGGTGCTCCACAAGACAGACACAATCCCTGTGCCCTGCGACATTCTGCCACCACATGGCCTGGCTTTCCACAATGAGAACAACCCACTGCGGAAGATTGCTTCTGCTTCTGCTGCTGAGGGTGCGTCGGAGTTGAATGCTGAACCGACGTTACTGAGGCCGCTCGCCTCGGAGCTCCAATAGTCAAAGCCCTGGCTGCCGGGGCCGGTGCTGAAGACTGATTCATCTGGCCGTAAGATCTCTTCCGACCTCCGGCCCTATCCACAATCCTCTGGAAGGTATACTCATGCCTCCGAGCTGCTCTCAAGACTGCATCAAAAGTCTGATGCTCAAACTGCTCAACTGCCAACAAGATCTCCAGGTGAAGTCCCTGCTGGAACCGCTGGGCTCTATCATACTCGGTTGCCACCAAAGTGGGAGCAAACCGACTGAGTCTTGAAAACTCGGCCGCATATCCGTCGACCGTCCTGCCTTCTTGCTTCAGATTGGTAAACCTCGTTTGCAGATCATACCGAGCCACGACATCGAAATACTTGGTCTGGAATCTCTCTCTGAATACTGCCCAAGTAACGGGTGCTACTAATCCAACGGTCTGCGCTGCCCACCAGCTACGGGCAAGATCTAACAACTGCAGGCGCACAACGGCCACCTTCTCGTTCTCTGGGGTCCTGGCTACTTCTAGAATCACCTCTGTGTCCTAAAGTCATGCATCTGCTGCGATAGAATCTTCACTACCGTCGAAGAATGGAGGGTTCAAGCGCTTGAAGCTGTTGGCCGTGCTGTTACCCTGATGACCACCCTGGGTCAAAGCATCCGTCACTGCCTGGTGCAAGGCATCTCCACGCCGGTATTGGGAAGCTATCAAGGTCCTGACGAGTCCTACCAAAGTGCCGTCATCATGTTCTACAGGTTGAACTGGCTGGACTGGTGGCTTTCCGCCAGAAGGCACGACTCTGGAGGCTACTCCGGAATGCTGGGCTTGATCTCCAGGTTGCTGCTGGTCCGTGGGAGGTGCTCCGCCTTACTGGTCGGTAGGACCACGAACAATGCCGCTGAAGAAGACGACATAGGAAACAATAAGGAAGGACCAGGACAGACCAACGATACAAGCATATGATCAGGACAAGAATCCAGGGATTCAGAAGATACGAACAGAGATCAAGGACGAATACTGATTGAGACATCTATTCGGTAAACCCTCACATATATTGATTTACAAGACCTGCATGGGCCACCACTTAAATCATGTCACGCCCCAGAACCAGAATACTGGAGAGCGGGGGCAGACATAGCCAGCTACGTATATGAAATGGAATCCAACTCGCTATACGGTCACGGCTGTCTAGATACATGAGGGTTTATCTACAAGCCAACAGTCTCTTAAGGTCATAAACAAGCCTAGTGTCTCAATCACAAGCAAGTAAGTAAAAGTCACAAGATTTATGATCATTAAATATACAATAGTAAGGCATCCCAAACATTACATATTCAGTTGATCATGAAGCTAGTCGTTACAAAATGTCAGGACTAGCAAGAGTTTAGTCATACATGATCAACCCTAGGATCTGTTAATCATGTTACAGCCCGTAGGCAGACAGTAAGTAAGTGTAATTGAGCTAAACAGGTGCTCGTCGGCTAAACGCCTCAAAAGAATATTTTTACAATAGAGTGAAAGAGCCAAAAATAACCCACTCGTTGCCAGGGTTCCGTCTAGTGGCCACCATCTGGCTGGAAAGTCGGTAGATCCTCTGGAGCTGCTCCGAAATCTGGCCACACAAAACTAGCTGGGTCAGACCCCAGAAAGAGCAAGTAACACAAAGGAGGCTTCGCTTAAGAACCAAAACCAGCAATCAGCACAAGATATAAATAAAGTAAGAACTGGAAATAAAGAAAATACATCAGGATGATATACGACGAGATAACCATGGAACTATTCAGATAACCAGGTTACAACCCGTAAACCAAACAAGGACCGGGGTTGTAATCCTTCGTCTGAACAGAACTTGGAATTCTCACCATTTATCGGTAAAATAAATACAAGCATTCTGGTCATTCAATAATCTGGAACAGGATCATGGCAAGACTAGACTGGTTAGACTCCATCCAATCATTTCACGGCCAAGTAAGAATTACGGCTTGATACTTAACTAACTAGGGTTGTCACAAGCCTAATTACTAACAAGATGTAGTGAGATTATTCCACAGCCACAAGCCCTGCAGACCATCCAGGTTACCCGGGTTAAAAGATTAGAGTTAAATTCAGTTGGGTACATCGTCCAGGAAACGAATGTACCCTTAGGTAGCTTGAAGGGTGCAACACATGACAGTATACTGGAAATGTGCCCTACTCGACGGCAGGCTACAGATCCCAAGGCGTGCCCAGGTAACGGGATTGCCTGTAGCTGGGAAATCTCGTCATGACTAATGTATTAATCTAGTTATTAGCCTTAGTCCATTTTTAGTAGGTACTCCTGACCGTGGTACTCAGGAGTCCCTGTCCTAGACATGATGCAAGACAGGACTGGTTTATTTATACAAACACAATCGCCCACGGTGTCCAGATTAATTATACAGGTCATGTCATGCCAGGTAGCCGTCGCAACAGCTATTCGAGATAATCATGTCAGGTTATCATTCCAAGTGTACTTGTCAGGAGTGCGCCACGACGGGCCACTATTAGGTCATGTCAGGTTATTATGTCAGGAGTGCACCACTACGGGTCACTATCACGTCATGCTCAATTATCAATTCCAAATATATCAAGTAAATTTATGATTATCAAGTTCAGGACAAAAGGCGTAAGGATATAAAATGGACGTTAAATATCTAATAAAATATCAATATACAGGGCTATAGAAGAGCCAAGCTTAAGGAAAATAAAACCAAACTAACATGCTGACATAAGACCAAGTCTGTCAAAGGCCATACGCTCAGTGCCAAAGTCATACGCTCAGGTCAAGCTACGCTCAGGGCAAGCTACGCTCAGGCCAAGCTACGTTTGGGTCATACGCTCGGGTCATACGCTCAAGTCATACGCTCAAGTCATCGTATGCAAGACATATGCTTCCAAAAGGCAGCGTATGTACTCCATACGACTCCTCTCCAAGGCAGCGTATGTAAGTCATACACTTCCAAAAGGCAGCGTATGTACTCCATACGACTACTCTCCAAGGCAGCGTATGAGGTCCATACGACTCCTCGTCAAGGCAGCGTATGCAAGTCATACGCTCCCAAAAGGCAGCGTATAAGGACTGTGCTGCACTAAAGAGCGCGCGCAACTCAGTGGCGCAAGCTAAAAAGCTCGCGCACTGCTCACTGTCTTCTCCAAACAGCAAGAACTCTATGGTTGAACCCAAAGCTTCAAAAGTCTATAACTTGGTCAAAATAAGTCCAAATCCAACTTTTCAAAGGTCAAAATTGGGTAGAATAAAATTCTCTACAACATGGAACCATCAAAACTTGAAAACAAAGAAGTTTGATAGATCAAAACTCCCAAAATCCGAAAATAACTAATTTCTAGATCTACAAAAATTAAAGCCTCAAAATAAAAAATGACAAATTCTAATGTGGCTTGGAAACATGAGAAGAAGCTATTAGAACAATAAAAATGGGTTCTCTTGTGGAAGTAAGTTGCACTTGCCTAGACCTCTCTCTTCTCTCTTTGGTAGGTGAAGGGAGTAAATGAGGAAGAAGAAGATGAATAATGAAGAGAGAGAATGAAGAGGGCTAATAAATACAAATGGTGGTGGTAGGTAGGGGTTCACCTTGGGTTCATCATGAACCCAATCAAAACCAAGCCAAGCTGAACCAACCAACCCGAACCAGGAATAAACCAAGCCAAGCCATAAAGAAAACTAAATAAGGAATCATGCAATACAAGAATAAATACGTACACGTATTCCAGAAATACGTAATACGAACCACAGGCATTACAGGGCTCGCGGGAACCGTGGCGGAGGAGCGATCGTGGGTCGGCTAGGTCGGGGCTCGCGAAAACTGTGGCGAAGGTGAGTGGTGGTGCGTGGCGAGTTAATTTTTTGTTTCTTTTCTGGCGTGGTTGTGATGGTTTTGTGTGGTGATGGTGATGGAGATGTTGGTGGTGATGGCTGTGAGGGACGACGAGGGGCGTGGCATTTAACGGATGGTGGTCGTGGCAATGCAGGGCGGCGGTGGATGGTTTCATGGGTGTGGTGGTCGTATGTTTTAGGGCGGCGCCGCTGGTAACAGTGGCTGTCGTAATGGTGAGGGAGATCGGGGTGAACATGGTACTGTTGGTGTTGGTGGGTTGGAATTCTGTTGTCGGGGGAGGTTTGGGGCTACGGTGTCAGTGGCGTGGTGGAGTCGCTAGGTCTGGGAAGCGGGGCGAAGGAGGAGGCCACAGTTGGTGTTGACTAGGCGGGGGTGGCCGACAGAGAGTCTGCCAGAGGAGAAGTTTAGTGGGGGAGGCGATAGGGGTCGGTTCTGGATTAGAGTTCTGTGTCGGGGATGGTTAATGGGATTTCGGCCGGGTCAATGTCAAATGGTCGGAGTTGTGGAGTCGGGTGTCCGAATTTGTCGGGCATGGAGAACCAGTGTATTTGTACAAAAATAGAAATATTGTAGATGATAGGGCACGGATACGATGCACGATGTGAATTGTGGATGGGTAATTTTGGGTGTGGAGCTTCATGGAAAAAGAGGGCAAGTACCTCTCCTATAAATAGGAGGTGGGAATCCCATTAGGATAAGGATTATGAATTATTTAGACCCAACTAGATAATTTGCTACTAATAAATTTAAAATCAATCAAATTCAAATCCAAATCCAACTCAAAATCCAATTTAAATCTAATTAAATTTCCTCTGTTTAAATCAAATATCAATTATAGATATTAATTTAGCTATTTAAATATATCCATAAAATCAAATCAAGATTTAAATTGCCACAATAATTTAAAAATATATTTTCCAAAAATACTAATAATAATAATTTCGAAAATAATAAATATTTTTAAATATCTTTTTGAATAAAATATCAATATTAATAAATTTGAAAATCAGATTAAATATTAATAGGAACTACTTCAAAAATACCTTTTAGATAATTTAAGATAATTAATAAAAATTTCGAAAATCAATTTATACATAGATTACATTTTACGTAATTGCATGAGAAGATGGTATTCGTATGAAACATAGTTTTCTAAATCGCCAATAAAATAAACTCGTCTTTTTATAATAATAAAATTAAATAATGTTTTTGAAACTCGTTGCCGCTTTTCACAACCTTAATTAAATAAAAATAATTACTATATATTATTTTGAAACTATAAAATAGGAAAAACATTTTTAACAGCATATGTACGCTCGCACATATTCACACTCGTCGAGCAGTTACGAAAACGAATCTCGCGCGCGACGTAAAATACGATTACGCGACGTACAATACAAAATTTTAAATCAATACCAATTTAATAAAGAAAAAAAAATAGTAGAAATTTAGGGGTTTTACAATTCTGGCCGCAGATCACCATACAATTGCATATTTATTAGCAAAACACCACAGTTTCAGACTTTCTGTATCGGCCAATACATGTCAGATACGATCCACACCGATTGTTTGGCATACCGATATCCAATATCGATACTGATCGAAACAGTCCATATTGAATGCAATATCCATGACACCATTATATAGGAACCTTACAGCAAAAAAACTTAATTATAATTATCTAGTGAGCAGAGGGTTGCTTTGAAGTATATTCGAGCACACAACAGGTGCTATGCCTGAACATCAGACCTTGGGTTCGAGACTGAGGTATCGGTCCCGAGTTCTTGAAAGTTCAGTGAACTACAATTACCCATTGCTATCCCAAGTGTACTGCAGATTTCTAGCATTATGAATACAACAGTATCACAATTGGGTGTGTGCACCAACTCGTGTATCAGTAGATAGGGGAGCTGCACATGTCATTGTAGGTAAGGGCATATTTGCTATAACAATAGATGTAAGTCCAACATGGGATTAAAAGGAAGATGGTATCAGTGAAACGATGGAGAATAGACCAATGTTCAGATTTAGGAGAATGTATCCTGGTATCGAGATACCATGAGTATTTCAAGGGTTAGAGTCAAAGGTCGAGTAAACAACAGATACTTGAGTGCATCTGGATATAGGTAAGTATGTATCCTATATGAAAAATGAAACAGGGTATACAACAATAAGGGTACATAAGGGCCAGTAATAAGCTGGGACATAGAGCACAACCGTTCCAAGCTAAAGCTGTGCCTGAGTTCTTACTGCAACAGGTAAGCGTCAAGGAAAGACTGCAAATAAAATAATAAATGTGTCAATGTATGCTTTGCCTTAAGATGTTATGTACATTATGAAATTAGAAGAAGATAGAAATATAAAACAATTGGAAAAGAATATAAAGATGGTTTGTAATGACTGGCATTGCCAGGTTTTTGGATTAATAGTCATGTATATTGGTATTGAAGCATTTGGTCAATTAGTTCAAGGTGGAAACACAATCTTTTCTAGAAAGATATATACAGTGTTCCTGACTTACATTTGCAGGTTTTTTGATATGCCATATTGCGTAACAATAGTTCAATGGATGAACAGGAACAATCATGACTTGGAATATCTTATATTATTAGAAGGGAATAAAAGTTCATTAGGAACTTACTCCTTCACCATTTTTAGCCATCTTATTGACCAAATATTACACTCAGACAATTTGATCAATCTTCAGAGTCTTCACCGCCTTCACTATCCCCCTGTTAATATATAAAACATAATAATTCATTATTCTCATAACATAAACATTTGTTTAAACAATTACTCATGCTCAATATTGATAATTATATAAATGACATTAGTATAATTACCGATACATAAGATGGTTCCTCAGAATCGCATCTTACACAATCTTCATTATTAATATCCAAGTCAAGTTGTGATATATCTAAAGAAGTGCATGACATGTATTCATTCCCACCATCCGTCTCATTCTCATAAAAATGTCTTTGTGGTGCTTTCAATACCACATACCAATTCGATATGTCTGACTCTTTGGAATAGAACACTTATTTTGCTTTTGATGCAAAAATAAATGGATCTCTCTCAAATTGATGTTGTCCTTGGTGGAGGTTAACTAATATAAATCCATCTTCGACTTTGATACCATTTCTTATATTTGCCCAATCACAATCAAATAAAGGTACTTTAAACTTGTAATAGTCCAGCAACATGATATCTTTTATAATACCATAGTAAGTTACTTTTCCCATTACTTGTGAAGCATCTTTCGCACTTGCTCGACACATGGTTTCTGCTTTGCTAGAAATCCCGCAATTTTGTGTGCTTTTCTCAGCATCCTTTGTGTGAAATCGATTTCCGTTAATAACATAACCAGAATAGAATATTACTTCCTTCTTAGGCCTACATGCAAGCCATCTTACAATATCTGACATTTGACCTCTAGTGCCACTTCTAACTTCATTTTCCAGCCATTCACTAAATATGTTTATATGTCGCTTTTCTAAAAGAGATTCATTCTTGGCTAAGCGTTTATCTAAACGTATAAGCTGCTATTTGTGCATTCTGGAACAATTAAAAAAAGTTAATTTAAAGTGTGAAAAATAAGAATTAAAAATTGAAGATAAATTTAGTACTTCAGAATTATAACTTACTCTCTCCATGGATCGACGTTTGCAATATTTTTCAGAACATAACGATGAGCAATCTCTAACATAGAAGTCATTGAATCTTTGGTCCTACCTTGACCAAGTGGTCGCCCTTCTACTATTGTGCTATCTTCAAAATTTTCATTTCGTCTATATTGATGTCCTATATCAGTTGCTTGTTTTATGTATCCAGAACAAAAAAGTGTCAACTTATCAGCTAAATACTATGCTATGCATCCTTCGGAATTTGAACGATTCTTAACATATCCTTTTAGGACCTTCATATACCTAATCATGAATATTAAAACAAATTAAGCTTTATATTCAATCAAATTAGGCTATAATTAATATAGTGTTCTATCATAAACATTGATCCTTACCTTTCAAAAGGGTACATCCATCTGAAAGGTACCGGTCCAGCAATTAGCGCTTCTTGTCCAAGATGAATAGTTAAATGGACCATAATGTCAAAAAAAGGAGGAAAAAATCTTTCCAGCATGCACAAAGTCTCTGCAATTTCATCTTCAAGAAGCTCTAGTTTATTTTTATCAAGTACCCTTTGACATAATTGATTAAGAAATGCACATAGACGAAAAATAGCAATCCTTGGTCCCTTAGGTAAAAGACCTCTCAATGCCACCGATAACACCTGCTGCACTAAGACGTGACAATCATGGGACTTGAGGCCATAGATCTTGTGGTCTTGTAATGACACTCGATTTGCAATGTTAGAACTATAGCCATCCGACAATCTCAAATTTGCTAATCTCTCACAAAATATATGCTTCTCTTTCTTTGAAAGCACGTACAGAGGTATAGTACTTTTAGCACTAATCTTATCATCTTTGAGATATAATTTTTTTTCTGATGCCCATCACCTTCAAATCTTTTCGAGAATTCAAGTTGTCTTTCGTTTTCCCCTTTATATTCAAAAGAGTGCCAATAATACTCTCACAAATATTCTTTTCAATGTGCATCACGTCGAAATTGTGTCGTAATAGTAAAATGTGCATTATGAAAAGAATAATATTAAATTTAACAAGTAAGACTATAAAGTTTTTCAATCTTAAATATAAATGGACAAAAAATACCTCCCAATATGGTAACTCAAAGAAAATAGATTTCTTTTTCCATCGCTTTGTAAGCTGTGTAGGATCATCACCATCATTATAATTGTTATCTTTATTTCTCTTCCTTTTTTTTATGCTGTTGGTTCTTTGACTTTCTCCAAACATTTACAAAATTGTTGACCACTTGAAGAACCTCTGAACCGGTTAATTTTTTAGGCCTCAATCGATGTTCTTCAGTTCCATCAAACCAAGCTGTTTTTTGACCGCAATGGATGATCAGGTCGAAGAAATATTCTGTGGCACATGTAAGAATTTTTTTTTTCCATTCTTCAGCCATTTTGAACATGTCTGAATACCACACACGGGACATGTTTTTTTACCCTTTGTAGAATATCCTGATAAATTTCCATACGCTGAAAAATCATTTATTGTCCACATCAAGATAGCTCTCAAATTAAAAGTGGTCTTAGTGAATGCATCATAAACACTAACTCCATTAACAAATAGCTCTTTTAAATCTTCTATCAATGGTTCCAAATATACATCTATATCATTTCCTGGTTGCTTCGGCCCGGGGATAAGTAATGACAATATTAAATTTTCCTTGGACATGCATAAAGATGGGGGGAGATTATAGGTGGCCAAAATAACTGGCCAACTACTATATCTGGAACTAAGATCACCAAAGGGATTGAATCCGTCGGATGAAAGACCGAGCCTGAGATTACGAGGATCCGATGCAAAAGTTGGAAATTTACTATCAATCTTCTTTCATGCAAATGAGTCAACTAGATGGCGCATCATGCCGTCCTGACTTGTGTTATTGTAATGCCATGTTAGTTGTTCTGCCTTTTCAGATGATTTAAACATTCTCCTAAATCGAGGTATGATTGAAAAATATCTCAAGACCTTTACATGAATTCCTTTATGAACCTTTTTAGTTCGCTTATTAACCTTCCATCATGATTCATCACATTTTGGACACATCTCTATATGTTCCAAATTTTTTCTAAATAAACAACAGTCATTCAGACAAGCATGTATTTTCTCATACCCCAAATCAAATGCCTTGAGAAACTTTTTCATGGAGTATAATGAACTTGAAAGTATGTTATCATTTGGTAGAATATCTCGAATGATGTTAATAAGTTCATCAAAACCAGTATCAGATAGGCTATACCTAGATTTATACTTGTATAAAATAATCGTTGCAGACATCTTTGTGATAGTACAACCCAAATATAAAGGAAGTTCTGCCTCCTTAACTAAATCTTTTAAATCAGGCTCTATTTCATCTGTAGGTTCCATAACATCATCGTTGTCAACAAATGCATCTTTGTACATGTTATAGGTCTCTGGGAACTCTACATTTCCATCTTCTAATGTATTTGGCTTTTCCCCATGAAAGATCCATGTTGTGTAACGAGGATGCATACCATTTATGATCAAGTGACCATATATAGTATCAAAATTTTGGTATTGTAGGTTCATACAATGGCTACAAGGATATTGAGTCTTTTGTAGATCCACCTTACTTGCTTTAACCATATCCACAAATCTCCTTGCACCATCATGATAGGCTTTACAAGTTCTAAAGAAAGAAAAAAAAAACACGATAAGCACCTGGAAAAAAAATTCAATTTTTTTTTACAAAGAAACGACACAGTATATTTATAAGATTATATAGTTTAGAGATTTAAAAGTAACCTTGAAAGGTGTAGCCAACTTTTATCCATGATGTCTCTATTTTCCTTGGAGATCCTTCTTATTACCTTTAATACAGAAATTCTACAAATATATTATTCAATATAAAAAAAATTAACAATATATTTACTATGACAAAAGTAGTGTATATGAAGGATATGGAGAACTAAATTATTTATAGTGTATACGAAGGATATGGAGAACTAAATTATTCTTACAAAGTAATAAAAGATATCTGCTACTCTTTCGGATTTCACTTGATCACCTACTTGAAGTCTTCAATATAGTCACTGTAACCAAAAGGAAAAAAAATACACTTCAGTAAGAAAACCACTTCGTCGTGAATCCTACTTTTGATTTTTTTTGGGCATTCTCACCATATTGTTCAACATATTCATTAAACAAAGTATGGATTGGCCTTAAAACTACATGTTCACTCAGTTTTGATATAAAATGAAAAACAAATATGTGCTTAATCTTTGAGATGGCACAATAAACTACACGTTCACATTTAACTACACGATGTGGGGAACAACTATGAAACCCCCTGGTTACTTGTGGTTAGTGCTCAGTGTCCAACTTGAGCATCTTAGGTAGGGTTTTAAATGGGGCTTTTGTGATAATTTAAGAGAATAACGTTGGACAAATGACCCTATAAACTAATTAAAACATGAAGGTAACTGAACATAATTAAACAAAGATGTGTATAATTGTATCCTGCATATTAGTACTTGGAACAAGCATGAAGGAAATTGTTAAAACATAGATGAAATGACAGCTAGATACAATGAAGCTACAACTTAAAAACTGCAGATGTGTCATACCACCACCACATTGAGCTTGTATTACTTAAAGATTTTAGAGATTATGCAAAAAGATGTCCACTTATTGTACAGAGAAAAAAGGGCTAAAACCAAATTATAAACAATGTTAAGGTGAATGAAGAAATATCTAGACATTACTAGTAGCTTTTGGTTGCGACTTTATGACCCTGAATTGACCCTGAATTAGAGCGAAAAAGAGGAAATAACTTTTACAACATTTATCCCATTTTTACAACAAATTCTTTATTCAAGTGGGATGCTAAGCAACTTCAGAAAACTAATGCCTGATATCATTGGCTGATGTCGTTGCTAGGTAGTACAGATCCACCAAATAAGCTACCGTGAGCATCGACCTCGTGCATATAATCGTCTCCTAATTCCAACACTTGCTGGTTTTGTAACGTGACAAATAAAACATGAGGTGTCAAGGAATTATAGCAATAGCCAATGTATATATTACTTGGTGGACATTACATGTTAATGATACTTTACATGTAAAGATGCTTCCCACATTACATACCAGAACATGTTTAATAGTACTTACGTGCTAAAGACCAGTACATGTTAAATGACATTTCATGTGTACTGGTGCTACTATTTCCAGAATGCGAAGCTTTAGAGCAACAGTAAACATAGCAAATCCTTTCAGTAGATGAAAAACACACAAAAACAATTTTAACAAAAATCATCTAATAATATTGTAGGATGACAACATTTGGAATAGGGTGTTTTAGCAAATTCTTTTTAGTAGATGAAAAACCCTTGGGACAATGATGCAAGATGCGAGAACCCTCGGGACAATAGTGCCTAAAGGAAGCAAAAAAAAACTCGACCCTAACAGAAAAAAAAATCGTGCGCAGATTTGAGCTCATCATTTTCACGCTACAGAACGTGGGGACAACAGAAAAAATAAATCAAGGATGTGCAGCGACCCCAACTCGACTAAGAATTCGACAGTCCACTGCCAAATCGTGTGCCAATTTGAGAATAACTATAAAGAACAAGAGAAGACTTCACCAATGTTGGGGACCAGAAAAATTAGTCCCTCAAATCGACCAAGAACTCAGATCATCCACTCCCAATTAGTATATAGATTTGATGAAAATAAGAAATAACAAGAGAGAGAGAGAGAGAGAGAGAGAGAGAGAGAGAGAGAGAGAGAGAGAGAGAGATGCACAACTTATATTTAAAAATATTGATTATATACAAAGAGAGATCATCAATAGTTGAGAAAACCTTCACCTTCTTTGTAGTTCCTCTTCCTTGATAGGGTTTTTTTTTCCTCCTCTGCCCCCCTCTTCCTTATGCCTCTTCCTATGCGAGGGTTTTTTTGGGTCTTCCGTAGGGTATTTTGGTTTGGGGAGGGGGGGAATATAGGGCCGAAAAATGAAGCTAGCGGGAGTTTAGGAGTAGGTTATAAGAAATAGGCGAACTTTTAGAGCAAAAATCAAAAGAAAATTTGGGGATCAAAACACAACTAATTAATTACTTGTATAAATTATTTTTTCTAACTTCTAACATAGATTTGATCTTTATATAGACAAAAACATTATTAAATATCGATTTTGTGACATTTATCGTGAATCGTTGAAAAAAAGTAAGAGGTTAGCAACATTTAAATATAAAACGTCGTTATCATCAATATTTTGCATCATTCACACTAATATTAATATAAAAATAATATTAACATTTAACATTATAAACCCTATATATATATATATATATATATATATATATATATATTGTTAGTCCCGGGGGCTTGATCGAAGATGAAAACTAATACAATCGAGATCTGAGATGTCACACAAAACTTTGTGATGATCAAACTCAAGATCTACGAATAAAACTAAAAAGCCAAATTACAATATGAAGGAGAAAAATAGCAAAGAGAAGATCTCTTGTTCTTCCTTGCAAACGTGTTGCAATTGGGACAGAACAAGTTACAATAATCTAGAGAGATGAGAAGAAGAACAATGTTGGGGTGTCAAAACACCGTTGCTCAAAGCAAGATTCGCCCCACACGATCTGCTTCCAGGAACCAGCAAGTTTGAAGAACTTGTGGAACGCTCGATGTCACCTCTGTTCTGACTCCTCGGATGGACTTGCAATGGCGGCAGCAACTCTCTCTCTTTCTCTCTTTTCTGACTTGTATTTTTTGTAGTACCCACAAAGGAGGCCAGAAGAGAGTATATATAGAGAGAGGGTGGAAACCCTAGCCGCCTTTTCAGTTATGGAAAGATTGAATCAAATCACAAAAAGATAGCAACGAATTAATTCTAATCCCACAAAGATAGGAACTGAATTAATTCAAATCCCACAAATATAGTAACGAAATTAATTCAAATCCCACAAAGATAGGATCTGAATTAATCGCATTGATTCACCCTTTCTATAACCGATTTGAAATCTGCACAGTCAGCGTAGCCCTCCATGCGGCAGCAGCAGCAGCAGCCTGGCCGCATGGACCGCATGGACCGCATGTGCCGCACGAGCCGCATGGACCGCATGAACCGCATGAGCCGCATGGACCGCATGAGCCGCATGACCCGCATGGACCGCATGGACTGCATGAGCCGCATGGCCGCATGAACCGCATGGCCGCATGAGCCGCATGAGGCCGCATATGAGCCGCATGCCGCATAAGACCGCATGGCCGCATATGAGCCGCATAAAGACCGCATGACTGCTGACGTGCTAAGTGCAAAGTGCGCCAACAAAACGCCACATTATGCCTCATGAGCCCATGAGCCCGAGTCCGAGTCCGAGTCCGAGTCGCTAAGCCCCTTTGGGGCTTAGCTCCAAGTGGAATTAATCCAAGAGAATGACAAAAGCATTAATGCTTAATCCTTGGAGCCTTATTCTTACCTCCTAGTAAAATCACCCACATGGTTCCCTCCTTAGGGTCACCACCCCATGTGCATCTCTCAACAACACACCCAAGTATATATGTTGAGATAACTCATGGTGCTTTTCCAATGTGGGACTAAAATTTTACAAGGCATGTTGAGAGCAAGCTCTCTCCATTTAAATAAAGCACCAACAATCCCCCACATATCACAACATATATATATGTGTCCAGGGTTGAGCGTTCCCCACAGTAACTGTCCATTTTGCATTAGGATAGATGTCGCTGATGACTTGAATCTTCCCGCATAGGTTAAATAATAATGTGATACAAGAATGGACTACGCCTTGAATTCTGCACCACAATTGTAATTCTTCCCACTCACAAAGTGTAGTTACGTGTGCTTCTGGCTGCACATTAAAGGCCCTGTGCCAGCCTGGTTTCAGTGTATAATTTTGGGCGTCTACAAGTTTACCCTCAAGAGACGGCCTGATATCTCTTTTCATACACTATAGGTGAGTTCTTTATTAAAGAGATATGGCATGAAGCCTTGCGCTTCCTTGCGGTGCTACGCCGCTATGACATGGCCTGAAGCCGAGGCATTACCCCTACCTGGGAACCTCATCGTAGTGTCATACCACTGTAGCATGAGGTCACAAGCCTCTTTGTAGTGCCAAACTACCCAGCATGAAGCCTAAGGCTTCCTTGCGGTGTTACGCCGCAACGACATGGCTTGCAATGCCGAGGCTTTACCCCTACCTGGGTACCTCATCGTGGTGTCGTGCCACTGTAACATGGGGCCATCCTCCCCTTTGTAGTGCTGTCTACAACTCTTTAATTACGTCATACAGCATTAGGCTACCTGCCTATTTGCGGTGCTACGCCGCTATGACTTGGCTTGCAAAGCCGAGGCATTACCCCTACCTGGGAACCTCATGGTGGAGTCATCCCACTGTAGCATGGAGTTTCACTACTTGTAGTGCTGCTCTACCGTGCTTCCTGTAAAGCACACCAGACATTCACTCTGCCTGAGAACTCATTAAGGCGTTTAAGCCAACCTTCCACAGGATTTGTTTTTCCGCAGAAAAATACATAGTAGACAACAGTAGTTATGGGTCTGTATCCCTTCCATGTTCCAGAGAACAAGTACCCACTGTTACCTGATAGTTTTCCAGTCAGTGATCCTCCTTTGAACCAAAAGTTAGATGCCTAGTAGATTTCTCTTTGAACTAATAGCATAAAACTTTATGGTAGGATTACAAAGACACACTATCAGAATACCTTCAAGCCCATTTTACAAGCTGTGTCATCGACCAACTGGCGCTTGAGGCCCTTTGTGAACGGATCTGCCAGGTTCTTCTGACTCCGAACATCAACCACTGCAATTACACCTCTTTTGATAAGATCGTGTACTGCCATATGCTTCAACCGTACAGTCCTCTTCTTTCCGTTGAAGAGGTCATTTGATGCCACCGCCGCAGTCGCCTGGTTGTCACAGTATATCGGTATCGCCGGTATCTGAGCCCCAACCACTGGAAGATCATACATGAGCTCCCGAAGCCATTCTGCTTCATCTGCTGCAGTTTCAAGTGCATAGAATTCAGATTCCATGGAGGAACGAGAGAGTACAGTCTGCTTCTTCGACTTCCATGATATAACAGCTCCACCCAAGGAAAAGATATATCCACCTGTGGATCTCTCGCTTTCCACCTCTGAACACTAGCTAGCATCACTGAAGCCTTCCACTACTGTCGGATACCCGTTGTAGTGCAGTGCATATGTCTGAGTCTTCTTGAGATATCTCATTACTCGCTTCACAGCTTTCCAGTGCTCAACCCCTGGATTGCTTGTGAACCGACTCAGCATTCCCACGGTAAAAGCTATGTCAGGCCTTGTGGCAGTAGTTGCGTACATCAAACTTCCGATAACGCTAGAATACTCCAGCTGCCTGACGCTTTCCCTCGAGTTTGGCTTCAGCTTCTGATCACACCTGTATGGCGTATCGATCCCTGGAAGATCCTTATACCCATAGCGTGTGAGCATCTTCTCAATATAGTGAGATTGTGACAGCGCTACTCCAGTGTCTGTCCGGATGATCTTTATGCCCAAGATGACATCTGCATCCCCCAAGTCCTTCATACTGAACTTGGTTGAGAGGAACTTCTTTGTCTCTGTGACACAGCCTATATCCGTACCTAGGATTAGCATGTCGTCCACGTACAGACAAACGATGACTCCTCTTCCATCAGCGAACTTTGTGTAAACACATTTGTTCGTCTCGCTGACTCTGTAGCCGTTTGACCTAATAACTTTGTCAAACTTCTCATGCCACATCTTGGGAGATTGCTTCAAACCATATAATAATTTCACCAACTTGCAGACTTTGTCTTCAAGACCTTTGACGACAAATCCATCTGGCTGTTGCATGTAAATCTCTTCGGTCAGCTCCCTATTCAGGAACGCTGTCTTTACATCCATCTGATGTATCACCAACTTATGTATAGCTGCTAGAGCGATTAACATCCTGATGGTGGTTATCCGAGCTACTGGAGCGTACGTGTCGAAGTAGTCTATCCCCTGTTTCTGAGAAAATCCCTTGGCGACCAGCCTGGCCTTGAACTTGTCAATAGTTCCATCTGCCTTCATCTTCTTCTTGAAGATCCATTTACATCCAATAGGCTTTTCTCCTTCAGGTAGATCTACCAATACCCATGTGTTATTGGAGGTGATAGAGTCAAACTCGTCATTCACTGCCTCCTTCCAGAAGATAGCATCTCTGGTCTTCATCGCCTCATCATAGGTAAGCGGATCTGCTTCCACATGATAGGTGACAAAGTCATCTCCGAAATCTTTTGGTCTTCTCGCTCGCTTAGCTGACGGCTCGGCGAGTTCTGGTGCAAGAGTTGTTCTATCAACAACAGCTTCTTCTTGGACTACTGGCTCGTATGAGATTTCAGTCTCATTAGTACCTACATCATTTTCCGGAATGTCCGAAAGAACAATGTTTTTGTCTTTTGCGAACTTGTCTTCAAAGTATTCAGCATCGCGAGATTCGATAATATGATTTGATTCAATATCAAGAAATCTCCGAGCATCACTCTTCTCGGCATACCCCAAGAAGATAGCCTTCGTAGTCCTTGTCCCCAGCTTCTGAATCTTCAGATCTGGAAGCTTCACATACGCCAGACACCCCCACACTCGAATGACATTCAAGTTGGGTCTGACTTTGAACCAGAGTTCATGAGGAGTTACGTCCGAAGTTGCATATGGCACTCTATTCAGAATGAAAGTGGCCGTTAATGCAGCGTCTCCCTAGTAGCATTTTGGAAGACCTGCAGTGAGCAGCATGGAATTCATCATTTCTGTTAATGTCCGGTTCTTTCTCTCTGCTACTTCGTTGGATTGAGGAGAATATGGAGCAGTAGTCTCGCATATGATTCCATGTTCTTTGCAGAACGATGCGAATTCATGAGACCTGTACTCCCCACCTCGATCACTTCTCAGCCTCTTGAGTTGTTGTCCAGTCTGCCGTTCAGCCTCGGCCCTGAACTCTCTGAACTTCTCGAAAGCTTCGTCTTTGGACTTGAGCAAGTAGACGAACGCATATTTTGAGAAGTCGTCGATGAAGGTTATGAAATACTTCATCCCGGCCTTCGTGGAGAAATGTTTGAAGTCACAGATATCGGAGTACACCAACTCCAGAAGATCTGTGCTTCTATTGACCCGATGAAAGGGTTTCCTTGTGATCTTCGTCTGAGCACACACCTCACACTTCTCCACCTTACCCCCACATTTGGAGATAAGTCCTAGACTAGACATTTTGTTAATTCTCTTACAATGAACATGTCCTAGTCTATTATGCCATAACTCAAGAGAATAATCAGAAAATGCAACTGCATTAATGTCTTCAAACTGGTTAACAAGCTGAATTTTAAACATGCCTTCGGTTTGATAAGCTTTCCCGAAGTATGTTCCTTTCTTGGACATCACCATCTGACCAGCATTGATGTCCATCCTCAAGCCTGCGTTGCAGAGCAGGCTCCCAGAGATCAGGTTCTTGGCAATCGCCGGAACATGCTTCACACCTTGAAGCGTCAGAGTGTTCCCAGAAGTGAGTTTCAGTTCCACGGTCCCGATCCCCAGAACTTCAGCTTGGGCCTGGTTCGCCATGACAACCTTCTCAGATATCGGCTGGTACGTGACGAACCATTCCTTGTCTGAACAGACATGTCAAGTCGCACCAGTGTCTATCCACCAGTCAGAGTCAACCCCCACAGTTGTGACCTGTCCGATCATAGCAACAACGTTAGAAACCAATGAAACCTTATTAGGCTCACCTTTCTCTGATTGTTTAGGCTTAGATCTGCATTCACTCTTGTAGTGGCCTTTCTTGCCACAATTATAACAAGTCACGTGGGACTTAGTCTTCTGTTGCTTGAAAGAAGGACCCTTCACTTTCAGATTAGTGAAGTCCTTCTTCTTGGGATGAGAAGCCGCCTGCTTCCCCTTGGGATCCCTCGTTTGCACCAGATTAGCTTTAGCCAACTGTTTGGACAGAGTGTCCACCTTCTGTTGAGAACGTATCTCGTCCTCAATATAGATCTCTTGAAGTAGATCTCCCAAGCTAATGTCTAGCTTCTTTCTGTGCATCCTTGCATAGAAGGTACTCCATCCAGCAGGAAGTTTTGAGACGATCCCTCCGACGACAAACTTGTCGGGAAGGGGCATCTCTTCGTCTTCCAGTTTCTGACGCAGCTTCAGAAATTCTTTCACCTGTGGTAACATGGACTTTTCGTCCTCAAAGAGCAATTTGTGATATTTTTCAACCACAAACATTTTGCTCCTGTTCTTATCTTCTTCATACAGATTTTCCACAGACTCCCATATGTCTCTGGCAAGTTCCTTCTTCGAGTAGGATTCTGCCAGGGAGTCCTCCATAGCATTCAGGATGATAAGCCTGCAGATGCTATTTTCCCTTCTCCATTTGGCCTGGAGTTTGGTAGCCGCGTTGATGGCGGCAGTAGATCCAGTATCTGGAACAGAGGGTTCTTCCTCCAACAGAACATGATTAACATCTTTCAGTTGAAGAGTTAGGTAAACCTTTCTCTTCCAGACTTGATAGTGCTCTCCATCGAACTTTTCCAACTTGCAGAAGTCCGATTGGAGGAGCAAAGCATTAGTGTTTTCTATCTACACGGATCTTGCTTTGAGATTGTTAGTCCCGGGGGCTTGATCGAAGATGAAAACTAATGCAATCGAGATCTGAGATGTCACACAAAACTTTGTGATGATCAAACTCAAGATCTACGAATAAAACTAAAAAGCCAAATTACAATATGAAGGAGAAAAATAGCAAAGAGAAGATCTCTTGTTCTTCCTTGCAAACGTGTTGCAATTGGGACAGAACAAGTTACAATAATCTAGAGAGATGAGAAGAAGAACAATGCTGGGGTGTCAAAACACCGTTGCTCAAAGCAAGATTCGCCCCACACGATCTGCATCCAGGAACCAGCAAGTTTGAAGAACTTGTGGAACGCTCGATGTCACCTCTGTTCTGACTCCTCGGATGGACTTGCAATGGTGGCAGCAACTCTCTCTCTCTTTCTCTCTTTTCTGACTTGTATTTTTCGTAGTACCCACAAAGGAGGCCAGAAGAGAGTATATATAGAGAGAGGGTGGAAACCCTAGCCGCCTCTTCAGTTATGGAAAGATTGAATCAAATCACAAAAAGATAGCAACGAATTAATTCTAATCCCACAAAGATAGGAACTGAATTAATTCAAATCCCACAAATATAGTAACGAAATTAATTCAAATCCCACAAAGATAGGATCTGAATTAATCGCATTGATTCACCCTTTCCATAACCGATTTAAAATCTGCACAGTCAGCGTTGCCCTCCATGCGGCAGCAGCAGCAGCAGCCTGGCCGCATGGACCGCTTGGGCCGCATGGACCGCATGTGCCGCACGAGCCGCATGGACCGCATGAACCGCATGAGCCGCATGGACCGCATGAGCCGCATGAGCCGCATGGACCGCATGGACCGCATGAGTCGCATGAGCCGCATGGACCGCATGGACCGCATGAGCCGCATGAGCCGCATGGCCGCATGAACCGCATGGCCGTATGAGCCGTATGAGGCCGCATATGAGCCGCATGCCGCATAAGACCGCATGGCCGCATATGAGCCTGATAAAGACCGCATGACTGCTGACGTGCTAAGTGCAAAGTGCGCCAACAAAATGCCACATTACGCCTCATGAGCCCATGAGCCCGAGTCCGAGTCCGAGTCCGAGTCGCTAAGCCCCTTTGGGGCTTAGCTCCAAGTGGAATTAATCCAAGAGAATGACAAAAGCATTAATGCTTAATCCTTGGAGCCTTATTCTTACCTCCTAGTAAAATCACCCACATGGTTCCCTCCTTAGGGTCACCACCGCATGTGCATCTCTCAACAACACACCCAAGTATATATGTTGAGATAACTCATGGTGCTTTTCCAATGTGGGACTAAAATTTTACAAGGCATGTTGAGAGCAAGCTCTCTCCATGTAAATAAAGCACCAACATATATATATATATATATATATATATATATATATATATATATATATATATATATATATATATATATATATATATATATATGAGACCCTATTAGCTAATAACCCTAAATATTTTCATGCCAAAGCTACTAATCGAAAAAGGAATGCTTCGACAAACTGATGGTTCCTGAAAAATTTGATAGTGCTAGCATTGCTTCTATCATTCTTGATCGATCTTGCATTCTGAACTATATTCCAAGTAGTTCTCAACCAATGGATCCAGTATTTACCATTTCTTCTGATCCTATCCAGGATCGATTCAGGATCTAGGATTGTCATAGCCGGAGCAAATTTTGGTTGCCCTTTACCCCTATTGAAAATATTCATGTCTCATTTTGGTCTGGCCAACATTAATATTATTATTAAACTTCATGTTTGAAATTAAATTTACGGACAATTCTATTTTTTGTTTCTCTTAATTACCCTTTTATATTTGTTTTAAAATTTAAGTCTCACATTAATTTTTTTAAAAAAACTTATCGCTATATTAAAAAATAATACATATCTAATGATTTTTTTATTTTTAAAATATGGATTGATAAATTTTAATTTAGTGTTAATTTTCATGTTAATTTAAATATTAATATTAATACTAAAAATTAAATATATAGATTAAATAAGTTATTCTTAATCTTAACATCCTACCAAAATGGAAAAAATAGATGTCGTAAATAAGTTATTCTTAATTTTAATATTGTGCCAAAATAAGTTATTATTAATTCTTAATTTTAATCTTAACATCATGTTAAAATGGATGTTGTAAATAAGTTATCAATGATGGCACGCAAAATGCATGCCGTAAATAAAATAACATTCACGACGTACGCCGGAACGCCGTAATTGAATTATTATTTACGGTGCAACATAACGAATGCCGTAAATAAGTTAACATTCATGCAGGGCCGACCCTAAGGTGATGGGGGTCCGAGGCAAAACTTCTAAAATTGGCCTCCATACTTAATGTAAAAAATAGAGTATAAATAAAACAAAATTTTGTTATAGTCAAGATTTGAACCAAAGACCTTTTAAACATAAGTCTTGCGTTATAACCACAACACCACAATGCCTTTTGTTAAAAAAAGGACATATGATACATACTAGTTCTATTATAGATACTTCCATGTTAGTGCCCTTTTCGTCAAGGGGCCCTGGGCCGTCGCCCGGCCAGCCCTGGGCCAGGGCCGCCCCTGTATTCATGGCATGCAAAAACGAATGCCATAATTAAGTTATCATTCACGGTGCAGGAAAATGTGTGCCGTAAATGAGTTTGCAATTACGGCATGCTTGTAAAACACGTCGTAAATAACACAAAAATTGACTCTTTTATGACGCGTAGAATTGCACGCTGTAAAAGAGTGTCATTTACGGCACGCAGGCAATGCGTGCCGTAAATTGTGCGTCGTAAATGATCATTTTTTTGTAGTGCATGTGTATGTTATACTCAAACATGTAGGTGAATTACCTATGTGTAATGGGTAATAGGTAAGATAGAGGCAGCCATATATGTATGTGTGATATATATGGGGGAATAAAAACAGTGCTGTGTGTGTATGAGTGTTGAAGAAGGGGAATCATGTATAGGTAGTGAAAGGGAAGTGGCAACCGTAGAGTAGCAGTTAGAGTTACTTGTGCTTCTGTGTGTTAGAGAGGGTTTTGTAGGTAGCTGGGTGATCTAGTTTAGCATCAACAACAACAAAATTACCTGGAGGCTAGCAGAGCAAGCAGACAAACCTGTGTGCAGGTATCCAGTTTAGAGAGTGAGGTAGTCCTATATGCACAGGAGTGCGGGTGGGAGATGCACCTATGAGTGAGTGTGTCTGTGATTATACAGAGCTGAACCTGTGCATTTCCTATGTGAGTGAGTGACTGGTATTGGGAGAAATCAATATGTGTGTGTGTGTGTGCGCGCGCGCGTATTAGTCACACAGGTCAGTGTGTAGAGTTAATATCAATAGACTAGGAGTTAGATCAGTAGTGCAGGTGTCGAGAGATCGATTAGCAACAGTTGTTAGGTCTGTGGTGTACAGACCTGTGTAATATGTGTCTAGTTTTTATAGTGTGTGTATGAATGTGAATGTTGTGTGTGTCCCTACATTTTTTGCGTGTGTGTATGAGCGTCCAGTTGGAAAAATGCCAGTAGAGAGATAGATAGGACTTTGAACTATATGGGAAATCCTGGGAGCTAACAACAGTATCCTCTACCTATATGTGTGGCTATAAGGGAGTGTAATAATGTGTTAGGTAATGTGAGGTAAGGTAATGTGCGAGATTGTGTAATAGGTAAAATGGTGTGATAGGTAATAGGTAATATAGTGAGTATATGTGAGTTTGTGTGAAATAGGTAGTGTGGAGTAGGCATAGGTAATAGGAAATTACCTATGTAAGGGGTTTTATGTAATAGGTAACATGTTTATATGTGTAGGTCATCGGGTGCAAGCCCACTTTCTAAATTTTTTAATTATTTTATTTGAGTTTTAAATATTTTGTTAGAAAATAAATTTTATTTTAAATTCTATTCTAGATGTTTTTGAAAAGAAAAGTTTTACCAAATTTATTTTTTAAAGAAGAATTTCCAAAATATATATTTTTGATTCATTTGATTTTCAATCAATTATTATTGTACAATTGATATTATGATAAATATAACTGTATGATTATTTAGTTTACTATATTTTATTTTTAAAAAGATTTGATTTATAAAATCTATTTTTAAATGGTATTTGATATATTAGATTTGGTTTAGAACTATAAATAGATTGAGATTGATCAATCTAATTGATTGACTCTATGGAAGGATTTGATCAATCCTAGTCCTTCCCTAATTAGGGAATCCCCCTCTCCTATATAAAGAGGAGGTTTCCTCTATTTTTCACACAACCACAATTCCTCAAATTCTACAATCAGTCGTCAACCATCATCGTCATGTACACCATGTCCGTGTCCATCCCCACCCCTTCTACTATTTTTTTTTCATTTTTTCCTTTTACATCTGCAATTTCTTTTCCGTGTCCCACAACCCCGGACACGTTCCCAAATTCAGTATCGTGTAGGACACGATGCCCAAATCCCCAATTCCCAAATCCTAACCTTAACCCTAATCCCAACCCTAATTGGTCACCCGCCTTGCCTCCAGTAGAGCTTCTGGCACTGCTACTCCTTGCCGACCACCATGGCTGCCCTATCCCCGGCTAGGGACAGCCTCACCACAGCAACCCTTCCCGTCAACCACCTGTACTTGATCGTGAATCGCCAACTCCTCGGCCAGCCTCCACTGACCTACGCCGAACTAGCCACCGGCCATCGACTCCGCAGTGCCATCACTACCACCCTCTGCCACGTCCTGGTGGCCGCGACCGCAACTTCCTTCCACATCCTCGCTGGCGTCCCCGCAGATTTGTCATCGCCGTGTCATCGAAAAACCCCAACACCTCCATCACCACCAAAACCCGAGCCATAACCCCACCTCCAGAATCATCACCATCACATACCTGAGCGTGGTAGCCTGGAGAACCGTTCGTTGCCCGGTGGACGTCCCTACCTTCCAGAGCTGCCGCTCGAATGCGCTCCGCCGACAGTGCGAGCCTCCTCCGTGCTCTCCCAAGCTCGCCACCCGCCGTGTCGAGGCCGGCCCCGCTCCCTATCAGTGATGTCGTACCCTCTCTGTCAGATCCGATGTGCGCGCCTCCATACGCGGGAGCCGCCGCCGCGAACTCTGCCTCGCCGCGCATCTACGAGCCTCCACCATCTCTTCCAATCAACCTCCCCCTCTCTATTTCTCTTTCTCATTCTCACTCTCTTCCTCACTGCCTTCTTCCGTTCTGAATCCTCTCTCTATCTCTCTCTCTCTTTCTAATCTCTCAGGGTCTACTTGGATTGAGGGAAAAAAAGTAGAGTTAAGTGTGGTTAAATGAGCGGGAGTTAAGTGAGGGAGAGTAGAGTCAATACATAGAATCTTGTTTGGATTGGAGGGAGAGTTAAGTGAGGGGTATTTAATAACTCTTGCTTGGATTGAAGGTTTTGAGTGAGAAGAGAATTAATAAAAGTATGATAGTTACCAAAATAACCATATTATATATGTCATAAAATTAAATTTGATTGAAATTTTAATTATAACTTGTCAAAATATTTTCACAAATTAGGAAGGTACGGAGCAACATGTTGAAAAAAAGGGAGAAAAATCATGATATTTTATAGAACAAATGAGGGGTATTTATGACTTTTTAAACAAAACCCCTCAATCACCCTCCTTAACCCTCCGATTTGGGGGATTAAAAAAATAGACAAAAGAGGGTAAAATAAACCCTCACTTAATCCTCTATAACTCTCCCTCCTAAACCTCCCCCCTCAAACCAAGCATGGTTTTATTTTTCCCTCACTTAACTTGTAACACCCTGTTTTCTGAAATTAGGGATTTTTGAAAATTTATTATTTTTATTTTTTATTAGTGGTATTTTAGTCATGGTATGATTTTCTGGTGATTTTAGTTAAGTTAAACCATTTCTAAAGTCATGCTAAGTCATGACTTATGACTTTGTGATTTTGGTTAGTATAACTTAGTGTAAACCCTAGTTTTCTCTAACCTAGAAGTTGCCATGACCATGAGAGCTTAGCCATAGGCTTAGAACACCAAATTAGTGTTTTTTAGCCTAAAGGGTATTTTGGTAATTTACTAGACTTTATTTGAGATTATGTGATTTTATTATTATTTAATCATGGTTAAAGTCCCATGATTAGTCCCTAACCTATCCTACCCTAAACTAGAGATTAGCCACTAATCTAGAAGCATTAGGATGAAGTTTTGGTCATGGGATAAGTGGTTAAATATCTAGATATTAACTTTAAGGATATTTTCCTTAAAGCATTCAAAATATCTAACCCCTTTATGCAAAGTCCAAGCCTTAGCCATGAAGGAAGGGCAAGGACACCCCCCCATGCCTTGGCCGGCCAAGGGCACCCCCCTTGGCAGCCCACACCTTGATATAAACCCCTTGGATTAATTCATGAACAATTTACATGAAATTAAATCCACAAAAATTCCCATTCCTTCAACCCTTCACAACTTGAGCTATTTTGATCCAAATTCACTCTAGTCTTTTGCATTGGGACCCTACTACATCAAGGATACTAAGGGAGGATTGCAATCAAGAATTTGGAGGCTTTGGACATCATCACGTGGAAGAACACACACCCCCATTTTCCTTGATTTTCATTGGATTGCACAAATAGGTATTTTCTCACAAACTTAGTTAAATTCCTGTTTTTCCTTCATAAATGCATTCATGTAGGACTAACACTACAGTGGGTAAAGTTTGGTGGGAATTAGAAGTGTTTTGGTGTCCGTATCGGACACGTATCCTAAGCTAGAAACCCTTGTTTGGTGAAATGCCACAATAGACTTGTTTTTGTGTTTTTGTAGAACAAATTACACAAACTTGTAGCCCTAGACTTGCTGATCACTAAACACGTGGACTGAGCACATTTCTGTGCTGTATCCGTGTCCAAATTGGACACGAACCGACCGTACGAGCCCATCGTGCATGCCCTGCTACCCGACACCTCGTGTGCACTACACAGGCCACTAGGACACGTAAGATTTGACACAGACAAGGGGGCAATGTCTGCGAACATGCCCCCAAAGTCTCGGGTCGCGTCGTGTCGTGTCGAGTGAGAAAACTCACTCGCACTGGACACGCGCTGTCAGCCCACACGCGCGCGGGCACGACTTTGAGCGTGTCGTGTCGCGTGGACACGACACTAGAGTATCTCGTAGTGACACGGGCGTGGAGCCCTATACGTGGCGTACACGTGGACACGAGCACGTGGTGCATCATGTCCTGTGTCGCGAGTACGACGCGTGTAACCGCGTGCACGATGCTGTCGTAACACGCGTGTATCAGTCGCATTTTCACGACTGATACGGTGTTCGTTCTGTGTCCACGAGTGTCGTGGACACGTGTCAGGGTGTGGAACGTGTAGCCCTATGTGTGGGCTACACGTATGCACGACCACGAGATGTGTCGTGTCTCGTGGTGTGTCCACGAGCTCCTGGAACACGTGTACGACACTGTTATTGTGTGCGCGTATCAGAGCTTACCCGAGCCGTGTTTTTGTGAGATTGGACACGTGAAACTGTGTCGTGGTGTCGTGTCAGTGACCTAGGATACTAGTGTATGTGTGGGGCCTTAGTTACCAACCCATGGTTGCGAGCCTTAGCTCGTTTTATTGTGTGTATTTCGAATTACCTATTTTCGAGATACACAGTGCACAGTATCCTGTTTTGGGATATTTCCCAGATTTTGAAAGTGGATTTTAAACCTATTTTGATCTGTTTTAATCCATTGGACTAGTGTATATTAGTGTGTATATATGTAGTTTATATGTATATGTGAGTGTGGGTCAATTTTGGGAGTATTTGGTTGGGTATTTGTGTAGTTGTGTATATATATATATGTTATTGTGTGTGTGTGTGTGTTTGGGCTTTGGTTCCAGATTTCAGGAACCCCCTTCTCTGTCCAGTGTTCACTCCCCCCTCTCTCTCACTGTCCTCTCTCATTCTCTCTCTCTCACTCACTCTAAGTCTCTCTCTCCTATCTATATATATATATATAAGTAAAATATGTATATAGGTTGATATATATATATATATATATATATATATATATATATATATATATATATATATATATATATATATATATTTTATATATATATATATATGTATGTGGGTTTGTATTATACTTAGTATTCATATATGGGTATATGGGTAGTAGATAGATATATATCTATATATGGATATATACATATATATATGACTTCTAGTATAGGTTTATATGAAAACCTATGACTATGGCCTATGGCCTAGGATCACTAGCCTATGGCCAAGATCATTAGCCTATGGCTAGGGGCTAGCCCTAAAGACCCAAAACCCTACTAGTAACCCTTGTTGACTAAAGGTTGACCAAAGTCAACCTTAGGTCAAATTTGACCTAGTTTGACCTAGAATTGACTAGGGTTAACCTAAAAATGACTAGTTTAACTAGTCTGACCATGTTTGACCCAATTACCTTATTGACTGGTCTTTGTTTGACCTAATTACCTTACTGACTGGTCTTTGTTTGACCAATACCTTAGTTGGTCTAAGTTTGACCTAGACTTGACCCAGATTGATCATGTTGACTAGTATTTGACTTGTTTGACCTTGTTTGACTCTATTTGACTTAGTTTGATTCCCTGTGATCTAGTATGACTTCCTGTGACCTAGTTTGACTATTAGAGTTGACCCAGAGTTGACTTTTGACCAGATTGACCTAGAATTATGTAGTATGCATTGTATACTTTATTTTTACCATTGTGGATACATTGTGACTTGTATTGCTCTGATTAGGAGCCATACACCTCTCCTCAGACATCCTCTTCAGACATTCAGTTATCAGGCAAGTACATTCTCTGACCGTTTCATACTTGTTCAGGCTTTACTTCTCGCTCTAGATTACTTTACTTGATGCTGTCACGTTGGTAACACGGATTGGTACTATATGGATCTTTATATGAGATGTTATCTCCCTCGGGAGCATCGGGTACTTCATGTTATGTGTGTTTCACTATCATCATGTACTCCTATGCTTCCATTATTCATGTGCACTCATGTGATCATGTACTTTCATGTTTACTGAGCCCTCATGTATACTATCATGTGCACCCTTTCATGGGCTCCATGTGATATCATGTACAATAACGTAACTTGTATAGATCTTTGTGTATTGATTGGGGTAACGGGGGAGTAGAAGTGGACATGTGAATAATTCCAAAGTAGTATAATCATGTGCAAACTCAGTAGTGTAATCATGTATAAATTCTAGCCATTCACATGCCTATCTTGTGCTCTACATCACTAGTCACTTACAGTTCTCTATATACAGTAGATATTTTACTACAACTATCTCTTTACAGCGTATATTTCCTTTCAGCAGTTCATGTATCTTACTCTATTGCCTGTATCGTATTTCCTAACCTGATATGAACTGCGTGAGATATATTGTGCTCGTTTCTGTCCTGATTGGACCTGTTGAAAATATTACAGAGGATGAGGACGAGGCATGGGTGACTACTTATTATGGAGCAGGACTAGATGACACTTATGTTGTGGACCCTCAGCAGGATCCACCTGCAGCTGAGGATGTTGCCCCAGTAGTCTAGGCTAGTTTAGCTAGACAGTCTTTCGGTATTATCTTTTTGTCTCACATCTGAGTTGTATTTTGAGATGTTGAGGTATATAGACTCTTAGACTTGTTGTATTATGAGTTGGCATTCTGGATATTATGTTGTACTAGACACTTAGACTTTTTCATCTATGCTATGGTTCTCTTTGAGTTACTATCTATCTATCTGTTCTTCATTCTTCTACCTTAGATGTGATTGAGACAGCATGTTGTGATGTTACCTCCATTCGGAGAGTATAAACTGTACAGGTACCTTTATATTGTTAGATGATTGACCTAGGACAGCGTTCTACCGCCGACACTGCGGCGTAGGCTGGACGTACCCACTTCTCGTGCCCTTACTCTAGGGTGCGGGTCGTGACACGTTTTTAGTGGTGGCCCATGCAGGTCGAGTTTATGTAGTGGTATTCAAACTAGAGTATCACTACAGCCTGCGATAGGAGTTGAGGGATAGGCTTAGTGAGAGAGGATACTCAATCATTGTTAGGATACCCTGAGAGATTCCTGGGATGACCCTTGAGAATCTCATTTGAAATTACGATTTAAACTCCTTTTCCCTTGATTGTATTTGATTTTGGAGGATACACTGTAGAACTTTGAATCCTGGAGTTAGTTGATGATTTTGAAATTTTTGTAGTTGTTGATTTTAATTTCTTGTGTTAGATTAATATCCTTATTTTAGGGTACTCAATCGCATTAGGAAAACTCTTAACTAGATTCCTGCCATCTAAATTCCTGTTGAAGGTTTGCTTCCTTGAATAACTGTCCTTCCTTGAATTATCATTTTATATCTCAGTATTGATTCCTTGTTTGATCTGTCTCCAGGATGGGTATGGAGACACGATCTCATCGTCTCGATCAGGGAGATACCACTGAGGGGTCTACCACTCCTCGTCCTGATCAGCAGGGCCCCGAGACTGCAGTTCCTGTTGTGCCAGCTCAGGCTAGGATATCTGCAGCCTATGGGAGTGCACCTCTCCCTACTCCGAGACCTTCTTCTGTCGTCCCGAACGTTCTTCAGCAGCAGTCGTCATCAGGATCAGAGGACGTGGCACGGTTGTTCTCCTTCTTCCAGCAGATAGTGGAAACTCAGCGGCAACAGTTGTTCAAGAGGGGACGGGACGCTCGTGGTACCAGCAGCAGTAGAGGCCAGGCCAAGAGGCCCCATGTGCAGTTTCAGCAGACGCAGACCCCAGTAGGAGTTCAGCAAGTGCAGCATCAGTATCGGGGTCAGGACCCGAAGACAATCAGTTGTCCCTATTGCAAGAAGTCGGGACATGGATAGGGTGAGTGCAGGAAGAGGTTGGGCCGGTGCCTAATATGTGGGGCAGCGGACCACCAGCTGAGGGAGTGTTCCCAGTACACAGACAGAGTAGCACAGGGAGCAGCACCAGGAGCAGGAGCCAAGGCTCCGGTAGGACAGCAGCAGAGAGGACCGTTACAGCCACAGCAGCAGAGATTTATGCAGTTTCAGCAACAGGCTGGAAGAGGTCAGCAGGGGCGTGCTTACGCCATGACAGTTGAGGATGCTCAGGCAGTTGGCGATGTGCTTGCAGGTTTTGTTCTTCTAAATTCCATTCCCACCTTGTTTCATTATATCTATCTTAAAATCCAATACCATCTGCTCCTACCTATTCTTTATTAGTGATCAGTTTTGACCTGGTAGTTCATTTGGTTTTGTCGATTGTTTGTTGTTTCTTTATCTCTTACTTAGGAGTAGGAGTAGGAGTAGGAGTAGGAGTAGGAGTTGCTTTAGCTATTAATATAATTCTTGACTAACTCTTTTGTCAAGAATTTTCCTCTTAAATAAATTAATTTATGTGTTATGCCTTTTGACTTAGAGTTGATAGAGTAGCTCTGACCATAGAATGGTGACCCTTTTAGCCCTGTGATTTATTGTTTCCTTATCTCCTAGTCTATGCCCATGACCAGGACTATGTATCTTCTTTCATCATTCCACCCTTACTTATATCTTATGCTACAAATTTATCCTTAGTTTTACAAGCTTATCCTTTTTTCGAGCTTGATCATGATATATTTTATTGGGTGTGCACCCACTAACATATTGTCTAATCAGAACCGGCGCATGATGGTCTGATCAACCTATTGTATTTTGGTTCGCTTTTTCATATATGAATCTACGTGGATGGAGACACAGTTAAATTTACCCTAGAATCTTATCCACAACAGCCTTGACAATTCTCCTTGGAATTATTTTATCGCCTATGAACCTCGTATTCGTATCCAATTGAATTAAAATTTAATCATGACCTGGATCTTCATCATTGGATGCCCGTGCTCATACTTGATTTCATTGATTTCCCATCTTGCCCAATCTCGATTTATCCTAAAATTGATCAACTTAGATCGTGTCAAGACTAAAATCTATTGTGATTGTTTGTACCTAAATTTTCAATTTTCTTTTTATGGAAGGGTAACTTTAATGATTTCTCACTTGTTAATGACCTATTTTCATATAGGATGGTAGACGACCCTATAGCCTTGATGATTGTTGTTTCCTTATCTTTCCAATTAGGACACTTTAGATTGCTTGTACGTTTTGATATCATAGGACAGTATTGATCTAGAATGACTAAGTGCACCTAGATGAGACCACAGACTGTCCCATTTAACCTGTCCCCCTGGTACCACTATTTTATCACGATTTTTAGTTCAATTTAGGCCATAGACCTTTCCCACTCCAAATTATGATCACCGTAGACACGTTACCGTGACTTTTAAATTAGGAGCACAAGACTAGCTGTTTTCTCAAAACTGACTTCACATGCCTAACCTAGACATGACATACTACATCCATGACCCTAGTGTCCCACTCAGGCATACCATTGTGTGCTTCATTTGCTTAGTACGATTTTCCTGACTCGAGGCTCCATCCTGATTTACCCCATGGAGTTACCTTTGATTTCGATTTGAATTAAGGATACCTTATGACCTAAAACTGCCAACCAATTTTTGGACATGACCCAGTATAGGTCTACTACCCATATTTTGCTTGTTGACCTTGTATGTTGCTAGGTAGTGGCTTCGTCCCTGATTGTTGGAGGTTTGACCTAGGAGGAGTACGACCATCTAAATTTTGAGGACGAAATTATTTTAAGGTGGGTAGACTTGTAACACCCTATTTTCTGAAATTAGGGATTTTTGAAAATTTATTATTTTTATTTTTTATTAGTGGTATTTTAGTCATGGTATGATTTTCTGGTGATTTTAGTTAAGTTAAACCATTTCTAAAGTCATGCTAAGTCATGACTTATGACTTTGTGATTTTGGTTAGTATAACTTAGTGTAAACCCTAGTTTTCTCTAACCTAGAAGTTGCCATGACCATGAGAGCTTAGCCATAGGCTTAGAACACCAAATTAGTGATTTTTAGCCTAAAGGGTATTTTGGTAATTTACTAGACTTTATTTGAGATTATGTGATTTTATTATTATTTAATCATGGTTAAAGTCCCATGATTAGTCCCTAACCTATCCTACCCTAAACTAGAGATTAGCCACTAATCTAGAAGCATTAGGATGAAGTTTTGGTCATGGGATAAGTGGTTAAATATCTAGATATTAACTTTAAGGATATTTTCCTTAAAGCATTCAAAATATCTAACCCCTTTATGCAAAGTCCAAGCCTTAGCCATGAAGGAAGGGCAAGGACACCCTCCATGCCTTGGCGGGCCAAGGGCACCCCCTTGGCAGCCCACACCTTGATATAAACCCCTTGGATTAATTCATGAACAATTTACATGAAATTAAATCCACAAAAATTCCCATTCCTTCAACCCTTCACAACTTGAGCTATTTTGATCCAAATTCACTCTAGTCTTTTGCATTGGGACCCTACTACATCAAGGATACTAAGGGAGGATAGCAATCAAGAATTTGGAGGCTTTGGACATCATCAAGTAGAAGAACACACACCCCCATTTTCCTTGATTTTCATTGGATTGCACAAATAGGTATTTTCTCACAAACTTAGTTAAATACCTGTTTTTCTTTCATAAATGCATTCATGTAGGACTAACACTACTGTGGGTAAAGTTTGGTGGGAATTAGAAATGTTTTGATGTCCGTATCGGACACGTATCCTAAGCTAGAAACCCTTGTTTGGTGAAATGCCACAATGGACTTGTTTTTGTGTTTTTGTAGAACAAATTACACAAACTTGTAGCCCTAGACTTGCTGATCACTAAACACGTGGACTGAGCACATTTCTGTGCTGTGTCCGTGTCCAAATTGGACACGAACTGACCGCACGAGCCCATCGTGCATGTCCTGCTACCCGACACCTCGTGTGCACTACACAGGCCACTAGGACACGTAAGATTTGACACAGACAAGGGGGCAATGTCTGCGAACATGCCCCCAAAGTCTCGGGTCGCGTCGTGTCGTGTCGAGTGAGAAAACTCACTCGTACTGGACACGTGCTGTCAGCCCACACGCGCGTGGGCACGACTTTGAGCGTGTCGTGTCGCGTGGACACGACACTAGAGTATCTCGTAGTAACACGGGCATGGAGCCCTATGCGTGGCGTACACGTGGACACGAGCACGTGGTGCGTCGTGACCTGTGTCGCGAGTACGACGCGTGTAACCGCGTGCACGATGCTGTCGTAACACGCGTGTATCAGTCGTGTTTTCACGACTGATACGGTGTTCGTTCTGTGTCCACGAGTGTCGTGGACACGTGTCAGGGTGTGGAACGTGTAGCCCTACGTGTGGGCTACACGTATGCACGACCACGAGACGTGTCGTGTCTCGTGGTGTGTCCACGAGCTCCTGGAACACGTGCACGACACTGTTATTGTGTGCGCGTATCAGAGCTTACTCGAGCCGTGTTTTTGTGAGATTGGACACGTGAAACTGTGTCGTGGTGTCGTGTCAGTGACCTAGGACACTAGTGTATGTGTGGGGCCTTAGTTACCAACCCATGGTTGTGAGCCTTAGCTCATTTTATTGTGTGTATTTCGAATTACCTATTTTCGAGATACACAGTGCACAGTATCCTGTTTTGGGATATTTTCCCAGATTTTGAAAGTGGATTTTAAACCTATTTTGATCTGTTTTAATCCATTGGACTAGTGTATATTAGTGTGTATATATGTAGTATATATGTATATGTGAGTGTGGGTCAATTTTGGGAGTATTTGGTTGGGTATTTGTGTAGTTGTGTATATATATATATATAGGTATGTATATATGTTATTGTGTGTGTGTGTGTGTTTGGGCTTTGGTTCCAGATTTCAGGAACCCCCTTCTCTGTCCAGTGTTCACTCCCCCCTCTCTCTCACTGTCCTCTCTCATTCTCTCTCTCTCACTCACTCTAAGTCTCTCTCTCCTATCTATATATATATAAGTAAAATATGTATATAGGTTGATATATATATATATATATATATATATATATATATATATATATATATATATATATATATATATATATATATATATATGTATATATATAGTGATATATATACATTGGTGTTAGGTCTCACTATGTCATATATAGTGATATTATATATATATATATATATATATATATATATATATATATATATATATATTATATATATATATATATATATATATATATATATATATATATATATATATATATATGTGGGTTTGTATTATACTTAGTATTCATATATGGGTATATGGGTAGTAGATAGATATATATATATCTATATATGGATATATACATATATATATGACTTCTAGTATAGGTTTATATGAAAACCTATGACTATGGCCTATGGCCTAGGATCACTAGCCTATGGCCAAGATCATTAGCCTATGGCTAGGGGCTAGCCCTAAAGACCCAAAACCCTACTAGTAACCCTTGTTGACTAAAGGTTGACCAAAGTCAACCTTAGGTCAAATTTGACCTAGTTTGACCTAGAATTGACTAGGGTTAACCTAAAAATGACTAGTTTAACTAGTCTGACCATGTTTGACCCAATTACCTTATTGACTGGTCTTTGTTTGACCTAATTACCTTACTGACTGGTCTTTGTTTGACCAATACCTTAGTTGGTCTAAGTTTGACCTAGACTTGACCCAGATTGATCATGTTGACTAGTATTTAACTTGTTTGACCTTGTTTGACTCTATTTGACTTAGTTTGATTCCCTGTGATCTAGTATGACTTTCTGTGACCTAGTTTGACTATTAGAGTTGACCCAGAGTTGACTTTTGACCAGATTGACCTAGAATTATGTAGTATGTATTGTATACTTTATTTTTACCATTGTGGATACATTGTGACTTGTATTGCTCTGATTAGGAGCCATACACCTCTCCTCAGACATCCTCTTCAGACATTCAGTTATCAGGCAAGTACATTCTCTGACCGTTTCATACTTGTTCAGGCTTTACTTCTCGCTCTAGATTACTTTACTTGATGCTGTCACGTTGGTAACACGGATTGGTACTATATGGATCTTTACATGAGATGTTATCCCCCTCGGGAGCATCGGGTACTTCATGTTATGTGTGTTTTACTATCATCATGTACTCCTATGCTTCCATTATTCATGTGCACTCATGTGATCATGTACTCTCATGTTTACTGAGCCCTCATGTATACTATCATGTGCACCCTTTCGTGGGCCCCATGTGATATCATGTACAATAACGTAACTTGTATAGATCCTTGTGTATTGATTGGGGTAACGGGGGAGTAGAAGTGGACATGTGAATAATTCTAAAGTAGTGTAATCATGTGCAAACTCAGTAGTGTAATCATGTATAAATTCTAGCCATTCACATGTCTATCTTGTGCTCTACATCACTAGTCACTTACAGTTCTCTATATACAGTAGATATTTCATTACAGCTATCTCTTTACAGCGTATATTTCCTTTCAGCAGTTCATGTATCTTACTCTATTGCCTGTATCGTATTTCCTAACCTGATATGAACTGCGTGAGATGTATTGTGCTCGTTCCTGTCCTGATTGGACCTGTTAAAAATATTACAGAGGATGAGGACGAGGCATGGGTGACTACTTATTATGGAGCAGGACTAGATGACACTTATGTTGTGGACCCTCAGCAGGATCCACCTGCAGCTGAGGATGTTGCCCCAGTAGTCTAGGCTAGTTTAGCTAGACAGTCTTTCGGTATTATCTTTTTGTCTCACATCTGAGTTGTATTTTGAGATGTTGAGGTATATAGACTCTTAGACTTGTTGTATTATGAGTTGGCATTCTGGATATTATGTTGTACTAGATACTTAGACTTTTTCATCTATGCTATGGTTCTCTTTGAGTTACTATCTATCTATCTGTTCTTTATTCTTCTACCTTAGATGTGATTGAGACAACATGTTGTGATGTTACCTCTATTCGGAGAGTATAAACTGTATAGGTACCTTTATATTGTTAGATGATTGACCTAGGACAGTGTTCTACCGCCGACACTGCGGCGTAGGCTGGACGTACCCACTTCTCGTGCCCTTACTCTAGGGTGCGGGTCGTGACATAACTTTCCCTCACTTAACTCTCTTACCCTCAATCCAAGTGGACTCTCATTGTCTCTTTCCTATTAAAAAGAGAACATAAGACATTGCATTATTAGTTTTATTATTATTATTATTTTATTTTATTATGATAAGTACCAGTAGGTATTTGTATCGTATATATATATGTATGTATACATAGTATAGTACCGGTATTTTTATTATTATTATTATTACTATTATTGTTATTAATTAAAAAGAGTTGTAATACTTTATAAAAATTTATATTTGTGAAATATAGTATTGGGCTTGAGCCCTACATTTTCAAATTGGGTTTCGAGCCAGCAGTATTGATTACTTTTCATAAAAAGTATGTTGTTTTGATATTTTCTCTAAAAATGCTTATTACTTTAGAATCTAAATAGATATTTCTTGACCTTAGTTATGTGTATATAATTTTAAAACATTTATAAAAAAATATAATTTTAAAATATTATAAATAATTTACTATGTTTCCAATATATTTTAAAATAAATATTATGATTGTAAAAAAGCATAGTTTCCAACTATTATAATTATTTACTAAAAAGTTATTAAATATTTTTGACTATGTAGAGTTTTTCATATATATATATATATATATATATATATATATATATATATATATATATATATATATATATATATATATATATATATATATATATTATAGTAAAAAAATATTATATTATAGTAGATATATAAAAAATAGATATTTACTATAATATATATATATATATATATATATATATATATATATATATATATATATATATATATATTATAGTAAAAAAAATATTATATTATAGTAGATATATAAAAATAGATATTTACTATAATATATATATATATATATATATATATATATATATATATATATATATATATATATATATATATATATATATAATCATTATAGATATTTACTATACTCAATTTCTCTTAAAATAATAAATATTATCCTTCGCTAGTCATATTTCTATCTTATTGCAAATCTCGAACCTCCCTATATCGTTTCTAGCTATTTCATATATTCTTGACTCAATGACACGGTCCGTGCTATCACTTGAGGTTATCTTGCATAGTTTTGACTTCTGTGACTATTTTTGTGCCGACATAATCATATCGCGCGTCAACTGCAACCAACTCAAGGCAAGTTTCACTATGGCATTATATTATCTTTACTTTGTACTACATGTATCCTTATGTTGTCTTTTTACTGTTACATCTTTATATTTCTTTTTGTCATTGCTCTTGATTGATCATGATTATTGCTTGTATATGAGAGTTAGAGTCGCTAGAGTATAAGTACATGTTCATGCCTAATTTCTAGTTTATTGTGATTCTCGTTTATCGTGTTGTTAATGTTAATCGTGTTGGACATGTACTTGTGAGATAGTCGGGTGGAAGAATACGACTAGTAGACATGTGTTAGTGTAGCCTAGAGTTTATTCGGTTAGGGGACCATTAGACAGTATTTGTTCAGTTAATACACCTCACATATTGATTGTTCGATTCCTAACCCAACCACATGTTGAACGTTGGTATTATAAAATACACATTACACGTGATCTTTTGTTGCTATATTGTTCATTCCTTTCCTTTCCATCAAGTCGACTGTCACGTTGTCCTTATGTTATAGCTATACTCTTTCGTGTCATGCATATAGTTCATTTTCCTTATTACTGTTTTCCTTCATGCATGTATAATATATGGTATAGTGTGGTGTTATGGTGAACTTGTTCCAATCCTGATTGGATATTTTTTAGTTGACAGATTCTTGATGACTATTCTTGATGACTTGCTCTCTTGCTTTGGGTTCCTTCGGGTGGAGTTAGAGATTTCTTGGAGGCCAAACCAAGAGACTAGTTAGATTTGTTGTAATAGATTTTGAGAGATATTGTATTTAGTTAAATATAAATCTTATAAATTTTGTAATTGATTTAGAAATGTGAATGAGCAATAAAATAATTATTTTATGAGCACTTGTGTATTGCTGGCTAGACAGCGTACTACCGTCGATACTGCGGCTTAGGCTGGACTTGGACACGTACTCGCATCTAGAAAAACGGGTACAAATTGTGATAAATTTTTTTTGGTGGCCTATACAGGTCAGTTTTCACAAAAGATTGCGAACTAGTGGTGGTACTTAAGTTAATTGTACTACTGCAAGCCTGCGACTAGGAAAGTGCTCATTCATAATTAGGATTGATTTGATTTTAGGAGAATGACTAGGGCTAGATTTAACATAGGAAAACCCTTATCTAGTTTGACTACTTGGGTAGTTAAAGTTGCTCAATGGGCTATGTGGTTAAGATAGAAACATATGTTGAATTTTGAGGTTAGTCAATTTGAGGAATTTTATATTTGTTAGTATGAGGATTTAAATTTGTTTGGATATGACGTTACGATCAAATGTGGGTAGACTTTTCGATTAGCTTTTGAGAATGATTAATTATCGATGATTATAATTTTAAAATTTGTTGTTTGATGACTATGAATTTGTTGCTATGGTAATTTTTTTAAAAGAGAATGATTTTCAAAAATATTATGATAAGACATTGAAAACTTATTGAATTTTAAATATCGAGAAGATTTTGAAGGATGAATTTTTATTTTGGTATGAATTTGAAACTTGAGTATTGAATTATTGATCTAAATTAAAATTGAGAATTTTTCTATTTTTGAAAATATCAATTTGATAGAATTTTAGATGTGGATCGAAGGAATAGATTAAGGCCATTGATAGGGTGTTACGTAGGTCAAACTCCTTAACGATATTCCTTTACTTCTATTTTCTATTCTTATTCTTGTTCTAAACTCTCCATAATGTATGCGACATTAGAATAAGGCTAAGGTATGGGTAATGAGCAAAGGGTAAAGGGGTAATAAGTAGGGTATTACCTATTAGAGCCTATGGGTGTATAATATTGTAACGCCCCAGTCCCAAAATACATAGGACCAAGTACGTGAACATGCCAGCTACACATATACGAAGAGTACTCCAATATATGGAATCGCCGTATACATACATAAGCTGTATATAAAATACTCACAGATCAACACAGAAGATAATAGAGTCTAGATAATAAATGAGTGTATCAAAAGATAGTCGGGTGGACATACCCACTCCAAACAGCTATAATAAATAGTCTCAATGATCGGAGTCCAACCTCCGCAAAATAGTAAGAAAAAAAATATAAAAATGTCCACTAGAATGTCCCAAAGAGTCAATAAGCTAGAAATCGGTGGGAGATGCCTCGACATTATTGTAGGATGGATCCATTGCCGCTCCGTACTCCTGCGGGAATTCGTCTAATCCTGAAGAGATAACCAGGTCCTCAGAGGGACGTAACAAGATACAAGATAACACCATGCCATATAAACTATGATATATAATAGAGAAGAAAGGAATGTATGCAATAGGGTGCCTACTAGTTCTATAGTGATAATGTAGTTAAGAACAAACCTTCAACGCATGGGCACTCTGGCTGCAGAAAACTCAGGTATGGTCCTACCAGGATACCAGGGACCTCAAAGCATAACATTCATTGAATGTCAGAGGCCAGCAGGATCATGAATAGAAAACCCAATGCCTAGTAGGGTCACATCCATGTCCCATAGGAACCTCTAGTAACTGCCAAGTCCACTAGCATGCAATTCTATTGGCAGTTACTCCTAACCGTCGCACGTCTCATACGTATCGGTGGCCAGCCGACTATGCGAGTACGTGTCCTACATGTGATTCACAACTCGTAATGATCATGTGTCAAGGCCGTATGAAGTATACCAATACCTCATCATAACTGGGTGGTCACTAGGGTAAGTCAATACAAGTGAATAAAATCGAAGCAGTAAAACGATCGATAGAGTCGCTTGCACCCAAGTGTGACTTGGACGCACAGTGGTATAATACTAACAGTAGATAAGAAATGCTGAATATAAATAATTGAAAATAAGAATAAGTAAATCATAGTGTAGGGTGTCAAGGTATCTTGCCTGGCAGTGCGAAAATAGAAACTCCAAGCAATCAATTACGTCAGCAGAAAACGTCAAAAATCTACGAACGACTCCTGATGCTGAAACAAACATCAAGAACGTTCCCGGTGTAGAAGATATATCTAGAAAATTCCTGTCCAAAAGTCCAATTCTGGAACAGGGGCAAAATCATAATTTTGGGTCAAAACAATGTCCGCCACTGGACCTGTTTTTGTACCGAAACGCGTGCCAATGTCCACGGTCTCTAAAGTTGTCAAACTATATGTCTACGGATCCGGTTTGAGGAGGCGAACCCAACGGTATATCCAATTTTGGATTCCGATGAGCTGTGCACAATTTTGCCCGTTGGATAGGGTCGCGGGCCCGCCAAATAGGTATTCCGGTCGACCTTCTCAGAATCGAACTAAATTTGGCATACAGGGCCAAAATTTTGATACGGTCCTGTTGGCACAAGTTTTGTCTCGATACAACGAATGTACACAAAGTTAGGGCCAAGTTTAAAAAAGGTCGATACAGGGGTATCTTGACGAATATGCACTAATTTCATCGTGCACACACAACGAAATCGAGTTCCGTCAGTTTCTACACGTCGAAAACATACATACACGCCTTTCGATACATATAGTGCACGACCACATCGTCTGGTTTGTCGGAGCGCATGTCGTATCGAAAGTTTTTTTTTAATGAAATTTGAAGTATAAAACCCAGTTTTTCCCTAAAATTAACAACTGTTTTAATTTCGATCTAAGCGATGTAAAATAAAAATAAAAGAGAGGTTTCCATTACCTACATGTTGTTATTAACTCTGTTCAAACATTTTGTCAAAACAGTCAAGGAATCGACCAAAATTGGCCTTCCAAATTGGGGTTTCGAACTCATGGAGTGCTCTATTTTTGAACAGATTCTCAACAACTTTGTGTTGATTTCACAGGCCAGTTATTCGATTTCCCTATAACTTATTTACTGGGTCTTCTAGAGGGTCAGATAGGGTTTCCAGATTAGTTTACGAAACTAAAAACGATGAAGCATAGACAAAGAAATTTGGATGGCAAGATGGGTACCTTGCAGTCGTGTGTCCGAACAAGGGGCCCTGTTCTCGTCTGGTTGGGATGTGCTCCGATGGTGTGGTGGCTGTCGACTGTGCGCAGGCGATCACGGTGGTTCGCTTGAGCGTGGGGGTCGTACTGGGGTCGTCGTTTGGGATGGGGAAGGAACTTCGATAACAATTTTTATGAGAAAACCTAGTTGCTGCTCGATTTTTAAATATGGGTTTTAAATCCTACTTCTAATCGGTTTGTAGCTCCGAAGATCCTACAAACTCGTGATAGGTTGGGCTGATCAGGTGAAGGATTGGATTGGGGAAGACTTGAAAAAATCTTTTAGCAAGATTTAATGATTCAAATCTCTTCCCGAGATTTCTAAGTCGCACGTACAACCCCTTATCGGGCTAAAAGCTTTACTGTTCGCTGAGGGGAACAGTAAGTTAAGTTGTTTTTTTTCTTTTTTTTTCACTTATATGAATATATAAGTGAACCATTGAACCCATATGTAAAATTGAGCTAAAATTCAACTAAAATATCCAATTAAATAATACACATAAATAATAGTACTTATATGTATTAATCGTATAAGTTCAATATATATATATTTATATTCACATAACAAAAAAAAATATATAAAGGGTTCCTAAAATACTATATATCTATAATAATTTAAATAAATATATATAAAATATAGGGGGCTTACATCCTACGCAACTTAAAGAATTTTGTCATCGAAATTAAAGTAACGTCGGGGGTGGCATGCAATGCAATACAGAATTAAAAGGAACTAACATATGCAAGACGTACCTTAGGTTTCGAACAAATAGGGGTAGCGATTTTGAATGTCATCCTCGTGCTCCCAAGTAGACTCTCCTGGTGAGTGATGTTTCCAGGCCACACGAACCAATGGTATAGATTGATTCTGTAACACCTTCACTTGGCGATCAAGGATACCTACCGGTTGCTCTAGGTACGACAAGCTTGGTCCAACAGTGATTTCAGAGTGATCGAGCATATGACTGCTGTCTACTACGTACCTCCTCAGCTGAGACACATGGAATACGTCATGTACTCCCTCTAGCGACGGTGTCAATGCCAATCTGTAGGCAACCTCTCTAACACGTTCCAAGACATTGAAAGGGCCGATGTATTTTGGACTCAACTTGCCACGTCCTCCGAATCGAATCGTGCCTCTCGTGAGGGATATCTTCAAGAAAACTTGGTCGCCGTCCTTGAACTCTAAGGGTCGACGACAATTATCGGCCACTGCTTCTGTCGATCTCGCAGGTGGTCCTGGATCTTCTTCACCTTCGCCACTATGCTCAAAACCAACTCGGGACCCAATATCTGTCGCTCTCCTATGTCGTTCCAACAAACAGGAGATCGATACTTTCTTCCATAAAATGCTTCAAACAGAGCCACCTGAATGCTCGTTTGATAGCTATTGTTGTAGGAAAACTCCACAAGATGAAGGTGGTCTTCCCATGATCTGCCAAAGTCAAGCATACATGCTATCAACATATCCTCTAGCGTTTGAATCGTAAGCTCTGACTGGCCGTCTGTCTGCGGATGGTATGCGGTGCTAAACTTCAAACGCGTACCCAAACTTGCTTGAATGCTCCTCTAAAAGTGCGAGGTGAATCTTGAGTTATGGTCCGATACGATGCTAATTGCCACACCGTGCAGCTTCACTATTAGCTTCATATACATATCCGCCAAAACTTCTGTGGACTGTCCCACTCTAAAAGGTAAGAAATGGGCTAACTTGGCAAGCCTATTAACAATCACCCATACTGCATCTCGTCCACTAGGAATCTGAGGAAATCCCGTGACGAAGTCCATCGTAATGTGCTCCCACTTCCACTCGGAAATGGGTAGCGGCTGCAACAAGCCAGCTATCCTCTGATGCTCTGCCTTCACTTGTTGACACACCAAACACATGGCCATCAAACGAGTATCTCTCGTTTTATTCCGTGCCACCAATAATACTGTCGCAAGTCCCGATACATCTTAGTTCCACCGGGATGAATAGAGTAAGTCGAACTTTGTGCTTCCGTCATTAACTCCTGCCGTAGCTCTCCATTAGGAACATAAATATGATCACCACATCGCAATGTCCCATCGGGATGAATCCTCAATCCCGTCTGTGCTCCTGCTTTAGTCCTCTCTCTAAGTCAACGAAATCTAGCATCCGTGGGCAATGCTGCTTTGATCCTCTCTACTAGCGATGATTACACTTAGAGATTTGCTAATATGCTATCTGCAACGGGTAATATTACCTCAATACCAAGCTGCTGCAAATCTCTAATTAACTCTCTCTGTGTGGTCAAGAAAAGAGCCATGTGCTTACGGCTTAATGCTTCTGCCACAATATTAGCCTTGCCCGGATGATAATGTAGCTCGATCTCGTAATCCTTCATCAACTCTAACCAACGTTGTTGTCATATATTCAACTCTTTTTTTGTGAACACATACTTGAGGCTCTTATGATCTGTGTAGATATCTACCCTCTCGCCGTACAAGTAGTGTCTCCATAGCTTTAAAGCAAAGATAACCGCTGCGAGCTCTAGATCGTGGGTTGGATAATTCTTTTCGTGCACCCTCAACTGTCTCGATGCGTATGCTACTACATGACCGTGCTGCATCAATACGCATCCTAATCCCTTCCCGGATGCATCACTGTAGATCACAAATCCTCTCGGGCCCGGTGTTAGTGTCAAGATAGGTGCAGTGGTCAAGCACTTCTTCAACTCGTCAAAAGCGGCTTGACACTCATCTGTCCATACAAACTCCTGATCCTTGCAAGTGAGTCGAGTCATAGGCCCCGCTATTCGAGAAAAATCTTCTACAAACCTACGGTAATAACCCGTAAGAAAACTTCTCACCTCGAAAGCTGATGTAGGAGTAGGCCATGCCTTGACTATTGTGATCTTCTCCGTATCTACTGTTATGCCGTCTCCAGTAACAATGTGTCCAAGAAATGATACTTTCTTGAGAAAGAAATCATACTTGCTAAGCTTCGCGTAAAGTCGCTCATTCCTTAATGTTCCCAAAATAATCCTTAGATGCTGCTCATGCTCCTCTTGACTCTTAGAGTAAATCAAGATATCATCTATAAGACAACTACAAATTTGTCCAAGTACTGGTGAAAGATCTTGTTCATTAAATTCATGAAGACTGCGGGAGCATTGGTCAAACCGAAGGGCATGACCAAGAACTCGTAGTGTCCATACCTCGATCGAAAAGCCGTCTTTGCAATGTCTTCCTTCCGAACCTTCAGTTGGTGATAGCCCGATCGTAATTTAATCTTGGAGAATACTTTTGCTCCATTCAATTGATCGAATAGATCGTCTATACGCGGCAAGGGATACTTGTTCTTTACCGTAACTGCATTCAAAGCTCTATAGCTGATACACATGCATACTGTCCCGTCTTTCTTAGGTACGAAAAGAATGGGTGCTCCCCATGGTGACGTACTGGCACGAATAAAGCCTTTATCCAATAAGTCATCAATCTGTGTCTTCATCTCTACCAACTCCTTCGGTGCTAGTCGATATATTCGAGATGAAATAGGCTCAGCTCCCAGAATAAGCTCAATAGAAAACTCGATGTCTCGGTCGGGTGGCAGTCCCGGCAAATCCTCTGGGAATACACTCGGAGATGACAGGGTGCTGAGGGGTGTCCTGCATCATCATGTGAGTCCCTAATGTGGGTGCATCAATACTCTCTCCTTCTTCCATGGTGAACTCGAACTCCGTCGCATTCGGTGGTCTAAAGACGATATTGCCCCTATGGCAGTCTATAAGGGTAAAATGTTGGCTTAACTAGTCCATTCCGAGAACCACGTCGAATATCGGCATAGGTAATACAATAAATCGTACCTTCATCTCCCTACCATATATCACTACAGGATAAAGTCTACAAAAACCACTAACATGTACAACTCCTCCTCCAGTGAGGATTCTAATATTCTTAGATAAGGGTGTGATGGGAATGCTGTGTCTAGTGGCCAAACTAGTGGCTATAAATGAATGAGTGGCTCCACTGTCAAACAAAGTAATGGAAAGAAATAAAACAACTAAAACCATACCTGTTATGACCTCTGCCTCTGTCTCTATCTCTATATCCTCAAAAGCTAGAGAGAATACCTGCCCATAATTCTGTCCAGGTCCCTGAGCTCTGGCCCTCTTGAACTGTGCTGATTGGGGTGGTAATGGTGGGCAAGGTGCTCATGCTGCTGGTTGAGGTGCTAGAAGTGCCGGGGCTGTCGGTCTTGGGTTCTGCTGGGCATAAACTAAGGACTGCTGCTCTGAAAAATCCTTTATCTTGTGTTGCCCTGATCCACATCTCAAGCACGCTCCAAGTCGAGTTTTACAGTCCTTCATGAGGTGTCCCTACTTCCCACAATAGTTGCAGGTGAGCTTCTGATAAGGAGTAGGTCTCTGCTGGAACTGTCCTGTGGGCCTCCTGATAGGTCCACTCTGAGTAGCTCTAGCCGGTGTAACTGCTGGTATATGGCATCTCGATGTCTGCTGCTGCTCCTTGCGAAGAATCTCCTGAGCACAAGCTTCTTCCAAGACAGCTGAATGGGAGACACGAGACTGTGTAGTCGTATAAGACTTGAGCTCTAGTACAAGTCCCTGATGGAATCTTCTTGCCTTCTCTAACTCTATCGGGATCAATCCCGTACCAAATCTACTCAGGCGATTGAACTCTGAGTCATATTCATCAACTGTTATGTTCCCTTACTTCAGGTGAAGAAACTGGTCGTATAGACCATCTCGAAGATGAATAGGGAAGAATCTCTCATAAAATACATCGTAGAACTGCTTCCAGGTGATCCCAGCGCCTAATCGTCTCTCTTCCGCTTTCTACCAGTGGTGAGCATTATCTTCTAATAGTAGGTCCACTGATGTCATCCAATCTTGAGCTGGCAATTGGGATGCTTTTAGTAGCTTCTCTGTACTAATAAGCCATTGTGACACCTCCAGTGGCTTCTCCGTTCCTCTGAAGGCCTTGGGGTTCATGTTTTTAAAGTTCTTGATAGAGCCTTCATAAGGATGCAGAGCCGGTGCTAGTGCTGGTACCGGTGCCGACGGTGGAGGTCTAGTCAATGCTGCCATCATAGTCTGTCTTGTCAGCTCAGTTTGCTGCCACTGAGCCTGCATCATGCATATATGAACTAGGAAGTAGGGCTCCCATCAGTCCGAGGTGGAGGAATCTGAGGTCCGACTGTGGTAGAAAATGCTGAGGGAATGGTGGTGGTGGAGGCAGTGGTACATTCCCTTCTGATGGCACGGTAGTGGTCTGTTCAGCCTGGCTGACTGAGGGTACTGCGATCTCTGGGTGCACCGTCGTCGGTGTCATAGTAGGCTGTGACTGTCCTGGCTGATATGGTGTCACCGGAGTCATCGGAGGATTCTGTCCCTCCGGGGTAGCCTCTTCACCAGATTTGAGGGCCAAGGTAGAAGTACGTCCGCTCCTTAGATGCATACTGTTGGCACGAAGAAAATAGGATGGTATTAGGAAAGTTTAGATATGGGGCAATTCAAGTAATCAAGGAATTTGAAGAGATTCGGAAGTCAAAGGAGGTAGTAATTCTGGATGAGATACCATTCATATTCCTATATGCAGGCTTGTTGGGCACAGTCATGTAACCCAACAATATTTTCTGACCTGCATGGGCCACCACAAAAATATGTAACGCCCCAGTCCCAAAATACATAGGACCAAGTACGTGAACATGCCAGCTGCACATATACGAAGAGTACTCCAATATATGGAATCCCTATATACGTATATAAGCTGTATATAAAATACTCACAGGCCAGAATAATATAATCTAATATCATCACAGATCAACACAGAAGATAATAGAGTCCAGATAATAAATGAGTGTATCAAAAGATAGTCGAATGGACATACCCACTCTAAACAGCTATGATAAATAGTCTCAATGATCGGAGTCCATCCTCCGCAAAATAGAAAGAAAAGAAATATAAAAATGTCCACTAGAATGTCTCAAAGAATCAATAAGCTAGAAATCGGTGGGAGATGCCTCGACATCAATGTAGGATGGATCCAGTGCCACTCCGTACTCCTGCAGGAATTCGTCTAATCCTGGAGAGATAACCAAGTCCTCAGAGGGACGTAATAAGATACAAGAAAACACCATGCCATATAAACTGTGATATATAATAGAGAAGAAAGGAATGTATGCAATAGGGTGCCTACTAGTTCTACAGTGATAATGTAGTTAAGAACAAACCTTCAACGCATGGGCACTCTGGCTGCAGGAAACTTAGGTATGGTCCCACCAGGATACCAGGGACCTCAAAGCATAATATTTATCGAATGTCAGAGGCCAGTAGGATCATGAATAGGAAATCCAATACCTAGTAGGGTTACATCCATGTCCCATAGGAACCTCTAGTAACTGCCAAGTCCACTAGCATGCAATTCTATTGGCAGTTACTCCTAACCATCGCACGTCTCATACGTAACGGTGGCCAGCCGACTACGCGAGTACGTGTCCTACATGTGACTCACAAATCATGATGATCATGTGTCAAGGCCGTATGAAGTATACCAATATCTCATCATAACTGGGTGGTCACTAGGCTAAGTCAATGCAAGAGAATAAAATCGAAGAAGTAAAACGACCGATAGAGTCGCTTGCACCCAAGTATGACTTGGACGCACAATGATATAATACTAACAGTAGATAAAAAATGCTGAATATAAATAAATAAAAATAAAAATAAGTAAATTATATAGTAAGGTGTCAAGGTATCTTGCCTGGCAGTACGGAAATAACAACTCCAAACAATCAATCACGTCAGAAAAAAACCTCAAAAATCTACGAATGGCTCCGAATACTGAAACAAACATCAAGAACATTCCTGATGTAAAAGATATATCTAGAAAATACCTGTCCAAAAGTCTAATTCTGGAACTGGGCCAAAATTATAATTTTGGGTCAAAACGATGTCCGCCGTTGGACCCATTTTTTACCGAAATGTATGCCAATGTCTACGGTCTCTAATGTCGTCAAACTACAAGTCTACAAATCCGGTTTGAGGAGACGAACCCAATGGTATATCCAATTTTGTATTCTGATGAGCTGTGCACAATTTTGCCCGTTGGATCGGGTCGCAGGCCCGCCAAATAGGTGTTCCGGTCGACCTTCTCAGAATCGAACCAAACATGGCACACAAGACCAGAATTTCGATACGATCCTGTTGGCGCAAGTTTTGTCTCGATACGACAAATGTACACGAAGTTAGGGCCAAGTTTGCAAAAGGTCAATACGAGGGTATCTTGACGGATACGTACTAATTTTGTCGCGCACACGCAACGAAATCGAGTTTCTTCAGTTCCCACACGTCGGCAACATCCATACGCGCCTTTCGATACATATAGTGCATGACCATGTCGCCCGGTTTGTCAGGGCGCACGTCGTATCGAGAAATTTTTTCTGAAATTTGAAGTTTAAAATCCAATTTTTACCTAAAATTTAAAACTATTTTAATTTTGATCAAAGCAATGTAAAATAAAACTAAAAGAGAGGTTTCCATTACCTACATGTTATTATTAACTCTGTTGAAATAGTTTGTCAAAACAGTCAAGGAATCGACCAAAAATGGCCTTCGAAATTGGGGTTTCAAACTCATGGAGTGCTCTGTTTTTGAACAGATTCTCACCAACTTTGTGTTGATTTCACAGGCCAGTTATTCAATTTCCCTATAACTTATTTACTGGGTCTTCTGGAGGGTCAGATAGGGTTTCCAGATTAGTTTATGAAACTAAAAATAGTGAAGCATAGACGAAGAAATTTGGATGGCAAGATGGGTACCTCGCAGTCGTGTGTCCGAACAGGGGGGCCCTGTTCTCGTCAGGTTGGGCTGTGCTCCGGCAGCGCAACGGTTGTCGACTGTGTGCAGGCAATCAGGGTGGTTCGCTTGAGCGGGGGGGTCGTGCTGGGGTCGTCATTCGGGATGTGGAAGGAACTTCGACAGTAATTTTTACGAGAAAACCTAGTTGCTGTACGATTTTTAAATATGGGTTTTAAATCCTACTTCTAATCGGTTTGTAGCTCCGAAGATCCTACAAACTCGAGATAGGTTGGGCTGATCAGGTGAGGGATTGGATTGGGGAAGATTTGAGAAAATCTTTTAGCAAGATTTGACGATTCAAATCTCTTCCCGAGATTTCTAAGTCGCGCGCATATCCCCTTATCGGGCTAAAAGTTTTACTGTTCCCTGAGGGGAATAGTAAGTTAAGTTGTTTTTTTTTCTTTTTCTTTTCACTTATATGAATATATAAGTGAACCAATGAACCCACATGTAAAATTCAACTAAAATATCCAATCAAATAATACACATAAATAATAGTACTTATATGTATTAATCGTATAAGTTATATATATATATATATATATATATATATATATATATATATATATATATATATATATATATATATATATATATGGAAAATTCTACAATACATCCGCTGGAAATGGATGTATCGATACATCCAAAATCTGGACCGTTGGATTTTAATCCAACGGTTCAGGTTTAATTCAGATAAAATAATACAGGAGACATCATTTAATGCTGATTTAGACTTCTGACCTGTTGGTAACTTGCTTTAGCAGGTCATTCTTCACTTTAATTTTTTCAATGAACACCCTAAATTAACTCATATTTACTCTCTCAAAAGTCCATCCAATTTAATCTGAACCTTTTTTTTTTGGGTTACAGGCCATGGTAGTCGTGGTGGTGCTGGTGGTGGTGGAAAGAGAAACGGAGATGAAGAAGGAAATAAGAAACGGTTCGGATCGCGTCGAACGTCGTCGAGCACCCCTAGAACAACGAGGAGTACCAGCTGCGCCGAGAAGAATCGGTCCGCTTCGCGTCGGACGTCGTCGAGGCCTCCTCGAACAAGGAGAAGTACCAGCGGCGCCGCTCTAATTTTACTGCCCATGCCATTGTCTGAAATTTTATTTTTTATTAGGAGTACCAGCTGCGCCGAGAAGAATCGGTCCGCTTCGCGTCGGACGTCGTCGAGGCCTCCTCGAACAAGGAGAAGTACCAGCGACGCCGCTCTAATTTTACTGCCCATGCCATTGTCTGAAATTTTATTTTTCATTTAACAATTTAATATTTTGTTAATAAAGCTACATGTCATGGTGGTGGTGGTGAACTGAGGAAACCTGCTTCTGAGGTCGGGCGGATTATTTTTTAACTTTTCTAAAGATAATATTTTCGAGGAGAATATTTTTTTGGACAAAAAATGGCCATTCTCTTTGCTTTTAACACGGAGAATGGTACATTTAGGACGGAGAATGGTACATTTAGGACGGAGAATACGGCGAATGACCATTCTCTTTGCTTTTAATATGGCAAATGGACGGTGAATACGGCGAATGGACGGAGAATGGCCATTCTCTTTGCTTTTAATATGGCAAATGGACGGTGAATACGGCCAATGGACGGAGAATGGCCATTCTCTTTGCTTTTAATATGGCAAATGGACGGAGAATGGTACATTTAGGACGGAGAATGGACGGAGAATACGGCGAATGGCCATTATCTTTGCTTTTAATACGGCGAATGGACGGTGAATACGGCGAATGGACGGAGAATGGCCATTCACTTTGTTTTTAACACGGAGAATGGACATTCTCTTTGCTTTTAATACGGCGAATGGACGGAGAATGGTACATTAAGGAAGCCGACAAAAGCTCGTTCTCTCAAATCTCTTCTTTGTGTAAATTAAATCCAAGGAGGACACAATCCCTAATTTTAGTTATTGCTTAGCAGAGTCTGCTTAGTTGTTGTAAAATTGTGGTGTTGCTTCTGTGGCACTTTCATCTTTAATCTCATGTTTTCTATGAATATGTGTTCTGTTTGATTTTGATTTAGTAATCTTTCCGTATTTAGTTTTTTTGTTTCATCTAACAATTTAATATTTTTGTTATAAATCTACAGGGCATGGTGGTGCTGGAAGGAGAAACGGAGATGAAGAAGAAAAGAAGAAGTTCCGGTTCGCGGTGGACTTCGTCGAGTTCCTCAATCAAGCGGAATTAAACCTCTTATAGAGTTCCTTAATTGGAGTTGATCACGATAACCTTTTGTAATTTTCAAACGGATAGTAGAATCTTCCTCGAGCCCTCCTCAATCAAACGGCTAGTAGAATCTTCCTCGAGCTCTCCTTAATCAAACGGCTAGTAGATTGTTTGCTAGTCTCGAAATTTATTTGTCTTTCCATCTTCCTCACTTTTTGTACTTCTCTCTTGCTATATATACAATAGTTTTCTTGTTTCATAGTACTATTATTCATTCTGAAATACATAGAATAGTTTTCTGAAATACAATAGTTTTCTTGTTCTCAAGATGTCTACTCGTGTGGGGGGAAATGTAGAAGACGTAGAAGATTGGATGCCAAATCCAAATGAAACCTTCATTCCGCGTTTGTTGCGCAAGATTGAACAACATCTGTCGACGATTTCAGCTGATGTTGCAAAGATAAAAATTGAACAAATGAAGTTATCTCGGCGTTTGGATAATATTGAAGAATCTCAAGCTTTGAAGGAGGCATCTTCATCTAGAGCATTTAATAATGTGAAGGTGGTTTCCGTTGAATCTTCTTCCGAAGAGGAAGACGTGGAGCTGCAGTCTCGTAGTAAAGCATTGGACCGATATCTCGTATTGGACGCTATAGAAGAAGAAGAAACTGACTTTAGCAGTCCTTCTAAAAGAATGCGTCGAAATTTAGACTTTTGACTTCTAGAAGAAACTATATATATATATATATATATATATATATATATATATATATATATATATAGGGTCGTTCTACAATACATCCGCTGGAAATGGATGTATCGATACATCCGAAATCTGGACCGTTGGATGTTGATCCAATGGTTCGGATTGAATAATAGTGTAGAAACATCATTTAATGCTGATTTAGACTTTTGACCTGTTGGTAACTTGCTTTAGCAGGTCATTCTTCACTTTAATTTTTTCAATGAACACCCTAAATTAATTCATATTTACTCTATCAAAAGTCTATCCAATTTAATATTTTGTATTATATTTTTTTTGGTTACAGGCCGTCGTGGTGGTGGTGTTGGTGGTTGTGGTGGAAAGAGAAACAGAGATGAAGATGGAAATAAGAATCGGTCCGGATCGCGTCGAACGTCGTCGAGCCCTCCTAGAACAACGAGGAGTACCAGCTGCACCGTGAAGAATCGGTTCGCTTCGCGTCGGACATAGTCGAAACCTCCTCGAACAAGAAGTATTAGCGGCGCCGCTCTAATTTTACTGTCCATGCCATTGTCAGAAATCTTATTTTTTATCTAATAATTTAATATTTTGTTAATAAAGCTACATGTCACGGTGGTGGTTGTGAACTGAGGAAAACCTGCTTCTGAGGTCGGGCGGATCATCTTGTCACATATTTTTTAAAAAAATCTGTATTGATCGGACGAATTTTTTTTTACTTTTCTAATGATAATATTTTCGAAGAGAATATTTTATTTGGACGGTGAACGGCCATTCTCTTTGCTTTTAACACGGAGAATGGCCATTCTCTTTGCTTTTAACACGGCGAATGGACGGAGAATGGCCATTCTCTTTGCTTTTAACACGGCGAATGGACGGAGAATGGCCATTCTCTTTGCTTTCTACACGGCGAATGGACGGAGAATGGCTGTTCTCTTTGTTTTTAACACGGAGAATGGCCATGCTCAAGGAGAATGGCCATTCTCTGTTACTTTAACATGGAGAATGGCCATTCTCCGTTCTTTGAAAACGAAGAACGGACACTCTCTGTGCTTTTAACAAAGTATGGTACATTTAGGACTGGAAATGTTCAAGTATCTCATATTTTTTTCACCAAATATTTACAGTATTTTTAATATCATTTACCATAGTACATTCATTTTATATTAAATTATTTTCAAGATAATCCGAATATCATTTTATCAGGCTTCCACTGTATGGCTGAACAAAATTTCTTGCGAATGTTTGAATATAATTAACCTACTATCAAAGAGAATTTTTCTTACATTACATTATGCCTTACACTGGCATCGACTTCATACTGATGGCATCGATGTACTTATGGCAATAACAAAGGATGAACATGCAGGATTACAATTATGTTTCCGCAATAACAAGGGATGAACATGCATGATTACAATTTTGCTTCAGCAATAACAAGGGATGAACATGCACTGGCATCGAATTCATACTGATGGCATCGATGTAATGTTTTTTACAGAAAGCAAAATACATTACAATCAAATAAAGTTTCAGTGATCCCAGGAATGCATCCGTAATGAGGCCACCTGTAAACCCTAGCAATGCACCCAGGACTCACGAAATCTGTGATGGGCATCTGCAAATCTGTGAAGGGCATTCCATAACGTAACAGCGTCCCAGCCTACACCGCAGAAACGACGTAGAACGCTGTCTAGTTCTACTATCTAACAACAGTTAGATATTACAACCTGTCGAGAATCAAGGGTCGTCGTCTAACCCAGCTATGGCAGTCTATTCTTGTGTATTGCTCCTTCAACCAATCCATTCCTAGGCCAAGGGACCGATTCGGCCCGCAGCAAAAGGGTCGTCGTCTAACCCAGCTATAGTCCGTGATGTCTTGACATTGCCAGTGGCCTTCACACCCTTTCACTGCTTAACAAATGCACGTGACACGGGACGCTGCTTGCTATACTTCGATAGCCCAACAAAACTCTTTTCTAATGTGTTCGTGCAACGACTTGACAAGCAAGGGCTACGTCAAGCCTAGCATCGAGGGAAATACGACTTAAACTATGGGACAAGCGAATGTTAGTATTAATTGTAGTTCTAATTACATTTTAAATAAAAAAGAATGCAATTTTAACTTTAACTAGTTTGAAGTAAATGTTAAATCCAAAACTATTTTTAATTTTAGTAGTCATATTAGTTTCAATAATATTGTAAATGTTTAAATTAACATGAATGCCACGGTATTAGAAACCTAGCTAGCTGATGTCACGTTGCTCGGAGCACGGTTAGTGTTCGTCTAAACTAGTACGTGCCAACTAGTTATTAGTAATGATAACCAAAAATTGAATTTTAAGTTTAAAATCTAGTCGAGCTCGATCCTTCCTCTTTATCCCATCTCCCACACTCTCTTTCTCTCTCTCTATCTCTCTCGGGTTCTTTCTCACATGTTGTGTTCCTTAACGCAACAGGTCCCGTAGCATTAAATGCTCTGCATGCGTTATTCTACACAATTTAATAATAAACACTGATACCATATCATTAGAAGAGCAAAGGTTGTCTTGGAAGTCGTAAAAAATTACTTTATATTGTCTTCTCAATACTTTTTTTTGCATTGGAGATGACTTTTTAAACTTCTTGTCATTTTTGAATATAGCCGCCTATGCAAGTTATTGTCTTCTGCGGCTCTGTCTCATGCCACATAGGATACACAATACATAACAAGACAATAGGGTTTCGTAGCATTAAATGCTGATGCATGTGTTATCCTACAAAAGAGGGCCACGTGGAGATTGCTGTTGCATGCTTCCTCATGCGTTATTAGCTACACATTTTAATAAGGCACGTACCCAGAAGACGAGAAAGTTTTGTTGGAAGTTGTTTCCTTAAAATTATGCTTGCTCCTAGAATCACTCAAGATTTTTCATGAGCCATCAAAAGAGGGCCACGTGGCGGAGTTACAATGAAGACGAAAAGGTTGTGTTGTTGCCTTGCTGGAAGTTATTTCTTCCTGCATAATGTTTTTTGTACCTCCAAATTGTACTTTCAAACTGTCCATCCTTACGTGGCAGCTGACGTGACATGTTGATCTGGCAGCTGACGTGGCAAATTTTTTTGTAAATAAAACTAAAAATAAAAATTAACATTAAAGTTAATATTCCAGATTAAAATTAACATTAATATTAATATTATCGTTAACATTAACAATAATATTAATATTAACATTAACCTTAACATTAATATTAACATAAATTAATATTAACACTAAAATAACTTTGATATTAACGTTAAATTATTATGGAGAGAATTGGGTTGTTAACTTTTTGGATTAAAATTTGCCATGTCATCAGTCATGTCAGATGACACACTATTAATTTAGGAAAATGCTAAGAAGCTCATTTATTTAACATGCCACATCAGATGGGAGGGCTATATATAGAGGGTCAATATGGAGGTACGATAATATCATTACTCTTTCTTCTTCTATTGTTTCTTGTCCTTCGTTTCTTCTGCTGGTTTCTAACACACACTATTTTCTTCAATGTCGACGTCACATGGAGAAAGTGATCGTCGTGGGGAAGATTTAGTCGATGAAGAAATCCTCCATTCAAGAGGACTGTCAGATAATTTGCCGCAAGATGAGCAAAGTTTGGAAGATGTTAGCTTAGGAGACAGTAAAGAACAAGATGAAGACATCAACTCAAACAACGAAATGTTATTTCGTATCACCCTTTCTAATGGATTTAAGAAATACGTTATAGTTTTACATATATTTCTCATGTTTATTTTATTTTATTCTGTTCTTAGGGACGCCGATGAATCTCCATTGGATTTCGATGCAGCGACAATGAAAAAAATATTGCAATCTGCCAACATTAATAAAGATCCAACTATGCTCTTAGAAGAAGATGTTGTTGGCCTACAGTTCAACTCTATTGAAGAAGCAGGGACATTCTACTGAATTTATTCAAAAGCATATGGTTTCAGTATTAGAAAGAACGAGGTAAAGAAAAACAAATCTGGTATGGTGACGATCCGTAGTTGGTGTTGCTCGAATGCGGGATTCAGACACAAGAAATACAAGGAAGCTCCAAACAGGGTTCGTGAGCCAAGAAGTGAAAGCAGAACTGGTTGTAAAGCAATTTTTCGTATTGGGTACACCCATAAAACAAAGATGTGGTCCGTCAAAAAATTTCATGTACTTCACAACCATAGCCTGGCGAGTAATTATGAATCAGCGTTCTTGAGATCCCATCGTAATATAACACCCGCAGAGTTGGAAGAAATTAAGCTTATGAAGCAATCAGGGATGGGGACTGGAGAGATATGGAATTTACTTGTCGAGAGGAAAGGTGGCTGGGATAATGTTGGATGGATGAGAAAGGATTTATACAACATTCTAGCTCGAGATAGTAGAGCACTCGACGATGTTCATGCTTCGACAACACTTACATTTCTTCAATCAAAGGAGAATAGTGACCCAGATTTCTTCTACGACTACAAGGTAGACGAAGATTCCAGATTGACCCATCTCTTTTGGGCTGACGGTTCTTGTCGATTCGATTACGAACTATTTGGAGATTCACTAGCATTCGATTCTACATATAAAACAAATAGAAGTCAAATGCCGTTGGTGGTTCTAGTGGGTACAAACAATCATGCGATGACTTGTGTGTTTGGGTTTGCAATGATCCACAATGAGACTGCGGAGACTTATTCTTGGGTTCTGCAAAAATTCCTAGAGTGTATGAATGGCAAATTACCATTGACAGTTCTCACGGATGGTTGCAGATCCATGAATAAAGCAATTGAGGATTTAATGCCCAGCGTAGTTCATCGAACGTGCTCATGGCATATCCTTAACAATGCTGCCAAAAATGTACACCGAGAGGGTTTTCACAATAAACTGAGTCTTCTGATTAAAAGGTACATAGCACACTTGCTACTTTACTTTGAAGTATGTTGTTGTTACAATATCACAACTTTAGTTAATGTCTATGTTTTCTAAACAGGTACTATTCAGTCGAAGAATTTGAAAACCGTTGGCAGCAGATGCTAACAGATTATAATTTAGAAAACAATGAGTGGACCACTGCATTGTACAGAACGAGGGAGCGATGGGCGGACACATTCCTACGTGGTAATTATTTTGGCGGTTCTACAGCAACAAATAGATGTGAATCTATGAACGCTTTTCTGAAAAGGTTTTTGAATGAGAAGCTGCCACTTTGGAAGGCCCTTCAAAATTGTGACCACGGTTTGGCGGCCTTACGTTACGGCCATATGGGTAAGCATGTCAATGATAAATTCTCAACACCAGTTGTGAATCAAACTAGCATGGCTGTAATAGAAGGTAAATTTGCCGCAATTTACACTAAAAAGGTGTTTATAGATGTAAGGAAGGAAATCACACGTTCTGATGCATATATTGTTCCCCATCATCACATCGTAAGAGGGACAGAAGTTTGCACTGTCCAAAAGTATTTGTCGCCAGACAGTGTCAACCGTAAGGTTACATTTCTTCCGGCCGACAACATCATAACATGTGAATGCATGTGGATGGAGACCAAGGGGATTCCTTGTAGGCATATTTTTGCAGCAATGAAGAGATTACAAATTGGAGATATTCCAAAGAACTTGATAAAATCTCGTTGGCTCAAGGATTGCAAAGAGAGTTATCTCTCCGGACCTGGTTCAGAAAGAAGATTCATTCACCCAGACATTATTGAGAGCAGAAGGTATGGTGCTATTAATGAACAAGTTAATATGTTTACATACTTTTGTAAAAAATCAAGCAAAGTTCAAGAGAGGGGAACGGAGTTGATGTCGTCTGTTCTGATGGAGTTGAAAGAAATGGTGTCCGATATTGGCGAAGAAGAACAAATAGTAGCTGATGCAGTTCAAGGAGTGCATGAAGCTTTAAAAGAGCCAAATCCGGTAGCAACAAAAGGAAGACCTTCTCAAGGGAAATCAAGCCAGCCTACAGAAAGTCAATCTATCCCGAAGGCTAGAATATGTAGATTTTGTAAAAAAATGGGTCACGATTATCGTAATTGTAAAGTACGAAAGCGAAATAGTGAAAATGAGCAAATGGAATAAAATGAAACGTCGTTGACTTAAGATAATGTCTTTATTATGTGGCAAGATGTCATTCACACGAGACAACTAGATAAAAAAAATATGTTCTCCAATGCAAAAGTTTGAGAAGACAATTAGATAAAAATGGAGAACATTAAATTCCAATTTCAAAACGTAGTACATCAAAAAAGGAGAAAATATGTTCTCCGTGCAGTTCAAAACAGAGAATAACATTCTCCGTTTCAAATGACACGGAGAATGAACATTCTAATTTGTTTTTAACACTTTGAATGCTATTCTCCGTTTAATTCAAAACGGAGAATGTTAAGGAGTCCAATTGAAAGCTTCCACTGTCAAGGAGTGTTGTTCTCTGTCGTCTTTCAGTTCGTGTCCGCGTGGTAGATGGTATTCATCGTGCATCGTCAGAGCATACGAACCGTAGGATGACTCCTTGAGGCAAGTCACTTCATCGTGCATCCTCCGAGCAAAGGATCTCACTGAGGCAAAGGAACCCACTGCCTCAAGGAATTCCTTTTCGTGCATCCTTCGAGTTGTTTCATATGTAAATAAAAGTCAAACTTTTCGTGGTTTTGACAATGTAAATGTAATTCAAAAATGATTATATTATAAAAGCAGAGCTTATCAAAGACAGAAGTTCCTTGCCCAATTACATCATAATTACATTGTTGTTTTACAATGTCATTCTTATGTGGCAAATGTCATTCTCCGTTTTAATTTAAAACGGAGAATGAACATTCTAATTTGTTTTTTACACTGTGAAGCTATTCTCCGTTTAATTCAAAACGGAGAATGTTATTCTCCGTTTAATAAAACACGGAGAATGCTATTGTGGTGTCGTGGTTACACTGCTAGACTTGTATTCAAGAGGTCATTGGTTCAAATCTTGACTATAACAATATTTTGTTTTATTTATACTTTTTTTGTAAGTTAATTATGGGTGCTATTTAAAAGGGAAAAAACTTTGATACAGGCACCTATGTATGACATGTGGGCCATCTCAAAAAATAATGTGTATATATATATTTACACGTTTTACAAAGCAAGAGGGGACCACATGTCATACATCGGGGTATCAAAACTTTGAAAAGAGTTTTGTTAGAAAAGAGTTTTGTGGGCCCTATTAAAATTTATGTATATATATATATATTTGTACACATTTTTTAAAGCAGGAAGGGCCCACATGTCATACATAGGGGGTATCAAAACTTTGATACCCCCTACTGTATCAAGAAAAAAACTTTGATACAGTAAGGGGTATCAAAGTTGGCAGAATTCGAAGGGTTATATTCATTGGTATTAATGGCATTGGTATTGATGGAAATTAATTGTTCCAGTCTTACTTAGCTTTAATTGAGCAGGGGCAGAATTCGAAGTGGCTGCCTTTTTGGCGCATGAGTCCGAGTTGTTCCATGCCTATAAATGCCAGTAGTGTAGAGAGAGTTTATTCTCATCTCACTTAGCTTTTCTTGTGGCGATGGACTCTACCGATCCCCCGCCTTGGCAAGACTCTTTCCTCTTGGTTGTCGATCTCCTCGTTCGAAGAAGCTTTGGTGGTGAAGTCCTTCAGAAGACTGACATGTGCCTGGGTTTGGATTTATTGCCATTCCACGCTCTGTCGAAGCGCCCGCACGTTGATTGGCTCGGACTATGCACGGTGTTCCTTTGCCGCCAGGAGTTCATCTCTTCAACGTGTTCCATTGGTCCGACGATGCACGGTGGTGAAGTCCTTCAGAAGACTGAGATGTGCATGAGTTTGGAGTTTATTATCGTTCCACGCTCTGTCGAATCGCCAGCCAGGAGTCTATCCCTTCGACATGTTCCATGTTGAACAAGTATGGCTTTGCACGGTGCTCTGCCACAAGTTAACAAAATTCCTTGAGACAGGGGATTCCTTTGCCTCAGGAGTCTATCTCTTCTACATGTTCCTTGTTGAAGAAGGATGGCTTTGCACGGTGCTCTGCCTCAAAACAAAATTCCTTGGGGCAGTAGGTTCCTTTGCCTCAGTGAGTTCCTTTGCACGGAGGATGCACGATGAAGTGACTTGCCTCAAGGAGTCATGCAACGGTTCCTATGCTCTGACGATGCACGATGAATACGACGCGGACACGAACTGAAAGACGACAGAGAACAACACTCCTTGACAGTTGAAGCTTTCAATTGAATTCCTTGAGAACAACACTCCTCTGACGATGCACGATGAAGTGTTTTGCTTCAAGGAATCTAATTGAAAGCTTCAACTGTCAAGGAGTGTTGTTCTCTGTCGTCTTTCAGTTCGTGTCCGCGTGGTAGATGGTATTGATCGTGCATGGTCAGAGCATAGGAACCGTAGCATGACTCCTTGAGGCAAGTCACTTCATCGTGCATCCTCCGTGCAAAGGAACTTACTGAGGCAAAGGAACCCACTGCCTCAAGGAATTTTGTTTTGAGGGAGAGCACCGTGCAAAGCCATCCTTCTTCAACAAGGAACATGTCGAAGAGATAGACTCCTGAGGCTAAGGAACCCACTGCCCTTTTGGCGCATGAGTTCGAGTTGTTTCATATGTAAATAAAAGTCAAACTTTTCGTGGTTTTGACGATGTAAATGTAATTCAAAAATGATTATATTATAAAAGCAGAGCTTATAAAAGACAGAAGTTCCTTGCCCAATTACATCATAATTACATTGTTGTTTTACAATGTTATTGCTAGGATCGATTTACATATTTGCTTGAAAGCAACTCCTTAGTCCATGACAACCTCATCTTTGTAATCTTCTGGTGAGTTTTATTGTCATTTCCTCCCGGTATTTCGAAGGGAGGAGTCGTCAACCAATTCATATAATACGCCGTGTACAAGAGGCAGTTGGGTGCCCGTTGTTGTGGGCAATTTAGAGAACAATTCAGCACTTTGCTCTCATACTCCTTCTTCGCCGGGCATCTCTCCCTCATCATATCAACTTTTCTCCTGACGATAGGCTCTAAGGTTTTCTTCGTTAATTCTGCATCCACCTTGCACGTATCGTACGTGGTTTGCCACAAGGAGTTGTAGTGTGTCCAGTCGTAGGAGATAAAGTTGAATGTGAGCAGAGTATAGTGTTTGATGGTTGCATTAAAAAGTAGGATGAATAACAACTCTATGTCATCCTCCAAACCCATGACGAAGTCTTCTACTTTTTGGATGTCTTCACAGGCGCCGGGTTTTGCGGTTTCTTCATTGACACGTTGAATGACGGTCTGTTGTTTCCCAAAAACAATACACAATATCATGAGTAATTTTTTCTGTCATTTTTCATCGGTGTACACATGAATATGGATTTTTCTGTTTGAATTCTTACCAATGTGTGGGCCGTCATGATTGCAGACCACTTATGGGATTGGAGCGCCGGCTTTTTTTTTCTGGATCAATCGCACCTCCTTCGAACTAGACGGGGCACACCTTTTACTGCCTTGAATTTCTATCAGCTTCCTTATTATTATGTCCAGTATGCCAGCCTCCATGTCGTCATAGTTGAGTATGTCTTGCATGTCTACTGCCGACAGTAGGACTGAAACTTCATTTTCACCCTTTTTCGGAAAAAATTCGTATACCATATCACTGCACATAAATTTAGTTTAGATTAAATTAATAAAGATAGATTCTCATTACATAATTGTGAAAAAAGTCTAGAAAAAAACAAAAAAAAAAGGGTTCAGAATACATACTTTGGAGAATTCTTTCTGGGAATTACGATGTCGATGTATTGTTTCTTCAGCTCTTCATCCGCATGTTTCCAAAGTAAGAGTTCATCGCATTCCCTTAGTATGACGCGGTTCTTCTTTAATTCAGCCATTTTGGCGTCTTCTCGGGATTTCGTAGCATCATTAACCTTCCGCTTTTTATTAGCCTCTCCAACTGTATTGCTTTTTATTAACCTCTTTCCCCCCGATCCTCCTCTTCTTCTGACTTCTCTTGGAGCAACAGGTTCAGCAGCAGCTTGTAACTCCTCATTCTGAAGTACTTTAGCCATGGCTTCGAGATCTTTAATTTTGCAATCCTTTTCATTGGCTTCAATCTTAAGTGATTCAACTTTATTTTGAAGCTCCCTTTTCTCCTCAACGAGCCTTTCATTTGTTTCTCTGAGTTGTTTGGTTGTTCGCACTGAAATAAAACAAACAACAATGAAATGTATGATGTGAACCTAACACGGAGAATGACATTCTCCGTATAATATAATACGGAGAATAGAATTCTCCGTTTGGAATTACACGGAGAATAACCTTTCCAGTATCGACATGATAGGGAATAGCAATTATCTGTTCCAAATAACACGGAGAATGACTATTCTCCGTGTTATAGTACACGGAGAATAGTCATTCTCCTGGAAGATTACAAATCAGAAATTTAAAATAGAAAAGATTTTACCTAGTGCATGTAGATCTGATTTAAGAACAGAATTCTGCTTTCTCAAATCCTCCAGTTCATGCACAGAGCCCTCCATCAGAACGTTGACTGTACGTTGTTGTGATTCTTGTGCCTCGAGCTCTTTCAACTTTTCTTTGAGTTCTTCATTCTGCGCAAGAATATCAGAATGATGTCTTCTCAAATCCTCCAGTTCATGCACAGAGCCCTCCATCACAACATTGACTGCACGTTGTTGCTCTTCTTCTGCCTGGAGCACTTTCAGCTTTTCTTTGAGTATGGCATTCTCAAAGTTGGCTGCACGTAACTGCGCTCCTTGTGCCTCCATCTCTTTCAACTTTTCTTTCAGTTCTTCATTCTGCGCAAGAATATCAGAATGATGTCTTCTCAAATCCTCCAATTCCTTTGCTGAGTCGTCCATCACAGCGCCCATTTCATGATGCGGTGTTATCCGTTGTTCATCAAAATTATCCCCACCTGCTTCTTGGTGTTCTTCCTCTCCCTCTTTTTCAACTTCTTCTATAGGTGGCTCCTCTTCTTTGTGCCCTTCTTCTTCCCCAACAGGTATAACCAGATCTTCCAATATCATCTTCGATCTCATTTTGTTGTGATATTCGGCCTTGAGGAAGTTTGAGATATCATACCCATTCCATGTGAAAAATCTTGGGTAATCAGGAATTGGGGTGAACTTCCTTTCCACAAATTTACTATGTTCTGCAAACCAATAGAGGAAGTATATTATGCAACCTTCCAATTTGTGGAAAGCCATTGAGTAATCCCCCTGTTCAGTTTTGCTTCTACTCCTCTTTAAGTTATCCATTACATATGCCAGGATTAACCTTGGCCAGCATATACTGTTGATCACGTCCACACTGTCTACCAAGGCCAAGAATCTGTACGGCAAATTTGAACCGCCAGACTTTGTGAAGAATACAGTTTGGCACAAGTGGAAGATTATTAGCTTGGCCAAATCATCTGGATTAACAGCGTTATCTCCGCCACGAAGCCGTCGTAACAATTCAAAGAACTTGTCTCTCACTTCCTTATTCGTGACTTCTGAGTGTTTGCCCTTAGTATTAGCCAGCAATCTTATGAAATGATCTCTGCACAGGCTCAATGATGCTGGTGGTGTGGGCTGCTGTTGTTTTTCCTTTATCAATCTTCTGTAAGAAACATCATCAACGCTTTCTTCATTCAGCGGTAGACCGAATATGACTGCCATATCCTTGACGCTTGGCGCGATTTTAATAGTGGTGCTCAATTCAAAGCACCCGACGCCATCTTCTTCTTCTGTGTAACTTGCAATTAAATTCTCAAGCCCTTCCGTTACCTTGGCCATTTCGGAGACGTGGACTCTGTTTTGGTAGAAAATCTCGACAAAATTCCAGAAACCGGTATTCTTCAAGGAACCAATAACTGGCTCAGGTAAACGGCCAGCATCTCGATTGACCTCCTCCATAAGATTTAGCATTGGCTTGAAGGTAGAACGGAAAAGTCTTGAATCCTTATTCCTGACAGATTTTCTTTCTGCAAAACAAAAAAAAACCAAAAATTAGGTCGGAGAATGGCCATTCTTTTGGGTTTTAACACTGGGAACGGCATTCTCCGTTTCAAGTTAGACGGAGAATGACATTATCTGTTCCAAATTAAACGGCGAATAGAATTTAACATTCAAATGCGTTTTATGACGGAGAACGTCATTTTCCTTGAAATATATACAGAATTTGCGAACATAAAATCAAAGTTATACCTTCTGTTTGCACTTCTTCTTGCACTTCTTTTGTTTAGCAAATTTTTCCTTTTTTTTTTTGCAACTTTCTTAGAATAGGGTTTCCGTTGTTCTCCGTCTGTCGCTTTTGGATTTTCTGTAACTGGTGCATTTTCTCTATTTGGTAATACTGCCGGTGATGATTCTGCCGCTGATGCCGACATGGTGTGAATATTGCGAATGGGGAGGAAGGTTTGAAGATTTTGGAGGAGCATGATCTAGGTTTGAGTACAGAGTGGAGTATGGAAGAAGAGAAGGCTCCGAAACGATTTTCTTTTTCCCTTTTCTTTTTTTAATAAAAGGGTTCGGGGGTGTTTTGAATTAATTAGAAGGGCAAAAATGTCATTCGATGGAAGGGCAAAATACTCCTTTCTGCTTAATTAAAAAGAATTGAAGCCATTTGGCAAAAATGTCATTACAACTCAACAAAACAAATGAACATAATACATTAGGGCTTTCCATACATTAAATATAAAAGAAGAAGAAAAAAAATCATCGTCTTCCATATTCAACCAGATTGGACTTCTTTTTAGCTCTTCATTGTGCTCTGAAGTTGTAATCCATTCAGCAACTATGCGTCTTTCCTTTTCCGCATCAAACTGCATATAACAAACAAACATCAAAAATATTGCTCTAAAAAGTTGAAGTTTTTGACGACATATTTTCATACTTACATCGATAGAACGGTAGTCCAGGCTACATCGGTCTTTCATGAATGCAATTAAAAAAATTCCACAATCAACTAAATTGCCTTGGCGGGGAACATAAGAAGGACGTTTTATTGCAAAAGTAGAAAAGCTGAACCTAGCATCTCTCAGCTTCAAAATCTCTTCTTCGAGAAAGATATCCAAATTTGAAAGCTACAATTACCAGAAAACAATATGTATTGGTATAATGCGTATTCTTGTACCCAATTCATAAAAATTGATAAATATGAGCTTACTATTTCTTTTATAACTGTTCTGCTTTGAATCGGATCATCTTTAGATGCAAGTGAGTCCCAAATTTCAACAGTCCTGTTTTTAAACACAACTCTTGCAAGAGTATAGTGTTCGCCCAAATGAATGGGTATGTATATCTGAATCAGGATAATTAGGTAAAACAAATTAGTAAATTTTCAGAAAATTAGGATTAATATTTAAACATAAATACATTAATACCTCTTTACAAGTGCTTAAAGATCCCATGTAATCCTGAAAATATTTAAACTTCTTCCATAATTCATAAGGCTTTTTGACGGATGGAGGTAACGTGGCTTTCTACATACACATCAATTAATACATTACGAAGGACAAACAAACGATAAAATTGTTAATGCATATGCATTGAAGAATAAAATGCTCACTCACCGACATCCTTATTGGTAAAAACCATACATTAGCTTTATTGGAGGTTCTTCTCCGTTCCTCCACGGTGAGAAGAGCAGATACAATACCTACAATCTGAATAAATTATTAAAAATGTCAGCGATGGAATCGAAGTAAACATAGATGGCATCTAAGAAGAAATATACTATTTATACATACCCCATTGGTAATTTTAGTTAAAGGAGCTAAGGTCTTCATCCCCACCGAGACACATAGGTTTTGTTGCAAGATGATATTATTTCTCTAAGAAAAGAAACGAATAAATTAGGAGAAAAAAACTGTTGGAATTAAATCAAAACTCATATTACTTACTCGTCAGGTCTATCATCTGCAAAAATATAGTCGTAATATCTCGAAGAAACACTAGTACAATTGCTAGGCTTCGAGGTTGAACCTCTTATTAAATTTTTGGATGGTGTGACCGGCTGTAAATTTTGACGCATTCTTTTAGAAGGACTGCTAAAGTCAGTTTCTTCTTCTTCTATAGCGTCCAATGCGAGATATCGGTCCAATGCTTTACTACGAGACTGCAGCTCCACGTCCTCCTCTTCGGAAGAAGATTCAACGGAAACCACCTTCACATTATTAAATGCTCTAGATGAAGATGCCTCCTTCAAAGCTTGAGATTCTTCAATATTATCCAAACGCCGAGATAACTTCATTTGTTCAATTTTTATCTTTGCAACATCAGCTGAAATCGTCGACAGATGTTGTTCAATCTTGCGCAACAAACGCGGAATGAAGGTTTCATTTGGATTTGGCATCCAATCTTCTACGTCTTCTACATTTCCCCCCATACGAGTAGACATCTTGAGAACAAGAAAACTATTGTATTTCAGAAAACTATTCTATGTATTTCAGAATGAATAATAGTACTATGAAACAAGAAAACTATTGTATATATAGCAAGAGAGTAGTACAAAAAGTGAGGAAGATGGAAAGACAAATAAATTTCGAGACTAGCAAACAATCTACTAGCCGTTTGATTAAGGAGAGCTCGAGGAAGATTCTACTAGCCGTTTGATTAAGGAGAGCTCGAGGAAGATTCTACTAGCCGTTTGATTGAGGAGGGCTCGAGGAAGATTCTACTATCCGTTTGAAAATTACAAAAGGTTATCGTGATCAACTCCAATTAAGGAACTCTATAAGAGGTTTAATTTCGCTTGATTGAGGAACTCGACGAAGTCCACCGCGAACCGGAACTTCTTCTTTTCTTCTTCATCTCCGTTTCTCCTTTCAGCACCACCATGCCCTGTAGATTTATAACAAAAATATTAAATTGTTAGATGAAACAAAAAAACTAAATACGGAAAGATTACTAAATCAAAATCAAACAGAACACATATTTATAGAAAATATGAGATTAAAGATGAAAGTGCCACAGAAGCAACACCACAATTTTACAACAACTAAGCAGACTCTGCTAAGCAATAACTAAAATTAGGGATTGTGTCCTCCTTGGATTTAATTTACACAAAGAAGAGATTTGAGAGAACGAGCTTTTGTCGGCTTCCTTAATGTACCATTCTCCGTCCTAAATGTACCATTCTTCGTCCATTCGCCGTATTAAAAGCAAAGAGAATGGCCATTCTCCGTGTTAAAAATAAATTGAATGGCCATTCTCCGTCCATTCGCCGTATTCACCGTCCATTCGCCGTATTAAAAGCAAAGAGAATGGCCATTCGCCGTATTCTCCGTCCATTCTCCGTCCTAAATGTACCATTCTCCGTCCATTCGCCGTATTAAAAGCAAAGAGAATGGCCATTCTCCGTCCATTGGCCGTATTCACCGTCCATTCGCCATATTAAAAGCAAAGAGAATGGCCATTCTCCGTCCATTCGCCGTATTCACCGTCCATTCGCCATATTAAAAGCAAAGAGAATGGCCATTCGCCGTATTCTCCGTCCTAAATGTACCATTCTCCGTCCTAAATGTACCATTCTCCGTGTTAAAAGCAAAGAGAATGGCCATTTTTTGTCCAAAAAAATATTCTCCTCGAAAATATTATCTTTAGAAAAGTTAAAAAGTAATCCGCCCGACCTCAGAAGCAGGTTTCCTCAGTTCACCACCACCACCATGACATGTAGCTATATTAACAAAATATTAAATTGTTAAATGAAAAATAAAATTTCAGACAATGGCATGGGCAGTAAAATTAGAGCGGCACCGCTGGTACTTCTCCTTGTTCGAGGAGGCCTCGACGACGTCCGACGCGAAGCGGACCGATTCTTCTCGGCGCAGCTGGTACTCCTAATGAAAAATAAAATTTCAGACAATGGCATGGGCAGTAAAATTAGAGCGGCGCCGCTGGTACTTCTCCTTGTTCGAGGAGGCCTCGACGACGTCCGACGCGAAGCGGACCGATTCTTCTCGGCGCAGCTGGTACTCCTCGTTGTTCTAGGGGTGCTCGACGACGTTCGACGCGATCCGAACCGTTTCTTATTTCCTTCTTCATCTCCGTTTCTCTTTCCACCACCACCAGCACCACCACGACTACCATGGCCTGTAACCCAAAAAAAAAGGTTCAGATTAAATTGGATGGACTTTTGAGAGAGTAAATATGAGTTAATTTAGGGTGTTCATTGAAAAAATTAAAGTGAAGAATGACCTGCTAAAGCAAGTTACCAACAGGTCAGAAGTCTAAATCAGCATTAAATGATGTCTCCTGTATTATTTTATCTGAATTAAACCTGAACCGTTGGATTAAAATCCAACGGTCCAGATTTCGGATGTATCGATACATCCATTTCCAGCGGATGTATTGTAGAATTTTCCATATATATATATATATATATATATATATATATATATATATATATATATATATATATATATATATATATATGTCCGGCGCTCCTAGCGTAAGTGGCAGGAGGGGGGGCTCTCGGCGGGGAGACCCGGGATCGAGCCCCCCTCCCGCACAAGTCAGCTGGGTGGCGTGGCCACGGGCTTGTGTGAGGATGACCGGACACCCAAAAAAAAAAAAAAAAAAATATATATATATATATATATATATATATATATGTATTAATCATATAAGTTATATATATATATATATATATATATATATATATATATATATATATATATATTTTATATATATATATATATATATATATATATATATATATATATATATATATATATTTTATTTATTTATTTTTTATTTTTTATTATATATATATATATATATATATATATATATATATATATATATATATATATATATATATATATATAAGGATGATTTATATATATATATATAAGGATGATTTAGATAGGATAAGAAAAAGGAGGATGTGGGCTTGGATCCCGAGTGTTGGAGCGTCCCCGCTCCTCGAGGCCCCCTCCCAGCTGGGCTCCGGCCGGTGGTCGTCCGCCCTCGGTCGCCCCCCTCCCAGCTGGACTCCTCCCTTCTTCCCCGGCCCCTTCAGCCTTCTCAGCCGGCCGGGATCCCTCTGGACGCCCTTCCCGCGAGGCGATGTTTGCCCGACGTGCGGGGGTCCTCCTCCCTTCCTTCCCCCTCCCCGACGTAGCCATCGTCCTCGGCGTCGGAGGCGATGCCGCGCTCGGGTCTTGCGGCCACCCCCGGCTCCGTCCCTCCTCGGCCCACCGCCAGTCCCCATCGGCGTCCTGCGCTCTGCGCGGCCTGCTGTCAGTCCGCAGCGCCTCCCCGCTGCCTTTCTTTCCGTCGTGCCGCCCTCCCCCTGGGCTGCGGCTCCCCTCCCGCCTCCGCCGTCCTGATTCGCCCCTCCGGTTCTCCGGCTGCGCCCGGCTCGATGCCCTCCCTCCCTCTCCTTCGTCCCCGTCCGATCCTCCGCCGGATCCGGATCCGGCGGCCCCTCCGGTGGCAGTGCTCCCCGCCCAGCCAGTCGCCTTCCTCCCGCCGCCCCTGGCCCTCTCCCCGTCCCGGCTGACGGCTTCCCCTCAGCCCCTGTTCCGCCTCCTCACGCTTCGGGCCCGCCGGCGCCACCCCCTAATCCGGTGCCCCCTCCCGTCGCCCTCCCCGCAGCGCTTCCCTCCCAGGCGGACCCCCTCGCCCCTCCTCCCGCTCCTCTCCCTGCCTCCACCTCAGCTCCGTCTCCCTCTTCCTCGGACGGCGCCTATTGGCAAGATCCAGCCTCCTGCCGGTGGTATTGGGTCTCCGCCCATCCCCAGGCGGCGGCGGCCCTCCTCGCTCTGGGAGCGAGACGCTACCCCTAGCGCTTCCGACGGCGGAGCTCCCGTCGCGGCTCCCCATCCTCCCGGATGATCCCTCCTCAGGCGGCCCCTTTCCTCCGTCTCTGCTGGCCCCCTCGGGCCTCGCGCGTGGACCATCCCCCTCGGGAGCCGCGCTCGTCCGCCTCGTGCCCCCTCCGTCCGGGCCCCGTGCTCCCGGCGGCCTCTGCCTATCCCTCGGCAGACCCCTCTTCTCACCGCGGCTCTCGCCGTCGTGTCGCCCCCCCGCTCCCCCGGAGATCTCCTCCGCTGCCCAACCTCCGGCGTCGCCCGGAGCCCCCTCCCCCGTCTCTTCTCCGGCCTCGTGGCCCTTCCCCGGCGATCGTCCTTCCCCCGTTTCTCTCGCCCCTCGGCCGACGGGCCGCCCGTGCCCCCGCCGTCGCCCGTCTCAAGCATCTTCCCGCCTCCCTCCTCCTTCGTTTTCCTTCCGTCGCCGGAGACGACCCCCCAAGGCGGATCCCCAGCAGACGTACCCCCTCCCCCCGAAGTTCCTGACCCCTCCGTCGGTGTCCCCGCCGCGATCGGCACGCCGCGCCCTTTTCCTCGGGCAGTGGGCCTCCTCGTGCAGAGCGTCGTGTGGGACGCGTGGCCCCCTCCCCCTCGGGTCTGGTGGCATGCGTGGCGGTCCTCGGGCCACGCGCTGTGCGATCAGACCCCCATCGGGTCCCTCGCGTGGTCGCTTTCCCCCTGGGGCTTCGAGCCCCCGCTCGTTTTTGAAATTTTGAGTTTTCAAAATTTCGTTTTTTTTGGGCTTCTCTCGTTTGTTTGTTTGGGCTGGACCCTTTTGTGTGTTGGTCCCTGTTTGCTTGTTTGCTCGGCAGAGCTTTCTGGCCGTTCTATACATTGTCTTTTTCTTAATATATATATATATATATATATATATATATATATATATATATATATATATATATATATATATATAAGGATGATTTATATATAGATGGCTCCCATTCTCCACCACAGGAAGCCCTCCTCCTCCTCCCCTCTTCCCCCTCCCCCAAGACTTCTCCCGTCCTCCGGAAACGCCCGGCAACCCAGCCTCTCGCTCCCGGCCGGCTCGCCGTCGCAGTGGTCGACGATCCGCCGGGTTCTTCCCCCCTCACCGTCACCCCTACCTTCCTCGCCCCCCTCACCGCCCCCTGCCTGCAGAGGGATGTGCCTCTCCGGCCAGAGCGCCCCCCCTCCCGACGGCCCCCCCTAAGCCTCGAGCCCTAGTACCAGCATGGACGCCGGAGTAGCTGGCATTCGTGGGCCTGGCTCCGACGGGCTCAGCCCTCAGACTCCGCTGGCCGCCCGTTTCTTCCCTAGCTCCGACGGCTGTGAAAGTGGCGGCTCCCCTCCGTTGGCCCCGAGCAGACTTGGTTACTTCGTTGGCCTCCAGCCCGGAGCACGCCAACCCGTCCCTCCCCGGGATCCCTTCGTCCTCGAATTCAAATTCGAATTTGAATTCGGCAACTTTCCCCCTGTGCGGATCCTCCGGGTCGGCGGCCATGCGCCCTAGTCCTTGTAAACAGGGCATGCGCCCTTTCGTGAGTTATGTGCTCATAGGTCCAGGCCCGCGTCAGCAGGACTATGCGCCCGCCCCTTCTCTTGGCGCATACGTGCCCACATAGCGGACCTCCTATGCGTCCTCCAACTCGGCCATCTCAGCTCCAAGGCCCCGGGCTTATGCGCCCTCCAGTTCCCCGCATATCTCGGCCGTCCGAGCCTCGTCAACTGGGGCACATATGTTTTTTGGCTCCTCCCTTGCGCCCTCACCCTCCCTCTATGCGCCTCCTTCATCCCACTATGCGCCCCCATCTTTCGGAGCTCCCGTCCTCTCCTCCCTCCCCCCGCTCCCTCCGTAGTCGGATCAATCTCAGACCCGCTTCGCCCAGGTAGTCGTGGTCCCCCATCTCTGAAGGCAGCGCCTCCCCCAGACCTTGCTGTTTGTCCCACCAAGTCGATTTCCTATGCGGACGCTCTTCGACCAGATCGTATTTTTTGCTTGGCCCCGCTCGTTGAGGACATCGAGCTTTACGACGTAGAGTGTCCTGCCCCGGCTGAGGGTCAGCCTAATTAAATCCCCTTTACCTCCGAAGAAATTTCGTCCCTCGCCAGCCGGTTTGGGACTACTTTGGTCTTAAAATTCCAGACGGGGTGCCCTAAGCTTCCCATAGTAGCTGAGGCCATTGCAGGCTGGGGGATCGCCTCTGATTACAAAGTGGCTCCACTGGACCCTAAACACTGCTTCCTCCATCTCTCCTCTGCTGAAGACTTCTCGACCGTGTGGGCCAAGGGCACTATAATTATTGGAGCTCACAAAGTTAAAATCGTCAAATGGACCCCAGATTTCGACCCCAAGGTCGACTCGACCATTGTATCGACTTGGATAACCCTACCCAACCTGCCTTTAGTCTGCTTCGCCCCAGCGGCTCTCAAAAGGATAGCAAAATCCTTCGGGTCCCTAATTACAATAGTAGAAGAAACCCGAAACCTCACCAAAGGAAACTTTGCTAAGATATACGTCAAACTGGATCTGACCTCAGACCCCCAGACCACATAGAGCTCCTCTTCGGGAACAGAACTCACATTCAAGCGATGGTATATGACAGCAACATCCTCTTTTACAAGCACTGCAACCTGAGAGGTCACCTTTCCAAGAACTGCCACAAAGCTCACGCAGAACTGAGGAAGCCAGTCACCCGCCAGCCAACGATCAGGAAGCAGCAGATCGTCCATCCCACCGCTCAGAGCGTCCCTCTCCCCAACCACCAGAACCAGTCAGATGGCACAGGGGACACAACCGACCCCGGCAATCCTGACATTCCTCTCCATCCCTCCAAGGATATTGTGCCCTACCAACCCCAACCTCCTCTAGAGAAGGCAACTCCCACATCAGCAAATATCCAACTCCACAACTCTTTCGGCATTCTTACCCTCGAAGAAGACGCTTCAGCAGGGGAAGAAGCGTAGAGCCTTGATAACCCCCCAGCAGTGGAGGGCTCAGAGAGGCGGCAGAGAGAGGCATTCGAGCCACCACCCCCGGATCCATCGAATTTAGACTATCCTTCCACCCCAGCAGTCTCTCTCGCCATATTAGGAGCGGACTCGGCCCACAGAGTTCACCTAGCTGCGGAAGCAGGATTCTTTGACCCCTCAAACCCCCTCAGCGTAATGAAAGAGACTGAGACAGAGGCCTACATATCGGGGACCGAATCAGAACAGACCACGCAAGGGAAGTCCGAGGCAACCTTAGACCCTTCAACGGCCTCACTCACAAGTCCGAGAAGACATAACAACAAAAAGAAAAAACATGTCAAAAAACACCCGGCCATGACTACTAGATCAGCCGTAAAATAACACCCCCCACCCCTATCAATGCTTAACATCCTCACGTGGAATGCCCGAGGGATCGCGAATAAACTAACGATCAATAGACTCACCAGCCTCAAGAAAATCCACCGTATCGACATACTCATCATCATAGAACCCAAAATCCCAATAAAGAAACTCAAAGCTTTCCAACTCAAGCTCGGATTTTCGGCCGCTGCGGTCAGATGCAACGACATCTGGATCCTATTTGGCACCGGCATCATATTCGACGTCATCCACGACTCCAGACAAGCGCTCTTTTGCTGGTTCGAGCATCCGATGCTTCGGAGCCGATCCCTCGTATCTGCAGTTCACGAAAGTTACGAGCATCAAGAGAGAAAAGAGCTCTGGACCACGCTGATGGACACAAATCACCTTCATAACAATCTCCCGTGGTTGTGTGTAGGAGACTTCAACACCATTTCTACCAGAGAGGAAAAGTCAGGGGGTCATCCTCCCCGCCAGTCGGCCATGAATAACTTCAACAACTTTATCTTCAATGCCGATATGACCCCCTACCTTTTACTGGCAACGAGTTCACTTGGTACAACATGCAGGAGGGGAAACGGCGACAGTACTCTCATCTCGACAGAGCTCTGATCAATAACAGCTGGTCTAACACGGGCCTCATCTCCAACCTATTCTACCTCAATACCTCAGAATCGGATCACTCTCCCCTTCTCGTAGAGATTATCAGCAACCCCAGCCCTATCAAAAAATCATTCCAATTTCAGGACTTCTGGTGCTACCATCGAAATTTCCAGAACATTATCGCGACAACATGGAACACTGTCACAGACCCAGACCCTATGTTTCGTATTACCGTAAGACTCAAAGCCACTAAAAAGCGCTGGCCACATGGAGCAAGAACGCATTTGGTAACATCTTCCAGGAAATCAAGAAGGCAGAGGACGATGTGACCAGAGTAGAGATTCTGTTTGCCTCCAACAGATCGCAGGAGCATCGCACCACGCTCAACCTCACCAGGACGATCCTCAAATCCCGTCTCAAGGTAGAAATAGAATTCTGGAAGCAGAAAGCCAGGCTTGCATGGGATGCCGAAGGGGACAGAAACTCGGCTTTCTTCCACTCCTGTGTCAAAGACCGCAGATAAAAACTGAAATTGCATGAAATCTCAGACGACAACGGCCGCATGTTGAAAGATCAAAGGTCCATCCAGGAAGCCGCCGCAAACTACTACACAAGTTTACTTACCAAAGCCCCTATCCTCAAGGACGATGATCTTCCGTCAAAGATCCCTACCATGATCAGTGAGAGTGAGAACGCTCAGCTTCAGGCCAACCCGACAGCTGATGAGGTTAAAGAGGCGGTGTGGGCCCTGAATGAACACAGCGCACCCGGTCCCGACGGTTTCTCTGAGATTTTCTTCCGTACCTGCTGGGATATTATCGCTGCAGATTTCCTTGATGCGGCCATAACCTTCTTTCAGGGAGCGAGATACCCCAAATCCATTTCGTGTGCCAACCTCATTCTCATCCCCAAGAAAGACAACCTAGAGTCTTATAAAGATTTTCGCCCCATCAGCCTTTGCAATTTTACCAACAAATTTTTTTCCAAGATCATCGCGACTCGCATGTCTACCATTCTCCCAAAGATTATCTCAAAAGAGCAAAGTGGCTTCGTCCAAGGGCGCAACATTACCGATAATATCCTCCTAGCTCAAGATATGATCACGTGCATGAAATTTCCTTCCAGGGAAGGCAATATGGCCATCAAGCTGGACATAGAGAAAGCGTACGACCGCATAGACTGGCAATTTCTGATCTGGGTGCTTAAGGCCTTCGGTTTCTCTGAATCTTGGATTAATATCATCTTCAGATCCATCAACAACTCCTGGTTCTCAACCATCATCAACGGTCAAGCGGCTGGCTTCTTCAAATCGAGTCGAAGGGTTAGGCAAGGGGACCCTCTATCCGCCACCATCTTCATCATTGCGGCCGAGGCCCTCAGCAGAAATCTGAATAGCCTAGCCAACACCCCTAGATTCCATCACTTCTACACCACCACTGGTTGCCCCATGATCACGCATCTGGCTTATGTGGACGACATCCTCATCTTCTCAGCCGGGGATATCGGGTCGATCGAAACATTGCATAATGTGATTGAGAAATACACCAGATGCTCCGACCAGTACGTGAACCCCAACAAAAGCGTCATCTACACCCATCACAAAGCCGATAGTAACCACTCTGCAACTCTCACCAATCTCACCTCCTTCGCTACGGCTTATCCTCCATTCACTTACCTAGGATGCCCACTGGTTTACGACAAATCAAATGCGGGCATTTACGAAGGTCTAGTCAGGAAGGTCAGGATTAAAATCGAAGGATGGCACAACACTACCCTCTCCCCGGGGGGCAAGATAATTTTCATCAAGCATGTGCTTTCTTCCATCCCAATCTACACTCTGGCAGTGTGCTCTCCACCGAAGAAGGTCTTAGCATCCATATAGTCTTTTCTCTCCAATTTCTTTTGGGGACACAACGACGGAAAAGAAAAACACCACTGGGCCAGTTAGGACACCATGGCCAAGCCTACTAGCGAAGGCGGGCTAGGTTTTAGCAGACTAGCGCACATCATGGCGGCCAGCTCCATGAAGTTGTGGTGGAAGATTCGTACAGAGAACTCGATCTGGGCTCGCTTCATGAAAGCCTATTACTTTCAACACACCAACCCCACGACCGTGACGGCCAACAGCAGAGCATCGACGATTTGGCGCTGCATTCTACTTGGCCGTGATATCGCAGAACCTTTGATGGTGGCCGAAGATGGCACCTTGAGGTGGTCTCTGATGTCTAGCGGCGATTTCTCGCTGGCTACGGCCAGGTCCGTGGCTAGGGGAGATGGAGCTCATCCCCCTTCTAATACCCCTTACTGGCAGCCCTGCATCTCCAACAAATGGTCGATCCTCATTTGGAGAGCGCAGAGAAAGAAGCTTCCCACAGATGACTCCCTCACGTCCCTCGGCTACAACCTAGCGTCCAAATGCCACTGTTGTTCCTCCCCAACAGCGGAATCAGCAAATCACATACTGCACTCTGGCGATCTCGCCTATCAGGTTTGGTCCAACCTCTCCAGCAGATGTCACCCGCACCATCATACCGGGGGCTTCAACGATCTCCTCGCCTACTGGAGCATCTCTCACGGGCATCAGATCGTCGCAGCCGTCTGCATATGGGTTTTATGGAAGAATAGGAACAAGTTCAGATATGAAGGGCATCAACTCAGTGCCTCCTAACTTTTTGGAGAGGTTCTCAGACAAATCGGCAAAGTAGGCTCTCGTTGCCCTCACTCTCCGAACAGTTTTTGGAAGTTGTTGCAGTAACCGAACTTCCGGCACAATCCGAGCTACATTTTCTTTTTCTTTAGCGCGAGTCGCGCTCTTTTGTACAGGCTAAGGCATTTTGCGCCTGATACTTATATATGCAAATAGTGGGTTTCTCTCTCTCTCTCTCTCTCTCTCTCTATATATATATATATATATATATATATATATATATATATATTTATATTTTGTTATATATAAAATATATATAACAAAATATAAATATATATATATATATAACAAAATATAAATATATATATTATATATATATATATATATATATATATATATATATATATATTTATATTTTGTTATATATAAAATATATATAACAAAATATAAATATATATATATATATAAAAAAATATAAATATATATATTTTATATAAATATATATATATATATATATATATATATATATATATATATATATATATATATATATATATATATATATATATATATATATATATATATATATATATATATATATATATATATATATATATATATATAACAAAATATATATATAAAAAGGGTTCCTAAAATACTATATATCTATAATAATTTAAATAAATAAATATAAAATATAGGGGGCTTACAAATATAGTTGACGACATAGGATTTGACCTAGTATAGATTAGAATACCTTGATATGACAAGATATCGACCTAAAAATCTAGGTTGGACCTAGTTTTGACCAAAGTTGACTACTTTGACCACAAAGGTCAACCTTTACGTCAAATTGACCTAGTTTGACCACAAAGACCTATATTAACCTAGTTTGACTTCCATAACCTAAATTTGATTTTGAAGTCATGTTTCATCTTAGATATCAATGTTTAAGACATCGAAACACCGTTTGACATTTATATTTCATATTTAGCTCACTTGGACTCCGATTTCGATACTGATTTATGTTTATAGCTCAGGACCATAGGCGAGTGCATTTTATGATCTCTTTTATTCACTGATGGTTTCTCTACTTCATTGATTAGATATGTGTTCTTTGTTTATTGATACACTGTATACACGTGATTAGTATTTGTAGATTCTATCTATGTTCATCATATTTCGTATTTTTTCATACTTATTGTGATTACCGTGGTTATCTTGTTTATCATGATTAAATGTTTCGTGCTTTGACTTGAGTCCGCGATTACTAGTCGGGCAGAAAGAAAATGCCTTAGTATATATGTGGTCAAACCTAATAGTCCGTGATTATTGTAGCTCATGATAGACCGTGGATAATGTAGACAATGGCTAATAGTTGGATCATGCACACCGATCACATATGGAACATGGCATTTCCAAAACACTTAGTAGTAGTTGGTTTACTCCTTCACATGTTCCTTTTTACTCATATGATGTTTACCTCGTCTACTGCCTACTTTTTGTTTACTGCTTCATACTTCATGATTACCCTGATTTTGTATCTCCACATTCCTATATTGTTATATAGTTTCTATCATGTTATGAATAGTTATCATGTTTGTACTTGTTCCAATCCAGACTGGATATATTTTTCAGTTGACGAGCTCGAGGACACTTGCCCTTACCTATTACGGTGCTTCGGAGACCCAAGGAGTAGATCCCCCGGCAGAGTAGCTTAGTTTCCTAGATGGATGCTAGTTAAATAGCATCATTATTGCTGGATTTGTCTCCAGTTTGTTATATTTGGGGATGTTATATTATTTTAGGACATATACTATTTGATATAGACTTGTAGACTTGTCTGTATGAGACTTATGCTACTATTCTCTTTTCATCATTCATTATCTTCTATCGATATCGTGTTGTTATCTTCCTCTAGATTACATGATTAATTATACATGTTTATAGATGTCATATTATTCCTCCGTACGGAGATGAGCTATATTGTTGACAGGTTATATATATTTCATATCTGTTATATTGTTAGATAGTGTGTCTACTGCCGAACTACGACATAGGCTGGACGTACCCACGTGCTCGTACCCTTAAATCGGGTGCGGGTCGTGATAATACTTGCCTGGTGGTAGTGTGTAGAACCAATAATATCCAATCAATCAATGAGCCCCAAAAGTCAAACTCCTGTAAAAGACTCCGGTTGCTGAAACAGATATGGCCAACGTTCTCGGCATAAGAAAAATGTCTACCATTGACCACCCATAAGTCCAATTCTGGATATAGGGCCAAAACTGTAATTTTGGGTTAAAATAGTATCCGTCGTTGGACCCGCTTGGTATCGAAAAGCGTGCCAGAACCTATGGTCTCTAAAGTCGACTAATTATATACATACGAGTCCAAATTTTTTATATGAACTCAACGGTATGCCCAGTTTTGGATTCTGATGAGCCGTACACTAAATCGTTCGTTGAGTCGGATCATGTGCTTGCCAAAATAGTGTTCCGGTTGACCTTCTTAGAATCAGATCAAACTTGGCTCACAGAACCAAAAAAACAACACGAGTTCAGTGGTATAAGTTTTTTTCACGATATGACGAACCTGTATGAAGTAATTGGGATTTTTGCAAAAGGGTTAATACGGTGTACCTCGACCGATACGCCTCGTATTCGTCGCACACACGCAACAAATTCAAGTTCCGTCAAAGCCCACACATCTACAACATCTATGCACACATTTCGATGGTCTCGGGTTACGACGAAGTCGCCTGGTTTGTCGGGATGGACCCCGTATCGGGAAATTTTTCTAAAAATTCCCTGTTTTGAAAACTGTTTTTCTCGATTTTCAAAATTTGATTTCTCTACGCACAGTCGATGAAATCAAAATCTACAAAAAAGGGTTCTAAAGCCCTATAGGTTGTCTAAAACTCTGTTTAAGTGGTATTCCAAAATTATCGGTGGATTGTTAAGAATCGACCTTCCAATCTCGGGTTTTGAACCCGAAACTGTTCTATTTTTGAATAGTTTTTCGTTAACTTCGCATTGATTTTATGAGCAATCTATTGGGGTATGTGTAATTCTATTTGAAGGGGATTTAAGAGGGTCATGTTAGGTATACACCAGAGAAATTGGTTCAGGAATCCGTCAAGCGATATAGAAGAAAATGAAAATTGGGTGTTTGGACTGTTGTACTGCTGCCTACTGTAGGCTATTGTGCGCTCGATAGCGCCTGCTGTGTAGTGCCTCGTCTCTACATTATGCCCCATTCTTTTTCCATGGGGGGTGCGAGAAAGGAACACTGTGGCTATTGATTCGGTCAGGACCGATAGGTCGAGATCGATCGAATCGGTCGAACGGGAACGATTGAATTAAGATCCTTTACTCGTTATGGAAAGGCTCCTTCGAAATCAAGTCCCATATTAAGTAGGTTGTGCCTCGAGGATAGACTCTACGGCTGAGTCGGGAGAGACCTTCCGTTGCTCTATTTTTCATGCCACACTTGCGTTGGTTTTGGCTTTGGTTTTCTGAATGCATTTTCATGAATGTTTTCGTGAATGTTTTTCGGGCTTGTATTTCGAGCTCGTATTTACATATCGAACTCCTTGAATAATACAATGTTCTAATCAGTTGCTTGTACGATTTTAGGTAATCGCGTAGGCAACGTCTAGCACGACCAATAAGTCTCTCGCCTCGAACAAAAATCAAGGTGAGTGGCGGACCTCCTTCACCTCGATCCTCTGTCTTAAAAACAAGAACTTGGGATAACTATATCAAATTAGAACGATTTACTCAAAAAAGACAAGTTTTACGCTCAAAAAGAGAAAAGATAAGGTCCTAAAAAAGAGAGAGCATTATTTCATGATCTACAAAACCAAAAAATGAATCGATTATATAATTGTCGCAATGATACCATGCCTTAAATCACTTGTTAACATAGCACGGTCTTGGACAACTTGTATAGAAGGGCAATTGTTCCTTCGGATGGTATTCCAGGGCCACGGGATCGATCCAGTCTAGGAAGAACACGATAGCTCTGCTGGATTGTACCGCAGGTATTCGGTGCTCCTTCAACGGGGCTCGCTACCCGCGTTGAACATGCACCTTCTAAACCAAGCTATATCTAGAATGGCTTTCATGCCAATGACCTCCGTAATTATGCACTAGCTAAACTTATGTTATGCAATTTGACAAAAAAGAACATGGTAAGCTTTATGTTGCTTGGCACGCTCTACCGTGGGTAAGTTCTAGTGTAATATCTCCTTATTTATGTTTCGTCAAACTGCTTGCATGAAACTGACTAGGATAGCTAGAAAGATCACTAAAATAAGTTGTATGTTTTATCAAAAATTCTTGAACCAAATGAGAGCATGGAAAATAATAAGCCACTCGATAGTACATGTTGATTGTACTGATCCTCGATCTCTATAGGTGATATAAATCAGGAGGAGCGTGCCGCATGACTGAAGGCAGCGCTCATGTGTTTTGAAGCCTCGTTCGTGCGTACGAAGCCTTGATCCAATCTCTTTTGAATACTCTGCAACTGTCCAAGCTGAGATGTCTCGACTCTCCCCTATCCAAGGTGTCTGCATACTTTGGTTGCATAAAGAGGTGTGATGTATAGAACAGATGTCTCATCGACGTTCATTTTATAATGGAGTCAGTTTTATAGCCCGTGCGGTGCTTTTGTATCGAGTCTGTAATATGATGTTCATTATCAATAAAGCTCAAGTTTCTTCTATATAATGTGTTCAATTTACTCTGTGCAGTCTCTTGTTGTTGTGTTTTGAATAACCTTATTACTATGCCTTGTGCGATCGCAACTTAGGTTCGTACGATATCACGCCCGGAAGATGACTATCAATTCTTCAGAATCTGGGCATGACATAATGTTATCAGAGCATGGCTTTACATCCTTTGGCCTTCCGTTTGAGTCTCGAACCTTTGACCTCATGTCGATGAGATGAGTTGCTCCATACAGTGAGTCCGTAATATTTTTTGAGACTAATATGAGTTACCTCCTAATTTCAGAAGTCCGAGAAGCTACGGGCAGGAATGAAGAAAGTACTTCGAATGGCTCGAGCAGCTCAGGGACGGGACCCTCAAACACCCCTATGGAACCCATGGAACGGATGATGCACATGCTGAAGGTGCAACAACGACAGGCCGAGGCCAATTAACGCCTGAACGAATAGCATCGATAGCACGTTGAAGACTAGCGAAGATAAGTTGAGGCACGTCAGACTCAGTTTGAGGCCCAATTCGATGCGCAATTCAAGTTACGGCAGAAGCAGCTTAATACTCTTCAGCAAATCGTCCAGACAGTTGTGGCCAACGGCAAATTTGTAACAGCTCATGTCGTAACCGAGCCTGCGGCCTGACCGATCGAAATCGAGCCGGAGGTACCCGAGCAACTACCTGCAACACCATGAAGCTCCAACTTTGAGGTGTAAAAATTCACTAAAAATTGCCGCACGTCCTTCTACGGTACTGAAGACCCTTCTCTGGCAATCGATTGTTGGAGGAGTTGGAAGACCGTTTCGAGCTTTTAGACGTGGATGAGTCCAAGAAAGTTTCATGTGCTCAGCTTCTACTCTGATTGAACGCGCACGACTGGTGGGCCGTACAAAAGCAAGCGATCCGACGGGACGATGAGACAATAATAATCCCTTGGAAAACCTTCCGACAGGAGTTCAAAATCAAGTTCCTCCTTATACCCGTTCGACAAGAAAAAGAGAATGAATTTATGCAGATGAAGGAAGGGAATATGACGGTGCGGTAGTACGCCACAAAATTCAATAAACTGGCCAAATTTGCTGGATCATTCTTGCCTACATTAGTGAGTCACGCTCGGCGGTTCGAAGTGGGTCTACGGCCCTCTATCTCTGCTCATGTGTCAGTTCTAGAATACAAGGTAATGGACAAGTCCCTGAATCATGCTCTCCGCCTTGAGCGCCAATATCCCCCAGATGCTGTCGGTACTATGCATATATACAATCATAAGCGCCCTAGCCATGTAGGAGGAAACAATGCTACCAAGCGTCCGAATAATTAACGGGCACCAAGGCAAATACCAAGGGCGGAACACGGGACCTCGCTGTAACAGATGTCGCCTATTCGGACACCTAGCCGTCGATTACAAAGTTCTTGAAGGAGGATGCTAGAACTGTGGTAAAAAGGGACACTTGAGTTGAAATTGCCCGGCCAAGAGACCGAACCCAACGATGCCTTAACAATAGCAACATTATCCAGGAAACCAGGGACCAGCGCCTCGATCCTAACAACCCGTGCCACAAAATGGTTAGGATCGTCGCCTTAATGCCCAGGGCCGCGTCTATGCCCTGACTCGAAATGATGCATTCACCTCTGATACAGTCGTGACAGGTATACTACTTTTTAATAATAAACCTGCTCGTGTATTGTTTGATTCAGGCACTATACATAGTTTTATTGTGGCATATTTTATTGATGAACACAAATTCTCCATGGCACCGTTAGGTCTTAACCTTAGCGTTAGCACCCCGTCGGGCACACAAATTCCTGTAAACACTATCTGTAGAGACTGCTACATATGTATTGGTAGGAGGAAATTGACTCTAGATGCGATAGTTCTAGATCTTAAGGACTATGACATTATTCTGGGGATGGATTGGCTCGGCGCTTGCTCGGCCACCATTGACTGTGCTGGAAAGAAGATCACCTTCCGTCTACCGGGGGTGTAACGCCCCTGTCCTATAATACTTAGGACTAAGTATGTAGACTTGCCAGCTGCATACATACGAAGTATACTCCAATATATGGAATCCTCGTATGTATATATAAGTTGTAAAATACAGTAAACCATGACACTAAATCTCATCCATGAAAATAAAAGAGTAATGATATAAAATCAACTTTAAATTGTTATTTGTATAAGATGTTAGGCGGAGACAAATCTACTACCAACTATTAAAAGAGAAGTACATAAACAATGGAAGAAAATTTTCAAGCGAAGCAAGGGGATCCCAAAAGCAATCATCTTTGATGGAAGAGAATAAATCATGGCCTTGGCTAGAGCACCTGCAAAAAGTTATAAACACACACCTAGAGAATTCACCAGGTCCTCAGAGGGACTTAATAAGATGCAGGAAGAACATGCCATATAAACTGTATATAAAAATATGCCACTAAGTCATAAGCACATAACGTTCAAAAATGTCAGTGGCCAACCTGAGGGGGTAAGCATACCCGTATCTCCGATGGAGTTTTCGGGTTACAAAAGAAAGTGTAATAGTAGCCCATACGATAAGAAAATATTCTTTCCACCCAATGTACCTATCTAAATCACATCCATGACCATGTACCTCTACTAACTTCTAAATCTCGTAATATGCCTCTATTAGCAGTTAGACCTATCGCATGCGTACGGGTGATCAGCCAACATGCAAGGACCTTTACATGCTATTCATCCAACACATATGTCATGATACCATCGTGACAAGTTTATGATGATACACTAACAATCGGTAGTACCTTAAATTTTAGGTCCATATGCATAGATTAGAGACAAGAAAGAAATAAGGCTAACACTTGCATTGAATATACGGAAAGCAAGTAAATAAATCACGAACAATAGTTAAAGCCACAACTGGAAATAAACAGGCAGTAAATATACAATCTCTAAAATAAAATGCAGACTAATTATAAACAGTAAATAAGGCAATATATCTTGTCTGGTGTGACGTCCGGTGTGGTGCGATGATCCGACCAGTCATATTTGTCCAATAGCGGAGGTCGATGTGTAAGGGTCCGAAATTCATGAGAAAAGAGGATTGCATGATTAGTCATGATTAATGAGGATATCAAAGGCAGAAATTATGGAGATGTAACACCCCAGTCCCAAAAATAGAAGGACTAGAACATAATCATGCCAGCTGTATACATACGAAGTACGCTCCAATGTATGGAAACCTTGTATGTATACATAAGCTATAAAATACAGTAATCCAAGACTAAATCTCATCTACGAAGATAAATAATAATATAAAAGCAACTTTGAATTTGTCATGTATACAATCGTTGGGCGGAGACAAATCTACTACCAACTAATTTAAATAAGGAAGAATTATACAAGGAAAATGAATTGGTCGAGCGAAGGAGATGAGATCCCAGAGCAACATCTCGAAGAATAGAGCGTAAGTCATGGCCTTAGCTAGAGCACATACAGAAATCACAAAACACACCTGGAGAGATAACCAGGTCCTCAGAGGGACATAACAAGATACAATAAACATGCCATATAAATACTGAATATAAAATATGACACAAACAAAAGTAAGTGACAAGACATTAATAAGGCAACCTAACCGTACTAAAACGAATATGCAGTTAAGAACAAACCTTTTGTCGCATGAGCCCTGGCTGTAAATGGAATCTAGTATAGTCCCTACTTCGGCACCAGTGACCTAAGCGCATGACGTTCAAAAACGACAGTGGCAAACCTAAGAGGCTAATCATACCCGTATCTCTAACGGAGCTTTCGGGTTACAAGAGAAGTACAATCGAAGCCCATACGACAAGGAAATGTTCTCCCCACCTAATGTACCTACCATGTCGCATCCACGACCATGTAACACTACTAATCGTCAAGTCTTCTAACATACATCTATTGACAGTTAGGCCTAACGCACGTCCCATACGCATCAGTGATCAGCCAACACGCAAGTTCGAAGGCTATATGCTACTCATAACTCACACATCTCGTGGCACAACAGTGTCAAAGTTTATGTAATGTACTAAACTAATGGTAGTCCCTTAACTCTAGGTCCATATGCAATCAAAGGATAATAACAAAATACAGCTAATATCACCGAGCAGGTACTAGATCAGGAACTGTATTAATGGTATAGTTAAAAGAACTGAAAATAAATACACAGCGATATGCAATAAATAAAATGCAGACTAAATTATAAAAAGTGAATTATGGCAAGGTATCTTGCCTGGTGTGTCGCCTGGTGGTGCGATGTTTTGTCATGTTCCAATAGTCCATTAGCCATGGTCGATGTGTAGGGGTCCGAGGTCGCAAGAAAATAGGCAAGAATGATTAGTCATGAGTAATGAGGATAATTGGAAGAATTTGTAGAGTAGGTAAATATTCTTAGAAAATATTTATATTACTTTAAAACATGTTTACTTGTAAAAATTCATTTACGAAAATACTTTGAAAATATGTATATATAATAATTTTGAAAATTACATCTTATTAGTCAAAATACTATAGGTTGTAAAATATGATTAATGTGGAAACTATATTTCATAATTTAAAATATCTTTTTTTTAGATAAATATTTAAAAATATTTCTAAATCATTTAGACCAAAAAGTATAACTGGTCAAATATATGTACATATAAATCGAAAAGAATATTTCAGTGTTTAAAAACTAACTTGAAATTTTGCTAGAAAATAATAGTAATAATAATAATGTAAATATTTAACAAAACAACAAACTAATATTAATAATAATATATAAATAATAAAATGAATGACACCATTCTAGTAATTTAGATAAATGATGATGATAATAATAATAATAATAATAATAATAATAATAATAATAATAATAATAATAATAATAATAATAGCCTATATATTTGTTGGAATAGCCTATAATAGCCTATATAATAATAATAGCCTATAATAGCCTATTTAATTCTAATAATAATAATAGTAATAGCTATACACTGCTCTCTGTAAAAACACTTCAAAAAAAAATAAGGATAGAAGATTGAAAAGTGGTTACTTAAAGAAGAAAGAAAAGTGTAGGAGAGAGAGAGAGTAGTCGAGAGAGAGGGGAAGAGCGGGGAGAGGTCGAGAGAGAGAGGGAAAGAGTGAGGGGTTTTACCAGCGGACGGATGGGCGCGGTCGGCGCCGAGATTTGGGCGGCGCGCTGGCTTCGGTGGAGACGACACGGGAAGTCGGAGGCGGAGGCGCGGGAGTGGCTCACCGAAGAAGGAGGCCAGACGGGGGTCCAGATCTGGTGAGCACGGCGGAGTCGGGGTGCTGGCCGCTGGAAGAGGAGAGGTGCGGCTGGGCTGGCGAGCCAGCGCCCACGCGCTCTTGCCGGTGGTCGGCGGTTGACTTGGGCGGGGGCACGGCGGCTACCAGCGCCGAGGAAGGGCGCGCACGCGTGGGCGGAAGGCGGTGGAGCAGCCACCTGGAAAGAAGGCAGCGGCGTACCGGGGTGCTCGGCGTGGTGGACGAATCGGCATGGTGGTCGGCGCCGGGGCGGCGGACAGGTGAGATGTAGATTTAGGGTTCGTTTTCTTTTGTTTCTTTTGGGATCGGTAGCGATTTTGGTTTTGGGTGACTGCGATGGTGACTTGGCCGGGGTGGCCAGGCGGGGCTTGGGGAAGGTTTGGCCGGCGACAGCAATGGTGGTGATGGCAAACAGTGGCAGCGGAGGTCGTTGTGGAGTTGATGGAGGCGGAGGGGATGTGCGATCGTCGGCTTTGACAGGATGAGGCAGTGGCAGATTCGTCGTTTACGTCGGGGTGAGGATAGCTGTCGGAGGCAGCAATGGGTTAGGGGTAGGAATTTTGATGGTGTCGGCGGTGTGTCCGACACGAGAAATTGATATATTTGTAAAAGTTGGAATAAGATTTTGGATGGTCACAGCCACGATGCATGCAGTGTTGTGGATGATGGAAAATTTTATAGATGAGTACCTCTCCTTATATAGGAGGTGGAAATTTCCAGTTAGATAAGGACTTGTAATGGTTTAAACCCCGATGGATAATTCCATCTTTTTATTTAAATCGATTTAGAATTTAAGCAATCAGAATCAAATCAATCTAGATAACTTCCTTTAACTTAATGCCTATTTAAAATAAAACCTTTTCCAAATTTAAATTACCAAAATAACTCAAATATTAAATAAACAAAATCTTAAATATCATTTTCATAATTAAATAAATTTAGTAATAATTAATTTCGAAAATCACGTTAAATACTTAAATATTAAAATATAAAATAGCTTTTATAAATAACAAAATATATAAATAAATTTCAAATTTTGCAATATATTTGGAATACATTTCATATAAACCAAAATTTCCAAATCACTACTTATTTTTAAATGACGAATAAAATAACTCTTTTATACCAAATAAAAATATTTATTACATTTGTTTGAACATGTACTTTCCTATATAAAATAAAATTTATAATAAATTTTTTTTCTAAAATATGTACCTCGACACATATTCGCACTAGTCGAGCAAATTCGAAACGCAAATCTCGCACGCTACGCAAACACAAAAATACGAACTCGTATGCGACGTGCAGATACGAAGTACAAAATAAATACAAAAATATTTTAAAAAAATCGTAGTAGAAATTTAGGGGGTTTGCATCCTACCCAACTTAAAAGAATTTCGTCCTCAAAATTTAGGGGTAATTAGGATAGGTAGGGCGAAGGGGATGGAAAGAGTTTATTCGAATAGATTTACGAGATCTTCTTGGGACGAAAATGCAAACAAATATTCGACGAGAAGGCGAGCGACATTTCAATGGCAATATGTCATTTGATCGACTAAAATAAATTTTTTTCGATGGTTTCAGTTTAGATTACGATTATGTATATGACAACCAATCAATGACTAAGCTCGATCAACCCTAACATTAACCTTAAAAAAAGGGCAACCTCATAAGTAGGTAATAAACTCCTTAATCCTTTGATATCATCAATATTCATATAATCTCTTTTATCATAATTCGTTCTTTCCAAAAATTACTTTCGTTCCACGTCCCCTTAAAAATTTAACAAAAACCAATATGATTATAAATGTAATCTAACTTCCTCTATCTCGTCATAAAATTTCAAATAGCCTGAAATTTTGAATTCCATAATCTCCATTATACTAGCTCACTTATATATCTTCCCAAGTTATAATTTCCTCTAAAATTAAAATTCTAAAACCTTCAACCAATTTGGCCCAAGTTAAAATCTTCTTACTACAAATTTTATATTTATTGGTCAATGCACAATGCAACCATAGGTACCAAAATAAAAGTCCGTCTTCCGTGTTCGATAAATCTCGAAAACTAAAAGTATACCTTCATAACTCAATCTTCTATCATCATAATTAAAAATTTCCTAAAATATTTATTAGTCTCCTTCGAAATTTGAATTTAACAATCTCCTCTTTTTGATGGTAGAAATGAAACTCATCTTAACTTCATATTCATAATCATCTTAGAACTTAATTCTCCATGCATCAAAAATGTAAAGGTTTCTTTCTTCAACAATTGGTTATCATAACACTATATGTTATCGAATGCAAGTCAACATTGTCTTTATCAAAAATTTGCATCCATAAATTTAATATATAAATTTGGTTCTTAAACCACCAAAGCTTTAGAAAATTCTTCACTCGATATTTAGTTACCTCAAAACAAATTTTGAAATTCGAGAAGTCTATTTACCCTTGAGTGTTTTATCGAAATATAACCTTCCTTACTTCATCTATTTGGATTTATCACGCATTTTCACGTATGTCCAATCTATACCTCGTAATCTCGTAATTATCTTAACCAACTATATTATTTATCCATGATGTGGGGTGTCACGACCCGCACCCTAGAGTAAGGGTACAAAAAGTGGGTACGTCCAGCCTATACCGCAATATCGACAGTAGAACGCTGTCCTAGGTCAATTATCTAACAATATAAGGTACCTTTACAGTATATACACTCCGAATGGTGGTGACATAACAGAATACAGTCTCAATCACAACTAAGGTAGAATATGATAAGATAGATAGATAGATATGAAATGAGTCCACACAAGATACAAAATAGAAGAGAGTCTAAGTGTCTAAGATAACATAAAATCCAGAAAACATCCCAAATCTTAAATACAGTAATCCAGAGTGTAAATAAGTACAACTGAAAGCTACTCTAAACTAATGGTGTGTCATCCACTGCTAATGGATCCTGCTAGAGATCCAAGTCACAACAATCCTCTATAGTAGTCCCATAATAGGTGGTACAGAGCGCCTCGTCCTCATCCTCTGTAATATTTTCAACAGGTCCAGTCAGGACAAGAGCGAGGACAATACATCTCATACAAATCATAACAGGTTAGAAAATATAAACATGCTAGAGAGTAAGATACATGAAAATAAAAGAACAACATGATATAAAAGAGAGATCTGTAAGTAAATAGCTACAATATATATAGAGAACTATCAGTGACTAGTGATTCAGAGTACAAGATAAACATATGAACATCTGGATGTGATTTATGACTATACTAAAGAGGTGATTCATGACTATACTACTTTAGAATTATTCACATGTTTAGTTCTACTCCCCCATCCCCAATCAATACACACAGATCCAGTCAAGTTACGTTAAGATTCATGACTACGCTACTGGCTCATAAAGAGTGATGCGTGAATAGATTCGTGAAGGCTCTGTGATTCATGAGAGTACAGGAATCACAAGTAGATACATGATAGATTCATGATAATGGAAGCATGAGATACATGATGTAAGTAAAACACACGAGACATGAGTATCTGATGCTCCCGAGAGGGATAACATCTCATGAAGGGATCCATATGGTACCAATCCATGTTACCAACGTGTCAGCATTAAGTAAAGTAATCTAAAGCAGGAAATATAATCCTAAGCAAGATATGAAATGATCAGAGAATGTACTCGCCTGATAACCTGAATATCTGAAGAGAATATACTGTCTGAGGAGTGGTGTCTGGCTCCTATAGAACAGTACAAGTCACAACATGTCTAAAATAGTAAAATAGACTGCTACAATATATTCTACATGATGTTTGGGTCAATCTAGGCTAAAGTCAACCTTTGGTCAACTTTAGTCAACTTCACTAGTCAAACTAGGTCAAGTAGGTCAAGCCTAACCCAAACAAGTCTCACTAAGCCTAGCCAGCCAATTCTAGCAAGCACACAACATCACAAGGCCATACCAGTCTACCAACACACAAGTCACATGTGTATACATGTCATATACACATATGCCACATCATAGGAACCATAGGCTATATGCCATATATAGCCTATAGGCCATACACATATTTCACACATATATATATATAAATTAATATAAGTAGCGTACATATATATATATATATATATTTTTATATATATATATATATGTATATTACACAAGATTACAGTTTATATATATATATATATATTTACATACATATAGAGTGATAGGGGGTAATGTGGCATAGAGTGATGTGTGTGTCAATACTAACATGTGTGTGTACAAAACTAACATATATATGCAATATGTATGAGTGTGAGTGAGCTAATAGTGGATAGGGTAGTGTGTATGTGTGGCATTGTATGACAGTCCAATGTGATTCTCAGGAAATCAGTGCCAATGTGAAAACAATGGAGAGATGTGTGTGTGTGGTATAGGGAAGTGTCAATTCTCAGTGTGTGTCCTGTGTTTCAGGTTAGGTAGATAGGTGTCATGTGTTCATGTGTGTGTAGGTAACAATAGGGGTGATATGTTCTCAGGTTAACTGTATAGCAGTAGATAGGGTATCAAGTTTACATATGTGTGTTTGCCATGAAATATAAAAGAGCAGAACAATTATCGGAGGACTAGACTTTTACTTCACGTTACAAACTCGCTTGTACAAAGAAAGCCTAGGGACGAAAACTTAGGTACAACAATCTAAGTACAATTGTTTATTTTAGATTCTGGGAGGTGACGATAAAGGCTCGGGAAAGCGACGGCCGCTCTGCCTTACTCCTTGGACGATCGGTATGCAGCCTTGGCTCCGGAAGATTGCTTGGCGTTGAAGAAATGCTCTCTTTGCTCTCTCTCTACTCTTTTCCTCTAAGTCTTCTAATGCTCTTTGATCTCGAAAAAGGGTCCTCTTGCAAGGGAATGTCACCTCGCTATTTATAAGAAAGGGAATACGATCATTAGGGTTTGCAGTGATTACCCCTTAGAGTGGCGGCGGCCTGTTGATTGATCAATCTGGACCATTAATCTTGAGTATGATGAATCTGGGCTACTTAATGTAGATTGCACCAAATTCCATCAGTAATTAATGCTGATTGGAATGAATCCTCGTGATGATGATTTGCTGATGTCTGCGAATCTGGATGAATAAATTTAATTCATTCTCCTGCCACGTGTCCCAGATTATTTGGATTTAACCCAATCTTTGATTGCAGTAAATCTGGGAAATTGATTGGCTTTATGACACGTGTCCTGAGAACCACTGAGGAGGATCTGAGCCGTATAAAGATTGAGCCACATAAGGATGGAGCCGCATAAGACTGGCCACGTGTCGGGTCTGCTTGGGGAGTGGCCCCCCTGAACCCTCGAACCATACGATAATTTGAGCCGCATAATAGGTAATGAGCCGCATGGAGATGATCCTTGCGAGCCGCATGGGGGGGCCTCTGCTTGAGCCGCATGAGACTGTTTCGTCCTGAACCGCATAAGGTAACTTCATCCTGAATCACATGGGGAGTTTTTGCTCGAGCCGCATATGACTGTCCATGTGTCAGGGCTACGTGGTATTTTCTAGATCTCGGGGGATTGTGTCAGAGATCTCCTTCGCTTTCCTAGGGGTCTGTCATTATGACAGAGTCATAATTACCTCTTTTGTGTCAGGGCTGCCACTTTTTTAGAGTTGTCAGCCGTCCAAGTAATTAATGCAGGAAGGGAGAACTATTTTGCAAGCCACGTATCTTCTGCTCTGAGTCGTATGGGACGTCTTGAGCCGTATAGTCCCTTGTGCCGCATGAATCTGTGAGTCGCATGGGCTTTCTGAGCCGCATGGGGTTTCTTGGCCGCCTGGATATTTCTTTAGTATTTTCTATGCTTCTACAAGACCCCCTTCAAAGTTTTCAAATTGCAAAATTGAAATACTTTGAATAAGAAGCATGGCTATATTCTTCTGGCCGCATATGAAGTCCTGGCCGCATGGATGTTTCAGCCGTAGGGACTTTTTGAGCCGTAGGGCTTCTTGCCACGTGTGTGGGTCCTTGATTGCCTCCAATTCATTTCAGCGCCGTCTTTAGGAGGAAATCCCAAGGGTTGGCTTATTAAATCCTTCGAATTTTATGCCCTGAGTAAATCTCGGGGACGAAATCCGAGGAGTCGGTTTCGCCTTTTACCAGGCGGTTACTAGTCCACGTGTCGTCCTTCTCTCGTTCTCCTATAAATAAGAGGAGTTCGGAGAGAGAAAGGGCTCCTTTACTTTCTTTTCTTCAAATCTTCCCTATCCCGATTGTCTTTTTCTTCTCCGATAACTAATGGCTCCCAAGAAGACCGTGGCAGCAAAGGGCAAGAAGGCGGCCTCTTCATCGACTGCAACGGCGAAAGGCAAGAAGGCTGCTTCTGCCTCGACTGCGGCCGCTCCTCCGCCAGCCGTTGTACCCAATGTTCATCCTGACGTTCATCCCCCCTTATTGGTAAGGACATTATATGAGTTAAAGAACCCTAACTACTATGGCTACGTCGCATATTTATGCACGAGCCTTTGTGAGCCGCATGTTCGTCCTATGGCTGAACTGCGAGCCGCATATGGATGGCCACTGTGTCCGCATACGCGCTTCACTGACGAAGCCGCATAAGCGACGCTGAGCTGCATTGTCTTTTACTGAACATAACCGCATGAGAGTTCTTCTGAGCTTGAGCCGCATGAGGCTTTGTTCAGTTGGAGCCGCATAAGGCTTCATTAAGTTGGAGCCGCATGGGTGTTTTCCTGAGCCGCATGAGGCTTGGAAGCACCCAATCAGTTCTTTTTATCCATCTTTTTAACTTATCTTTCTCTGTCTTCTTTTCAGTGAATCTGTCGGTTAATGCTGCTGGAGAGCTCCTGGTAGGTAGTGCCCAAGCTGCTCTGGGCTATAGGTACGACCATATTGTTTAATATATGACAGACCAGTTTCCGAGTGACGAACCTCCGGCTAGACTGAATGCCATCAAGAACCAACCTTTCCATTTCTTTAACGCCATGATGAACTCCTAGAAATTCGAAGGAGAATATTTGAAGCCTGCGTTCTTCTTTGGAGACGCCTTGACTCTGGAGAACAGTAATGTTCTGGAGGTGTCGGAGAACTAGAGTTTTGTCTCTAACGGGATGGCGATCCGTATCCCCCAAATGGAGCGACACTTCCCATTATCTTGGTTCAATATGCTCCCACTGGACCGGAAGATGGGAGAGACTTTAACTCCTACCCGAGGTGGGATGTTTGTGGGAGACATCCATTATAACAACAGCCTGAAGTCAGTGACTGCAGGTAGGGTGCACACCAGCTGTTCTGTGATGGGATTGGTCCCAGGTACTTTCTTGAATGTACCGGGCCCCAATTTCACATTCTCTACTGCCGATACTTTTATATATCAACTTGCTCGAAAGGGCTCCTACCCCATTGGCCGGTTGATGCTCCCTAGTTGGATACATTCTACTCCCTCATGGACCGATCTGTCTATGTGGATCTTGCAGAAGTTTGTGGCCTTTTTCTGTGAGATTGGCCTTTACCATGCTATTCGGGGCACCAGCCATGGCTTGCCCATAAACAAGAAGTTGTTCATATCTCTGCTGGAGATGTATAACTGCCGTACGGGAACCTTCTATACACCCGTAGGGGAAATGGGGCTTGCGCTCCACGAAATGCACGCGGTCTCCAAGCTTCCTTGGGGGGACGAAGCTTTTGAAGCGTATACTCCTACAAATGAGGAGTTCAAAGATTTGGAAAGACGGTATCCAGGCTTCGTAGCCCTTTACCAAGAAATATTGTGCCACTATAGCACATGTCATCAGATAGCCAGAAAGGATAACAACTCTAAAGGGAATGCTCCCCACACCAAGGATTGGGTGCATTATCTCTTCCCGACGGATGCCTCAGGTCAGATTACTTCCCGTCGCCCTCGATCTCGGGAGGCGGTTAAAGACTTGGTGGCATCGGCTAAGAGGGTGGCTACCACCAGTGACAGATTCGGGAGTAAGACCGACTCTTTCGGTTATTTTTACCAGGATATCCAAGAGCTGTCAGAGAAGGCGCTCCTGGCGAGATTTTTGATGATATGGCTGCGAAACTGTGTAGTCTTTGGAGGAGCTGGTTCTATCGAGAGAATCAGTCGTAACTTCATCCTTCCGGATGTAAAGTTAGTTTTGCGAATCAGGCTAGCTCTCCTCCCGACCATGGTGTGTAGTATACACCGTAGCCTTTGCACCTTCACATCCAAGGTCATTGCTCGCGATGTGACCAAGGATTTTGAACGGACTGAGTTGCCCTATCATTATTTGATGGGGTGGCTGTTAATGTATTATCCGTCTTTGATGAGACCGGGCTCTGAAGACGGTGTAACTGATGATGACGCGCTTATCTTCCGCTATCGTGATGAGCCTTGGGAGTATGAGACCATGCTGGCTTGCCGAATGGCATTGGCACGGGCAGATATGTACCATATTTTCGCATTCGTCCCTCGCTTTACTGATAAGGATATAGAGGCTGTACATCTTGACGGTATTGCACCCCCTCAACTTCTGGACGGTCAGATGCTCCTATGGATGCGTAACATCCGCCCCGCACATCTGGTGTATCGTAACCGTAATACTATTTTTCTGGAGCCTTATCTGCCTAGCAGGTTTGCCCGACAGTTTGGATACAGCCAGCTTTGTCTAGACAGTCCCAGCTCCTGTCTGGGTTTTGAAGGTAGCCTTCTTGATGGTATCAGGGCTTGGCAATATTACGATACATTCCATACCCGTACCATCTTCTTGATCCCTGCCATTTAGGCGTCGATGGAGATCTTGTACATGGCGACTTTGTATCATGTCATGGAGAACAAGCCTCCGGTCGGTTTTAACCCGGGTGCCAGTTTTATTGTCGGTACCGGCCTGGAGGAAGGATCCCAAGGGGCCAAAAAGAGAAAGACTAGAGCCGAAGTGCCGGATTTGGATTCCGCTGCTGAGGATGATGAAGGCAATGAGCGTGACGGAGATGACTCTACCCTTCCGGCGGCAGACGTAGAGGTGGATCAGCCGCCTATTTTGTCGGATGAGATGTTGGGAGATCAGCCACCTGTTGTGCCTGGCCCTGCTTCCAAGCGTAGCAGGCAAGTTTCTCCTGTTGGCGGTATTTCTCGTTCCCGGAAGCTGGTTGCGACCAGACACCGCCAGCTCACTATAAGAGAAAGCGGAGAAGAAGTTACCCCGCGTTAGAGGTAACCAAGCCACTCCCGATTCTTCCTTCCTTCTTTCCTTCTAGCTTCGATTTTAATTATCTTCTTTCCCTCTTGCAGGTGTCAGGAGAAGAAGAAGAGTCTCAAAATGCCTTGGTGGTAACTCGGGATGACGGGGGCTTAAATAAACCTGTCCCTGAAGTAGTTGAATTTTATCAGGATGACGTTGATCGCGTCGTACTTCCCTCCGGGGTGGCTGGGATAGAAGATCCCGCTGAATCTAACTTGGAGGTCGCAGGTAAGGAGGTCGTGTCAGCTATGCACGAGCTGCAGCCTCCACGTTCCTCCCCTGGTAAGATAAGCTGAATCTTAACCTGTGAGGAGGCTTATATGCTCTATCATCACATCCTTCAGGTTACGTCGACTGATCATTGTTCTGGGCATACAGGTCCTGTCTCTCCAGTGCTGAGGATGGACACTATTGAGACGAACTATACCGAAGGGGCACCGGTGGAGAGGAGCGTACTTCTTCCCCTTTCGGCTCGTCTTGAGGGGCCTCCCGCGGGCTCGAGTTCGGAAAGTCGGGTGATGGGACGGCCAGGGCAGGGGACGATGGTCCTTTCATCTTCTTCTGCTCAGGTGGCTCCGAGATTCGACCTCTCTGCCCTACCGAGTATCCAGGCTCTCCGGGTGGCGGAGGAAGAGTTATCTGTTATCCATTATCCGTGCGTCGTTCAGCTCGGACTCCATCCCCCTGGTGGCAAGTTCTAGCATTACTTCTCTGATATTGCCGGCCAAGCTTCCTCTGACGCCGTCCTCTACAGAGGTCCTGGATGACGCGTTACAGGACGTAGTTGACAGCTTTCATCATCACTTGAGGAGGGGAATAACGGCTGCTGTGGAAAGAGGGACCTCTTTCGTCTTGTCCCGGCAATGCGCCCAGGGTCAAATTGATATCCTTAAGACTCTTCTTGGTGGTGCAAGGCTGGCTGCGCTCTTGGAGGCAAAGTTGTTGGAGACTGAGCAGCTAGTGGCCCAGCTGCAGGTGCTGCGGCAGGCTAATTTGTCTGCTATTATAGATCGGGAGCGGGGTTCTCTTACCGCTACTATAGAGAAGACAAGGGCTGCTCGGGATAAAACCAAGCCGGCCGTACTGAAGGACCTTTGCGATCTATCTGATCGATACGATCAATTGAGCCACGAGAGCGAAGATATCGTGGCTAGGGAAGCGGCCGCCTCCCGTAGGATCACTGACACGCGAGAGCAGATCCTTGAGCTTCAGAGGAAGTTAACTTTCTTGGAGTCTGAACTTGAGGCTGCCCGTATTGATAAGGAGCTGATTATCCAGGAGGCTAACAGAGTCAATCAAGCTTCGACTGACCTGGAAGTTGCCCTGAAGAAGTTGGAAGATGACTGGCAGGAGCTCATGGGCTTGGATGATGAGGAGCGGTTATCCCGGGAGGCTGAGCGTCGAGTCAAACAGCGACTTGACCAGGAGGCCATCTCAGCGAAGAATCGCCTTTTGGAATTGTATAATGCCGAGCTATAGTCGTCCTTTTCTTTTTTTGTTTTTTTTTTTTTTTGAGAGGGACGCAGTCCCGAAATATGTAATGCTTTTTTCTTCCTTCAAATAAAGAGTACTTTTCGATTCTACCCTTCATTTGTATTGCTTGTTGTGCCTGTGATATGATGGTGGTGTTTGCCCCGCATGGGGGACTTGTTTGTGGACCTGCTACCCATGGCATACCTTGGTTTCAGGTACGGGTAACAAGTTCGATTGGAGACACCTAGAACGGTTCCACGGTAACGTGGTCGCAGACGTTCCGGGTATCGGGAGAAAGAATGCCATGGAGCAGCTGGGCTCCCGGGGCATGATGAGGAATGGTGGGCCTGTGCTGAGAGACTCAGCAAAGGATATTTGTGGGCCTATTATCCTTGGTGTACCCTGGCTTAGGATACGGATAATAGGATGAAAAGGGAACCAACATACTTACTCAGAGGTAATGAGGACATGGCAAGTATGAGGGTTTTACCGTAGAATCTTCCTACTCATAGGTAATGAGGACATGGCAGGAGTGAATTCAACGGAGGCTATTTATGGTCAACAGAGGACATTTGTGGACCTATTATCCTTGTCGTACTCCGGTTGTGGGTACAGATAATAGGTTGAAAGAGAATCGACATACTTGCTCAGAGGTAAAGAGGACATGGCAAGTATGAAGGTTTCTTCGACGGAGCCTTCCCACTCAGAGGTAATGAGGACATGGCAGGAGTGGGCTCAATGAAGAGGAGGTACATAGAATGACTCAGAGGTAATGAGGACATGGAAGTTCTATGTAAGGGGTGATTTGTTTTTGGCGGAAGTGGAACGACTCAGAGGTAATGAGGACATGGCCGTTTTGGAAATTTGTGGATCTGTTACCCTTTTTGTGCACTGGGGAGTACGGGTAGTGGATCATGAGGAAGGATCTCTTCCAGGAAGAAAGTTCAGAGGTATGATCATACATGACTTACAATCTGACAGAGTGACCGGGATGTGAGTTTAGAGGCACTAGTGGGTACATGACTCGATAATTTGGAATATTGTAGATGTGTGAGCTCAGCGGTACCAGCAGGTACATGACTCGATGATCTAGAATATTATGGATATGAGTTCAGCGGCACCAGCAGGTACATGACTCGATAATCTGGGATGTTGTGAGGGTGAGTTCAGAGATACCAGCGGGTACATGACTCAAAAATCTGGGATGTTGTGAGAGTGAGTTCAGAGATACCAGCGGGTACATGATCAAAAATTTGGGATATTGTGAGGTGAGTTCAGAGGTACCAGCGGGTACATGACTCAAAAATCTGGGATGTTGTGAGGGTGAGTTCAGAGGTACCAGCGGGTACATGACTCAAAAATCTGGAAGGTTGTGAGGGTGAGTTCAGAGGTACCAGCGGGTACATGACTCAAAAATCTGGAAGGTCGTTCAGACATAATATTTCTTCAGGAACTTGCCGTTGACGGGCAACATGAGCAAGTCTCCATTTTCTTTTGCGAGGCGGTAAGCACCGTTGGAGAATACAGCCTCGATGATGAATGGGCCTTCCCACTTTGGCTGGAACTTGCCGGCGGTCTTATGAGTCATGACCATCGGCCTCCGGACTGCCAGAACGAGATCGCCTACTTAGAATGTTCTGATTTTGACCTTCTTGTTGAAGGCTCCAGAGATGCGTGCTTGGTATAGCTCGATTCGTTGCTGCGCTAAGAGGCGCTTTTCATCTAAGGCCTCCAATTCTTGTAGTCGGTGACGGTAGTTATCATCCGTCGTTAATTGGTAAGTAAGAGCGACGCGAAGTGAGGGTATTTGAGTTTCTAATGGGAGAACTGCCTCACTCCCGTACACTAGGGAGAATGGCGTATTCTCTGTGGCTGTTCGGACCGTGGTACGGTATGCCCATAAGCATTCACCAAGCTTCTCGTTCCAGTCGCGTTTGTTGGAGGACACAAACTTTTTGAGCAACTTGATGATGGTTTTGTTGAATACTTCTGCCAATCCATTTACTGCTAGATTGTATGGTGTCGAAGCAACATTCTGAATTCTGTGCTTAACGCAAAACCGATAGAAGGCGTGGCTTACAAACTGCAGACCATTATCGTGGATGATCCTTCGGGGCAGTCCAAAGCGATAGATGACGTGATGCTTGAAGAAGCTGATCACATTTGAAGTCTTCACTTATGCAAGTGGGATAGCTTCCGCCCATTTGGAGAAGTAATTCGGGATAACGAGTATGAAGCGATGTTCTCGAGAGGAAGGTGGAGTGATTGGACCAATGATATCCATCCCCCACGCTTCGAATGGCCAGGATGCCACTGTCGGATGTAGAAATTCGGATGGTTGGTGGATAAAGTCTGCGTGGACTTGGCAAGCCTTGCACTTCCTTGCATAATCTATCGCATCTGCTACCATCGTGGGCCAGTAGTAGCCCATTCGGCGGAGACGGTCCTGTAATTTGGGGCCAGGCTGATGGGCCCCGCAGACACCGTCATGAGCTTCGTGTATGGCTTCTTTAGCTTCTGCATTTGACAGACACCGAAGCAATAACCCATCGTAGGATCGCCGATACAGCATTTTCGTTTCTGTATCATAGAAAAATCTGATAGAACGCCTTCTGATGGAAGTAGCCTCCTTTGGGTTCTCGGGCAGGATGTCGTAGACGACGAAGTCAATGAATGGCTGTCTCCAATCTGGGACATCGTTGATCGTCTGAGCAGAATAATTTGCCACAAACTGGACGTTGTTCTTGGGACAGACCAGTTCGTGGCCTATCACGTCTACCGATTGATGAGCATGATTTGGCACTGTTAGGGAAGCGGCAAGGCCAGCTAGGGCATCGGCTTCGATATTTCAGAGTCTGGGAACATGTTCAATGAAGAACCCTTCAAACGACGAGATGATGTCGATCGCTATTTGGTGATAGGGGATCATGTCTTCATGGCGGACTTCGTATGAACCCCGGATCTGATTGACAATTAACTACGAATCGTCGTATGCTTCAAGATATTCTACCCCCAGCTCACTTGCAAGTTGGAGGCCGATGACCAAAGCGTTGTACTCGGCCACATTGTTAGAACAAGGTTCTGTGAGAGAGTAAGCGCGATTGATCACCAATTTGGAAGGAGAAACCAGCACCACCCCGACTCCGACAACGATGTTGCCCTTGGGTCCAGTTCTTGAGGCACCGTCGAAGAACATCCGCCATATATGATCGTGAGAAGTTACATGCGAGTCGGCGACCTCATATGGGATTTCTTCATATATTCTGGACGACTCCGAGCCCGGGTGGGCCGCCAAAAAGTCTGCCAGGGCTTGACCTTTGACAGCCTTCTGCGGGACGAAGATCATATGATAAGGGGACAGCAATATTGCCCATGTAGCGAGGCGGGAGCTGAGTGCCCCTGGTTTCGTCATGAGGACCCTGAGAGGGTTGACTCGTGATATCACATGTTTGGTTTGTCCAGTAACATAGTGCCGCGTCTTCTGAATGGCGAACACCAGGGCGAGACATTCCTTCTCCACAGCGGTGTATCGGTGCTCTGGCCCAATCATCATTCGATTGAGGTAATATATAGCTTGTTCATGGCCTGCATCATTGTTTTGTGCCAGCAGAGCACCGAGGGAATATTCTATTACTCGTACATAGAGCAGGAATGGTTTTCCAGCGACCGGAGCCACCAAGACTGGAGGGTTCGACAAATATTCTTTGATGCTGTCGAAAGCCCGTTGGCATTCTTCGTCCCATACGATGAGACGCCTTTCTTCATGAGATGGGTGAATGGTCGACATCGCCCGGAGAGGTTAGAAATGAACCTCCTGATGTAAGCTAGCCTCCGTTGGAGGCCTCTGAGTTCGCGGAGATTTCTCGGGGGACCCATCCCCATAATTGCCTTTGTCTTCTCAGGGTCTACATGGATACCCTGGGCCGTAATGATAAGACCCAAGAATTTCCCGTAGGATACGCCCAGGAAGGACTTTATAGGATTTATTTTCAAATTGTGCGCTCGCATCAGGTCGAATACTGTCCTCAGATCCTGCAGATGGTCCCCCTTACAGCGACTCTTGACGGCGATGTCATCAATGTAGCACTCCACCGTCTTGCGTAAGTGTTCTCTGAAGATGATACTCATGGCTCTTTGATATGTAGCACCAGTATTCTTTAAACCGAAGGGCATGACTGTGTAGCAGTACGTGCCGATCGGTGTTCGGAATGATGTGTGCTTTTCGTCATCGGAAGACATCTTGATCTGGTTGTACCCCGAGAAACCATCCATGAATGACATACGTTCGAAGCCACAGGTGTTGTCAACCATGATGTCTGTGATAGGTAGGGGGAATTCATCTTTGGGACATGCCTCGTTCAGATTACGGAAGTCGATGCAGATTCGGATCTTCCCGTTTTTCTTGAGGATCGGAACTATGTTGGCGACCCAGTCAGGATGTTGCTCCTCACGAATGAAGCTGCTGGTTATTAGTTTGTTGACTTCGGCTTCGATCGCCTCCATGATGCCTGGGCGGAAGCATCGCTGTTGTTGCTTGACCGGCTTTGCATCTGACCGAATGTTGAGTTTATGGATAGCAATATCGGGATCTAACCCTGGCATATCTTCATAGCTCCACGCACAAACGTCAATATATTCTTTGACAAGTTCCAGCAGCGATTCTCGCTCTTCGTCTGTTAGGCTTTTACTGACGAAGATTGGTTTTGGAGAAGATTCGCTACCGAGATCCACTTGTACAACCTCATCTTCCGTAGGGGGTTCTCTTAGTTCGAACCGCTTTTCCCATTGTGCATCCAACTGTTGGGCCCACGGCTCTAGCTCGAGGATTTCAGGCATGTCCTCATGTTCTTCATAAGCGTCGGCGAACACCATGTTGACTGGCAGGACTTGTCTGAATATGTCTCTAATGCTGGTATCCGAGTCAGAAGTTGGTGACTCGGTTGAATGTGACTGCCAGTCACATTCTTCATCTGAACTCTCAGGGGTCGTCGTGGGTGTTACATACCCTAATCCACATCGAGTTTTGCTACAGTAGTCCCGTGGCTTACCAGCCGGGACTGGTAGCTTCAAAGGTAATCGTCGCCCGGTGCCGTAGTTCAAGCCTGGCATAGTCTCCAGATCATACCCCTGTTTTTGCATGAGATATTTAGATTGGGGGCTATAAAGATACAGAGGCAGTCTCCCGGCATCTGACCCCAGGTCGACTTCTTTTATGGTGAAGGGGTGCGGATCGTCTTTCCGGCCGAAGATGATTGGGTGGTCCCCTCCCTCGATTATGCGGTAGGCGTCTTCCACTGGAGTAAGCTGGATTGCGGTGTACACATTTGTCACCTGTGTATGTAGGTGAGTGCCTATACCATGTTCTATAGCATACATTGTACATAGCTTATTGAGCTCGAGGTAGTTCAAAGATAGCCCTTTATTGATGAAGTAAGGTATCTTTTCTAGAGGGATTACATCATCTGCGGAGGGAACATCAGTATGGGCGGCCACATACTTGGCTAACTCCGGTTCCTCTTCGGCTACCACCTGTATAAACGAAGACTGAAAGGATGACCTGGGCAGCTTGATCGTCAGAGGTTCAGCTGGCGGAGCAGAGCGGGGAGTTGTTGGCAGACTAGCGACCCCCAGCTTGGTACTTGATGCTCGGCGGGGAGTGTTTGGTTCGCTAGCAGTCCCAGACCTTTCATCGGGATGACGACTCTTCTTGGGAAGACGTATCGTCATTGGCTTATCGGAGGGATTTCGCTTCTCCGTTTGTGGCTGACCGACTCTCGGCAGCCTGATTGTCAGTGGCTCCGTTGTGGGTCTTGGCACTTGGCCAGACCTTGGCAACCGGATTATCATCTGCTCTTCTTACGCCGAGAGGCTGATTGCGTCCTTACGCAGAGTGGCTGTAAGGGGTGCGGACTTGCCAGGTTTGCGAGCTTGGAGGTGGATTGTCAGAGGTTATTCTGGTCCTGTGGCTGTCTCGGTACGAGCTTGCACATCTTCTTCACCAAGGTGCTTCTTCGACTTTTCATATAGACAGGAGTCTGAGTAGTAGGATTTGACCCCTTTGAAGGGATCGATATCAGCAAATTCTGTCCTCACGAAGCCGTGTTTGTCGACGTACTTGAAGCACTGATGCAGCGTAGAAGGCACGATCATGTAATCGTGTATCCAAGGGCGCCCCAAGAGAATGTTGTAAGAAGTATCTGCGTCTATGACGTAGTAGGTGACTTCTGATTGGAGATCGCCAATCTGATACTTCAGACGAATCTTTCCAATTGGGTAGCTCCTGCCCGAATTGAAACTGCTAATAGCGGTGCTTGTTGGCGTTAAGCGATGCATCGGGATGCGGAGATGATGTAGCAGACCCTTTGGGATGATGCTTATGGAAGAGCCTGGATCAATGTGCATCCGATCCACCTTCACGTCCCCGATGTATCCGGTATAGTATAACGGACGATCATGCAGATTGGTCTTGATGAACATGTTTTGTGGAGTGAAGACAATGTTGGGCATCGCTCCCGTGCAAGCGCTGTCTTAGAGATCTGCAGGCGGGCTTTCTCCCGAGAGGTTTACTTGAGCCAAGTATGCGTCGGCATTTTGGAGTGCATCGCTCAAAGCCGCACGAACATCCTTTGAGAGTCTCAGAAGCTCGTATAATGACAATTTGGCTGGTGTATTGGCCAATTGTGCCAAGCTGTCGAAGTTGTAGGGCCTCTCCAGCCCCTGAGGTGCATCTTTTCGGAGGGATTTGTCAAAGCGAGTCTCCTTTGGCCTAGGCTTGTCGGTCGTCGGAGGCTGAGCCGGTCCCGGAGCGTCAGTTGTAGTAGGCTGATGATCTTTAGTCGAGTTATCAGCCACATGTTGGGATTGTGCCCCAGACCGAGTGACGACGGCTGTAGCTTCTTCGATATCTGCCGAGATTGTGCGGCAGGACCTGACTTTTCTACTCTTCTTACGAATGGAAGATGGTGTGGGCTGAGTTACTTCTGATACCAGGTCTGGATGGACCCACATAATCTCCCCTCGTGATGTGGTGAGGGGCACTAGCCCAGCAGCCTGATCTCGGGACGGTGGAAGATTAGCAACCTCCATTGTTGCCAGAGGGATGGGTACCACACCGTCTTGAGCTTCGGTTGGAGGAAAGCTGCCAAATTGTACTGACACCATATTGGCTGCCACTGTTACCTCTTCGAAATTGATGGCCAGAGCATTCGAATCGATAAGATTTTGGATGTACCGTTTCAGTTGGTAGCAGTCGTGTGTGGCATGGTGGACGTAGCGGTGGTAATGGCAGTACTTTGGATTCTCCATGTCTGCCGGCCGAGGTTTTCGTCTTGGTGGAGGAAGCTAAATTCTGTCTCCTTGTATGAGCATGTCCAAGATGGGCTTGACGTGACCGTCTTCGAAGGAGTAAGTGATTTGTGGCCATTGTTTGTCTGCCGGCTTTGGCTCAGGTTTCTGTGCTGTATTGGCCACCATAGCCTGCTTACCCCTGCTGTCCCGATTGTTAGAGGGGCTACCCCTATTGTCGTTGTTGGTGTTGGGACGCTTGCCCTTGTTCTCTCCGTCCGAGATGTGCAATCCCAGTTGGCGAGACTTCTTCAACCATTCTTCGGCGCTAGTGGCACTGATGATGAACGTCTTCCAGTCCTTGAATTGACTTTCACCCATCCAGAGACTGATTGTTGGGATCGCAATCTCTTTTGGCAAATTTCAATTAGGGAGGAATCCAGATTTCCAGACGGCAGCTTCATTGCGGTTTGACGAAACTGCTCAATGTAGTTCCTTGTCAGCTATTTCTTTCCTTGGACGACGTCCATGAGGGTGGACATTGTGATGTCCTGCCCTACTTCGTAGAACCTCTCCAAGAACATGCGCTAGAAGCCGGCGAAGGAGTGGATGCAGTTGTCTGGTAGGTTGCGATACCAGTCGAAGGCGACTCCTTCCAATGCCCCAATGAATAATCATATGAAGATGGCATCATCGTGGGGCAGATGGTCGGTGGTGACCTCGAAGTAAGTGATGTACCGACTTGCTGAGGTCTTGCCATCATAAGGATTGATATTGAACGGCTTATATCTTGGCGGGAATGGAACATCCCTCCAGGCAGCAGGGTACGGTTGCCATATTCTGAGGTCTTAGAAATTTTCTCGAGCGTGAAACATGGCTCGGAGCTCCTGGACCTCTCTTTTCGCTTCGCGGGCTTCATCCACGGCGGTGGGGGCCGTTCCCTCAGGAGGATTGTTGTCCGAGTTCGGTGCCGCTGAATTCGAATCCGTATTGACCGCAGGACCCGCGCTTGTTTGGCCAAGCGTTCCTCCTTGCAGAGTTGGAAGAGCTGCTTTAATCTCGTCCACAGACTTGACCAATGCAAGCAATATGGCCTCCAAAGTGTCGATGTGTTGGCGATCGCAGGAACCACCTTGGTTACTGTCTGTCATGAATACCGTCCTTACATGAGGAGTGATGGAAGGAACGGTGGAGGATGTGCCCTCCGAGTCATACCCATGTACCGAGAAATCATCGGGGTATGTAGGAATGTTCTCTTCGGGTTCGGACTCGGAGGGAATAGTACCCCCAGTTTCAGAGCTTGCTTCATCTTGAGAGTCGTGGATGTCCTCAGGGACATCAACACCTGCTGTATCTGATGGGAGAGTTGTCTCCCCGGGCTCGTCTCCTTAGAATATCGGATTGTCGTAGATGTTCGGAGGAGTACTACCCCCAGTCCCAGCAACCCCCAGTATTGTGGATGACGAATCTCCCACTGTAGCAGATTTCGTCTTAGAACGGGTACCTTGGAAGACTCCGGTGGTGGACAACCGTTTAGAAGAAAGTCTCTTAGCTGTAGTGGTTGATATCTTTGGACTGGAGATGCTTGTCTTCTTCCCTCTCCCCTCGGCGGGGATTTTTTGAGTAGAGTTGCAGGGGACAACAGGAGGCGCCTCGTCCTCTGAGCTTGGTCGTTGCAGTCTTTGGAAGACGGACCGCCGGCCTTCTTGCATCATTGCGTTGTTGCAACAACAGTTGACAATGATTTGGGTGCAGTGACGTCCGTGAGAGGACTCCTTGCACCCTGGGGCACCTTCTCTTTCCTTGCGTTTGTGGAGGATGGCCTCACGCAAGTCGGATGGGTCCGGATCGACCATGTTTGCTCCCTGGATTTCGGGAGACTTTTGGAAACTTTCCTGTCCGTTTGCCGCCGGGGGCTGGACTTGAGTGGTTCTGTACAACTTCCCATCAGAGGCCCGCATAACAGTACACGGGATGCTGGATGGTCAGAGGTCGGATCAACGGACCGAGCTTGCCAAACTGGTGCTGCCTTAGACTTCTTCACTCTAGTGCGTAAGGGAACATAGTAGAAAGAGTCTAAGTGGTGCTAGAGAGAATCAGACATGTCTTCTTGGGAGCACATGAGATCAGGACCATAGGTGAGACGGTCGAAGACGGAGCCACGTGGAGTAGATGTCATGCGGTTGGAATCATCAATCCTCATGCGGCTGGCAGTCGTAGCCGCATGGGTCTTCTCCATGCGGCTGGAAACCCTGGCCACATAAGTGTTCTCCATGCGGCTGAAAATCCCAGCCGCATGAGTACTATGCATTTGGCTAGCAGTTTCAGCCGCATGGTCATCATTCATGCGGCTGGCCATCTTAGCCGCATGAGTCTTCGCTTTCCAGCTAGTGCCCTTGTTTGGTTTCTTTCTGGAGTCCATAGAATCACTCTTTGTCCCTGCAAGTCCAGCATCGTAGTGCTTTCCTCTGCCGGACAGCAGAGTCTTCTATGACTCGATGTGGGGCCGCACGAGAATCGCCTTCACCATCTTGGGTAGCAGAGAGTACTCCATCGAGGGCCTGGGGAGGAGCAAACGATTTTGGCCTCCACTCTTTGCGAGCCTTCGTGGTGCGGGTGCGCTTCTGGACCGGGCCAGCGCTCCCTTCGGAGAGCATTTCTTCGAACGCCTGTTGGTCGAAGCGTACGATCATCTTCTGTTGCATGGAGCCAAGTTTGGCTGCATCCAATTGTGTCACCAACTCCTCAGCCGTAGAGTAGTTTGTCCCCAACAGAGTCGCCATCGTGTTTGCCATGAAATATAAAAGAGCAGAACAATTATCGGAGGACTGGACTTTTACTTCACGTTACAAACTCGCTTGTACAAAGAAAGCCTAGGGACGAAAACCTAGGTACAGCAATCTAAGTACAATTGTTTATTTTAGATTTTGGGGGGGTGACGATAAAGGCTCGGGAAAGCGACGGCCACTCTGCCTTACTCCTTGGACGATCGGTATGCAGCCTTGGCTCCGGAAGATTGCTTGGCGTTGAAGAAATGCTCTCTTTGCTCTCTCTTTGCTCTTTTTCTCTAAGTCTTCTAATGCTCTCTGATCTCGAAAAAGGGTCCTCTTGCAAGGGAATGGCACCTCGCTATTTATAAGAAGGGGAATGCGATCATTAGGGTTTGCAGTGATTACCCCTTAGAGTGGTGACGGCCTGTTGATTGATCAATCTGGGCCATTAATCTTGAGTGTGATGAATCTGGGCTACTTAATGTAGATTGCACCAAATCCCATCAGTAATTAATGCTGATTGGAATGAATCCTCGTGATGATGATTTGCTGATGTCTGCGAATCTGGATGAATAAATTTAATTCATTCTCCTGCCACGTGTCCCAGTTTATTGAGATTTAACCCAATCTTTGATTGCAGTAAATCTGGAAAATTGATTGGCTTTATGACACGTGTCCTGAGAACCGCTGAGGAGGATCTGAGCTGCATAAAGATTGAGCCGCATAAGGATGGAGCCGCATAAGACTGGCCACGTGTCGGGTCTGCTTGGGGAGTGGCCCCCCCGAACCCTCGAACCATACGATAATTTGAGCCGCATAATGGGTAATGAGCCGCATGGAGATGATCCTTGCGAGCCGCATGGGGGGCCTCTGCTTGAGCCGTATGAGACTGTTTCGTCCTGACCCGCATAAGGCAACTTCATCCTGAACCGCATGGGGAGTTTTCGCTCGAGCCGCATATGACTGTCCACGTGTTAGGGCCACGTGGCATTTTCTAGATCTCGGGGGATTGTGTCAGAGATCTCCTTCGCTTCCTTAGGGGTCTGTCATTATGACAGAGTCATAATTACCTCTTTTGTGTCAGGGCTGCCACTTTTTCAGAGTTGTCAGCCGTCCAAGTAATTAATACAGAAGGGGAGAACTGTTTTGCAAGCCACGTGTCTTCTGCTCTGAGCCGCATGGGACATCTTGAGCCGTATAGTCCCTTGTGCCGCATGAATCTGTGAGCCGCATGGGGTTTCTGAGTCGCATGGGGTTTCCTGGCCGCCTGGATCTTTCTTTAGTATTTTCTATGCTTCTATAATGTGTGTATGTTAAAAATGAGAAAATAGTGCACAACTGTTCTAAGATTTTGAGTGTATGTAATAGTACGACAGGAAAGAGTGAAATAATGTGTGAACAGTTTCAATTAAAAGTGTACACATTCAGTCCCAATTCGATTCAAAATCCAAAATAAACACCAATCATAAACCCAACATGATCTTCATCTCATACATATGTAAATGAACTTCTCATTGCTAATTAATCATGGAAAGTAGTCGAAGTCACATTCGAATCTCAGAAATTACATAATAGTAAACTTAAGTATCAGACATTGGGGATAATCACAAATCGAAGTCCGATTAACAACTAATATCCCATACTAATGGTTGGTAATCCATGGGCTACGTGTGTACGTGTCCAACAGTGTGTGTCGTGTCCCCAAAGTGGGACACGACGTGTCCAAATCAATCTTAACACACACAATACACAGAACTGTGCACAGTCTCGTGCACACGTGCACACGTGCACACGTGTCTAGCACACGACATAGGCTACGTGGAGACACGTAGTCGTGCACACGTGTACGCCTAGCATAGGTCTAGGTTCGTGTCACCCTGAGTCGTGTCTACGTGACATGTAGACACGATATGGAGCTCCGTTTCACTTAACAAAATGCCAGAAAAAATTTGGCTTTTGAAAATAAAACGAGAAAAAGTACAAGAAGTACAAGTTTGATTCTGGGAAAGTATTGCTATGGAAGTCTGATCTGTAAATGATCACTTTGTTCCTTGGACCATATGATGATGATGAAGATCGCTGCTTGAAGTTGAACAACCGGAAGAACTAAGTCACCAGAAAGGTTCGACGCACTTGGGCACTGATGACGAGGCCGAATGCTTTTCTGCTTTGTTTCACTCTGTTCTGGAAGAAAGGTTGAAGAAGAATGCTCTGAAAAATCAAAATCTTTAAGTTCTGATCTCTGTATTCTCTCTTGTCCATGTCTCTCTTTGAGAAAAATAAGTCCATTTATAGACTTGGGCTCTTGTGCGTAAAAACTCAGCGAAAGTTTCGTCTTTACGCCAACAACCGCCACCCACGACCAAAGTCATCCTCTGTATACGTTGACACGTGTCCCATCATTTCATTAAGAATAGGATGCACGTACATACGTTCTTCGGGATGTGTAGCATGAGAGCCATGTAGGCAAACCATGTTCCAAGCTGGTCAGAAAGAATAGGGCGTAAAAATAGCCCCAATGTACTCTGAGTGTAAAGCAGTAGACTAGGCGTAAAATAGCCCCGACATAGACTTCCCGCGTAAAGTGGTTGTTAAATAACCTTGAGCGTAAAAGTAGCTCAAATAGACTTTACGCACATGTCAACTGTTGAGCGTAAAAGCTCGTATAGTCTTCATGCGTAAAAGAAGCCATAGTGTGAGCGTAAAGTAGCTCAATCCACATACTAAACGACAACATTGGTCTCTGTGTAAAAACAAATCCCTTTGAATTCTGTGATATATGCCATCATTAATATCTCCATGTCAGAGTTTGCATTAAATGCGAGACTTGATAGCTTTATCCAGCATAAAAGTGGCTGGTCTGTCCTTGGCGTAAAACCATGGGTGTAGACCCGAGCGTAAAATGATCAGCCTGCTTTAGGCGTAAAGTGATTAGCCTTGTTTTGGGCGTAAAGTATTTAGCCTCTCTGCGGCGTAAAATAGATCAATTTGAATGGAATGATCTATCACTTTGACTCTTTCTTTGAAGCATTTTTTACGCTCCTACAAGACCCCCTTCAAAGTTTTCAAATATCTCCAAAATTTGGAACACTTTGAACAGAAGCGTAAAAATTGAGTTTTGACCAGTCAGCGTAAAATTCAGGATACGCAACAGTCATCCGCGTAAAAGCGGGGATATCCAACAGTCGGTGTAATTTTCAATAGTGTCAGTCAACACTTAACCGTCACAATGAATTTCTTTCTTGAAACTTTCGAATGCCTTTTCGCTTCCCCGAGTTTGCATTAATAATGAGCAGTTTCCAACGAAGAATATGATGAGTTGATTTAATTGTATAAATAAGAAGAAATTCTTCACTCTTGTCATTCAACCTCATAGTGACATGGCGCCCAAGAACGAGATTACCAACAAAGAGGCTTCGAGCTCCATGCTTGATTTTGAGCGAGCATACAACCTTTTAGAGTGCTTTGGACTGACTCCAGCAGTCTTCAGTCGCATCGATGGCGATCCTTCAACTGTATATGAGGGAGCAGGAGATGCAGAGGCATTTTTTAATCTGATGCGTCGCTCCGGGATTCGCAATATGCGCGAGTTAGGTGCCTCCCTTCGTCAGCCCAACGAAGGAGACGAAAAATAATGTTTTATGTATTGCGACTCTTTTATCTGTAGGGGCCACTCTCCCCTTATAAATAAAATTTTGATGTTGATCTCATCTGTTGATGTACAGAATTGTTTAATCACTTCTTTTGACTGCTTCTATGGTTGTTAATTCCCAAGAAACAAACCAACACGTGGCATCTGTCTTGTGGTTACGAGAGCCCTTTAATAGGATCTTCTCCCGAAATAAACTCACACCAACAGTTTCTTCAATCTTTATAAATAGCCGAGAATGTTTCATATATTCTCATTCTCATTCCTCTGAAGATAACTTTTTGCAACGTCGTTCTCCAACAAGTGACAATGGCGATGCTTTCCAACAGCGTTCCTTTATACGCCCAGTCATCAGATGTAGATTCAACCACTATTAGAGCAAAACCATTTGACTTAAGTGGTAAGTTCGATCGTAAGCAATTATCTGCCTTCGAATTTTTTGTTGAAAACAGCTGCTCATGAGCGTAAATTCTTGACGAGCATAAAAAGCCTTGCTAATGAAGTGCACATGAAGCAACGGCATAGAAGCCTTGTTGAATGGTGGTACACCTGAGATACGCCAAAAAAACCATGCTGAAGCACTAACGTAAAAAGCCTTGCTGAAGCACTGGCGTAAAAAGCCTTGCTGAATAGTGATACACCTGTAGCACTGGCGTAAAAGCCTTGCTGAATAGTGATACACCTGAAGCACTAGCATAAAAAAAACCTTGTCATCTATTTTTAGTTAGCGTTTAATACGCATCTGATGATACTTCTGTTGTTTTCTGCAGAAGTTTGGCTGAAGAGTTTTTTCCAGAACCGGCATTGGTGACTTTGACGCTGTGAAGAGCATTCTTCTGACATCAACATCAGGGAGCTCATGCGCTTTTGACGCGCAAATCAGACAACTCAGAACTCTTCGTGGGATAGAAGGGTCTTCCTCTGTTGGTAGGAAGAGCCTTTATACACGGAGAGTTGGATGGTGGAGTTAACTCTACCCCGAGAAATCGGCTAGTAGAGTTCCTTTCACGGCAGAACTAGGAATCGTATCCCAATGCTGGATACGTTCCTATCTCCTTTGGAAGGCCGCCCCTACTCCACCAGTTGTATTGGCAGCAACATGCCTTTGGGCTGCCATACTCTGGGATTCTCCTCTCGTCTGAGAGAGAAGACCAGAGTTTGATTCCTACTATTCTGGTTGCCACTGAGGCTCAGACAGCAAGGAATTGACACCAACAACGAATCCGACAAAGAAGATCCGAAGAAGAAATAGATTTCCATTAGGTTATCGTTGTGTGTATAGAATGAAAATCCAAGATGTAATAGATTTCCATTATGATTTGTAAGAAAGTCTAAGAAATGTAATAGACTTTTATGATATGAGAATGGAAATAATAATTCTTCTATGCTCAATGATTTGTATCTATCTGGATGTAATATGGACATGATAGATAAATAAAATCTTGTTTTCTGTTTTAGAGTATATAATACTATCAGAGGTAATATGGACATAACAGTATATATGAACTCAAAAAAAAATTAGATTAATATCTATACAGAGGTCAAATAGAAATGATAGATAGGAAAAGTAAGTAGATTTAGTATTTATCCAGAGGTCAAGGAAACATGATAAATAACGAATCCCACTTTCTAATCAATTGATAAAATATAAGATATAAAATTCCTCTCCCAGGAGACAAGAAATCAGCTTAACCAAACCTTGGTAGCTGGGGAATAGAGAGACAGATGTCATGAGTATATAGGTCCATATCAATGTATGAATGAATCAACATAACTTTCGGGAAAAGAAAACATTGATTCAATTCCATAATTAAATGGATGAACCTGATAAAACGAACGGACAGGCCTTTTCGGAAATGAAAGGTTGTTTTCAATTTCAAAGACCGGTTCATTAATAGATCTCTCCTATAAATAGTTGAGAATTTATTGTAACATTTCATTCTTATTTCCACTCCTCTATTGGAAATGTCTTCCGAGGATGCATATCAAAAGAATGAAGTCTCCATAAAGGTTGAGGATGTCATTGAGGCACACCCCGTTGAACCCACTGTATCAGGCCCAACCGAAATAGATGGAAGCTCTTCTACGCCCAAGCCACCCCAAGACCTCCTTGCTTTCTTAGTAGAGCCAGGGAAAACTCCTGAAGAAGAAGCGCTGAGGATGGCTGCCTGCAAGTTTTTTATGAGCTCAGGCAACGATGCCTTCTATGCATTGGCTGACTATGTATTCAATAAGGAAGGGAGTGGCCCTCATCCTTAATCTTTTGTCTTGAACAATAATAATAATAAAAGAAACTTTATTTTCATTCTGTCTCTTTTTTTTATACATAGTATTTCTTAAGAAATTTGCCATTGATTGGCATCATGAGTAGATCTCCATTGGGCTTTGATAACCGATAGGCGCCATTGGAAAATACGGACTCAATTACATAAGGGCCTTCCCATTTTGCTTGGAATTTCCCTTTGCTTTTATGAGTCATCACCATCGGTCTTCGAACAGCTAATACCAGTTCGCCAACCTTGAATACCCTCTCTTTAACTTTACGATTGAAAGTTCGAGATATACGGGCTTGATATAGCTCAATATGCTGTTGTGCTTGAAGACATTTTTCGTCTAATCCTTCAAGTTCTTAGAGTCATAAACGATCATTATTCTCTGTAGTTAGCTCATTAGCAATGGCTATTCGAAGGGATGGAATCTGGATTTCCAATGGGAGGACAGCTTCACATCCATAAACCAATAAAAATGGTGTAAAACCAGTAGGAGTCCGGACTGTTGTTCGATAAGCCCATAAACACTCTCTAAGTTTCTCTTTCCAATCACGTTTATTAGAAGAGACAAACTTTTTGAGAAGTTTGATGATCGTCTTGTTGAAAGCTTCGGCTAAACCATTAGCAGCTGGATTATAAGCCGTAGAAGCCAAATTCTGAATTCGATTCTTGTCACAGAACCGATAAAATGCCTGAATGGCAAATTGTGGTCCATTGTCATGAATTATTCGTCGAGGAATCCTGAAGCGATAAATAACATGATGTTTAATGAAGCTGATTACATTAGATATTTTTACTTCAGCAAGGGGAACTGCTTCTGCCCACTTAGAAAAGTAATCGGTTATAGCTAATATAAACCGATGTCCCTTTATAGAAGGAGGGTTAATAGGACCAATGATATCCATACCCCAAGCTTCGTAGGGCCAAGAGGCTGCTGTAGGATATAGAAATTCAGACGGCTGATGAATAAAATTAGCATGAATCTGACATGCTTTACATCTTCTGGCATAGTCTAGAGCATCTGCTATCATAGAGGGCCAATAATATCCCATTCTTCGAATGCGGTCATGTAATTTAGGACCCGATTGATGAGCACCACAAATACCATCATGAGCTTCTCGTAGCGTTTGTTTGGCTTCACTTTCTGAGAGACAGCACAACAAGAGTCCATCATATGAACGACGGTATAGCATATGCAAAGACGAATCATAATAGAATCTAAATGATCGTCTCTTGATTGATGCAGCTTCTTTAGGATCTTCATTAAGAGACTGATCCTCAGTAGGTGATTGATCCTCAGCTATGTCTGATATCTCTTTCATATGCTCTTGTTTATAAAGCTTTGAATCAGAAAAATAGGCTTCGACACCCTTGAAAGGATTGATATCAGCAAACTCAGTCTTCACAACTCCTTGGGAATCCACATACTTGAAGCATTGGTGGAGAGTTGAAGGCACGATATTATGCTCATGTAACCATGGTCTTCCAAGAAAATTATTGTAGGATACGTCTGAGTTGATAACATAGAAGGTTACCATAGTTCGGAGATCACCAATCTGAATCTGCAGACGAATCTTCCCCAGTGGTTTACTCTTGCCAGAGTTAAAACCGACTATCGTAGTACTAGTGTAAGTCAGATCACTAGTAGGAATCCTCAGGGGTCTTAGCATACTCTGAAGAATTATGCTAATTGAAGACCCAGGATCAATGTAGATCCTGTCAATTTCAGTAGATCCAATATACCCAGTATAACACAGAGGCCTGTCATATTTGTTATGCTTCAACAGCATATCTTCTTGTGTAAAGGTGATGTTGGGAATTGCTTCCATCACACTATGACATTGCGGACATGAAACTGGAGTATTATCAGGACTCTTGAGTTGAGCCAAGCATGAATCTGCTTGAAGTAAAGCTTCAGTCAAAGTCTCCCTGCTTTCTCTAGAAAGATGAAGCAGTTCAAATATAGATAGTCTAGTCAGAGTATTGGCCAACTGAGCTAGAATATCAAATTTTTAGGGTTTTATCACTACCCCCTGACTGGAAGCAGACTTCAATGGGACATCAAAGCGTACTGCTTTCTGTTTCCCCTTTTCAACCACAGAAGGTTTAGCCGGAACAGGAGAAGGTTGAGTTGGTAGTGTCTCCACTGCGTCTTCTGCTTCTTTGGAGGATCCTTCATAATCTTTGTGGTACTCTTTCCCAGATCTTGTACCAGTAAAAGTTTTTTCCTCAGACTCAGGAGAAGGAAGTACCATATTACAGGATTTAGTCTTCCCTCTCTTAGCCTTCTTCTTGTAAGGAGCTTCAGAATCCAATCCAACAGTGGAATTTTGATTTTGAATTTGTAAAGGAAGTCGTATTCCTTTATCGTAATTCAAACCTTCTGCCTTTTGAAAGTCATAACCCATCTTTTTCATGAGAAGGACAGATTGCTGACTATACAAGTAAGTGGGCAGCGGACTTTTAACAAGTGGTTCACTAGAAGAAGAAGAAATCTCTGTAACTACAGAAGAGTGAGGAATAGAAATCTCTGTAGCTATAGGAGAATAATTGAGGTTTCGAGGAGAAATCCATATAGGAGCTTTTTCATAAGCAGCGAAGACTTGTTGTGCCCAGTATAAGGGAACACTATTGATGGCTAGCCACTGCTGATGAGTAAGCTTGAGCTTGGTAGGAGGAGCTAGACTTGGAGGACAGATGTTCAGTCCTCTCAATCTATCTTCTAAAGGAAAGCCATCCCATAGCCGATCCAAGTCATCAGGATCTGGAATAACATGAGAAATCATGTTGCAGGTTTTGACTTTCTTACCCTTCTTGGATTTTGAAGTTTTACCTTCATTTTCCAACTTAGGCACTAAGTCAGGATGTACCCACATAATTTCACCATTCTTTAGTGTGAGTGGCAGCAATCCTGCATTTTCTTCTCTGGCAGGCGGGATATTCACGATCTTCATCGTCGTCTTCGGAATTGGGATAATTCTATCTGGGACTTGCTGTGGAGGAAAATCTCCGAACTGAAGAGAAACCATATTGGTCGTAATCGTATGGTCATCATTGGTTAAAGCAATAGCACCACCATTTATCAGCTCTTGGATTTTTTTTTCAATACATAGCAAGCACTGGTAGGATGATTAATGTATCTATGATAGATACAATATTTGGGATTATCAGTCAGATTCACCTCATTAGGCCTCTTGGGCTCCGAAATCTGAAGTTTGCCACTTTTCACCAGACATTGGAATATCCCTGGGATATCACTTTCGTCAAAAGAGTATTCTTCTTTTGGCCTGGAAGATTCTTGATTATTCGACGTCGTTTTGTTCTTGGAAAGATTGACCATAAGAGTATCTTTTTCTTTCACATTACGATTGCCAGAATTATTACCAGGATTACTTTTCTTTCCTTTATCTTCTGAAGCGAAAATCATTCCATGCTCACGAGCCAACCTACCATTGGTCTCGGCAGAAACTGCTGCTATGATAAACGAAGCCCAATCTATGAATTGGGAACTCATGAAGACAGCAATGGATGGTCGCAGATTCATCTTGTATGTATCAATCAACGCTGAATCTGGCATACCAGGAGGCATCTTTCGAGTAGCCTGTCGGAAACGTTCGATGAACGTCCGAGTATCTTCTTTCTCCTTTTGTTTGATTTTTATCAAGGAGGACATGTTCATGTCCATACCTCCTTCATAGAAGCGGGAGAGAAACATTGCCTTGAATTCGTCAAAAGACGAAATAGAATTATCGGGTAAACTACGATACCAGTCGTAAGCTGAATCCGTCAGGCACCCGATGAACACTCGAGTGAGAAGAGCATCATTTTTCTGCAAGTGCACAGTCATAATATCAAAGTAATTGATATATTGACTAGGAGATGCTTTTCCATCGAACAAAACCATAGATTGTGGCTTGAATTTCGGTGGAAAGGGTACATCATTCCAATGAGGAGGATAAGGTTGCTTAATCCCTAACCTCTGGAGCTGATCTTTGTGTCTCAAAACTTCAAACTGTGCTTTGAGCTCACGCACTGCTTGAATGGCTTCACTGGTTTGAGGAAGCACATTTGATTGAATGGTTGTTGGATGTACCGTAACCCCCACTGGAGGTGGTACGTCTTCAGGAATGATAGGATCTAGAGATGCATAATTTTGATTAACAGCAGGCTCTTGAATATTCAAAGGTATTTCAGCCCCTTGACTATCTTGAGTTTGTGCTGCTACTGGTACCGGTGTTACTACTTCCGGCTGAGCAGTTTGCTGATTCAATATTATCTGATACATGCTTTGCACCATGTTAAGCATGTCTTTCAGTGATTGCTCCACAGCAGTGAGACGTTGTTCCGTATTAGTAGATGACGTCTCTGGTTCATCTCCCACAGTGTAGGATTCAACCTCTCTTGAAGATATAGAGGGATTAGTATAGAAGTATGAATCCATACTATCGGTATCAGACTCAAAAGATTGAGTACCTCCAGCTTCTGAATCAGAAGCCTGCAATTGTCTTTGCCTTCTTGATCGAGTATTCTGATATACTCCTTCAAAAGAATCAAGAAGTCTGTTGAACTGTTGTTGACCTGGAGTTTGGGACATATTTTGTCTTGGATGTCGTCCTCTGTTAGTATGAGATGCCATGTTGACTGATGCATATGACAGCTCATGTTCTTGGTCTTCAGCTTGATGTTGAGGCGAATTAAAACTTAATCGATCAAAAACTGACCGTTTCGAAGTCGAACAACAACAGTTGATCACAACCTGGTGATATTCACAATGATGTTTTTCTTAGAGGAGTGTCACCGGAGATTGTCTGTTCTTACGCTTTTGCATTAGCAATTCACGTAAATCAGAAGGAATAGATGGAGTATTCTTCTTTATTACATTTGGGATAGAAAAATGTTTAGTCCCTTATGTATAAAGAAGATTACTGGCTGTATTCACAGAACCAAACTGTACATTTTTACGCGTTTGGAGTTGTGTGTGTAAATCTTGAGATTTTTTAGCACGAAGGACTCCATTTTTATGGCGTGTAATTTGTAAGTTTGGTACTTTGCGTAAAGCAGTATAAGAAGGTTGTTGGTGTAGGACAGAAGCTTTACCAACAACATTTTTACGTTGTAAGGTACATTCACATTAGATGTGCAAACATCTTTGCGAATTTTATCTACACTGTCACAGATATGAGACTTACCTTCACGCATAGAGCGTAAAAATTGATTATCTACCACGGCACAGACAGGAGATTTTCCTTTACGCGAAGAGCGTAACTTGTGTGTGTCCACCACGTCACAGACGGGAGACTTATTCTTACACTCAGAAGCATTAGAGTCTTCCACATTACAAATGGGAGACTCATGCTTATGCCTTGAGCGTAAAACTTGGTTTTTACCCACTGGGCATAAAACCTGGTTCTTACGCAGTGGGCGTGAAACCTGATTATCTTTACCGTGACAGACGGAAGATAAGTTGTCACACTTAGAGTGCAACGCTGAAGTAAGGACTGCCTCGTTACGAACGGGAGCCCCTACGACAGGAGTGGGAAGAATTCCCTTGTCATCAGAAACAACAGAGAGATCAGAAGCCACTTTGGATTTAGGAATCCAAACTTTTCGTGCTTTGCGAGACTTTTGAACATTGGACCAGCGAGAACCACCCCCAGTTCGGAGCATTTCTTCATAGGCAGTCTGGTCGAAGTGCACAACCAGAGTCTTCTTGGTCGAACCGACCGAAACATCATCATATTGAGCAATTGCCTTCTCGTCAGAGGAGAAGGTAGTCCCCAGCAGAGTCGCCATTTTGTTTCACTTAACAAAATGCCAGAGAAAATTTGGCTTTTGAAAATAAAACAAGAAAAAGTACAAGAAGTACAAGTTTGATTCTGGGAAAGTATTGCTATGGAAGTCTGATCTGTAAATGATCACTTTATTCCTTGGACCATATGATGATGATGATGAAGATCGCTGCTTGAAGTTGAACAACCGGAAGAACTAAGTCACCAGAAAGGTATCGACGCACTTGGGCACTGATGGCGAGGCCGAATGCTTTCCTGCTTTGCTTCACTCTGTTCTGGAAGAAAGGTTGAAGAAGAATGCTCTGGAAAATCAAAATCTATAAGTTCTGATCTCTGTATTCTCTCCTGACCTTGTCTCTCTTTGAGAAAAATAAGTCCATTTATAGACTTGGGCTCTTGTGCGTAAAAACTCAGCAAAAGTTCCGTCTTTACGCCAACAACCGCCACCCACGACCAAAGTCATCCTCGGTATACGTTGACACGTGTCCCATCATTTCATTAAGAATAGGATGCACGTACACACGTTCTTCAGGATGTGTGGCATGAGAGCCATGTAGGCAAACCACGTTCCAAGCCTGTCAGAAAGAATAAGGCGTAAAATAGCCCCAATGTACTCTGAGTGTAAAGCAGTAGACTAGGCGTAAAATAGCCCCGACATAGACTTCCCGCGTAAAGTGGTTGTTAAATAACCTTGAGCGTAAAAGTAGCTCAAATAGACTTTACGCACATGTCAACTGTTGAGCGTAAAAGCTCGTATAGTCTTCATGCGTAAAAGAAGCCATAGTGTGAGCGTAAAGTAGATCAATCCACATACTAAACGACAACATTGGTCTCTGTGTAAAAACAAATCCCTTTGAATTCTGTAATATATGCCATTATTAATATCTCCATGTCAGAGTTTGCATTAAATGCGAGACTTGACAGCTTTATCCAGCGTAAAAGTGGCTGGTCTGTCCTTGGCGTAAAACCATGGGTGTAGACCCGAGCGTAAAATGATCAGCCTGCTTTAGGCGTAAAGTGATTAGCCTTATCTTGGGCGTAAAGTATTTAGCCTCTCTGCGGCGTAAAGTAGATCAATTTGAGTGGAATGATCTATCACTTTGACTCTTTCTTTGAAGCATTTTTTACGCTCCTACAAGCTCGTGTCAGCAGCGCCTGTGGCACGCACGCACCGCAGGCAACGACCAGAACGGGCACGATTTTTTGTCCGACTCGAAACGACTCGACTCAAGACTTGGAGGATGACATGTCTGTCATTGCCCCCTCCTCGATGCCAAATCCCAGGCCGCCACGTGCTCTGTGCAGTGAGCACGAGGCCCCGAGTAGCAGGACAGTGTCCGCGGGCCTGTACAGCTAGTTCGTGTCCTCGTGTGGACACGACACAACTCCAAAATGGATACAAAGCATAGGGAAACCAATATACACATGTATATCTACATTCCTATTCAAATAGATTTTAAAAACAACAATAAATCACTCTTTGAGGCATTTAATCAAATACTTGTATATAGGTTATGATACGTGTCCGATACGGACACGAAATCAAATGTAATGGACACCAAACCTTCACTACAGCTAGGGGACACCTAGATCTAGGCTACCATGCAAAGAAAACAGAATTAAAATGCAATTTGAAGGGTTTTACCTATAGGTGCAAATGATCAAGAAAAGCCCCAAATCAAATGGTTCCCGTTGCTAGCCAAATCCTCCAAATTGCTCTCAAACTGAAATCACTCTCCATGAACATCAAATAGAGGGTGATTAGAAACTATTGCAAAAGATTTGGATGAAAAAGGAATTAAGATGGAATTAATATGAATTAGGGAAGATGGGGATTTACCTTTCCTTTCTAAAAGTTGGAATGACATAAAAGAGGCAAGAACACAGGAATGAGAGTTTAAATAGGGGGACACCTAGGTGTGGCCGGCCATAATGCTGAATTTAGGGTTAGGGTTTCAAGTCATGGGTCATGGGCCAAGTTTCATAAGTCATGGAATTAAAATCATAAGTCATAAGTCATGAACCTAGTATTAATTTCTCCTATTTCAAACTAGTTTCTAAATGACTAAAATTTGGGTTAACTTAAGTTAGACTAGGGTCACACAATGATAACCAAGTCACCATAGTTAGGGTCAACTTCTAGGTCAGTCTACAAAGTCTCAACTAGTCAAAGTCAAAAATAGAAATCACCAATTAATAAATTAAAATAAATTCAAAATTCTCAAATGACCAAAATACCCTCAAGCTAAAAAGTGGTAGTGACATGGGGTTCTCTAATCTAACCTCTACTAACCCAAGAATGTCATGATCAAATTTTATTTCGCAGAAGGGAATCATACAAGGAACAAGGTTGCATAACCACGGAGGAAACATAGTGAACATGAGTGAAGTAATTTAATTGGAAGGGAGAGAAGTAAGGGTTACTAATTTTGAAGAGCGGAAGGTGTTATGTGTCTATGTGAATCGAGATAAGACATGAAAAGAAAATGACAAGGGTTAAGCAATCAAGATCAAATGCAAGGTTAAGCATTTAAGGGATTTAATAGATCGCAATCATATATTAGGTCGAAAAAAATCTGAGTCGAGGTTGAATCCATATATGTAGTCAAAAGTATATCGGTACCATGGTAAAGGTTATAGTTTAGTCTTTATGACCCAAAAGTCGTACCATAAAAATAGAGTACAAGGGGACGTGTTTTAGTGGGACATGATATACCTACATGAAGATGAGCTCGTCTAGGTCTTGCATGTGAAATTCGTTGGAAGAAAAAGTCTAGTATTGTGCTCCAAATATCAAAGTAACGATAGGAAACACCAAATGATCAAAATAGAAAGTGGGTTTTTATAAGGTACTAGTTAATGCACAAAAATAAAAGGTTAAAGCCCAAAATAAAGATAATTTAGGAAATCTCGTAGATCAAGTTAAGATAAGTTAGAGACACAGTTTCTAGAGAGAAAATAGTCTCATAGATAAGGGTATGGTCAAGGGAATGATTCTAATCATTTCTAAGTTTCAAACAATTAGATGGTCACAAATAAAGATCTAGATTTGAGGAAAGGTCGAGTAAGTCGAAGATATGTTCATCGGTTTGGTTGATGACTAACTATACTTGTGTATATGCAATATCATAATCTTAGGTGGTATGGCAATCTAATGTGGAATACTTCTATCTCACTAGGGTGACCTTACTTGCTTCTTGGTCCTCTACCAGTATATGATCTAATGTAAAATTTCAAGTTCCTCGAAAGTTTCTCAATAAAATTTCTAAGATACTCCACCAACACTTTCCAATCATCTTAGGCTGTCAACTTTAATCAAAATTTTAAATCTCTAGTCAATCTCGAAACAACCCTTATATATCGCAAATCGAATTATTATTATTATTATTATTATTATTATTATTAGTATATATTTTTTCTAAATCTTAAACTCAACATTTAAATAAGTTTATCAACCGAATTTCATACTACAAAATAGAACATTTAAATAACTCCCGAATTTAATTATATATCCTTCAAATGTGTATATCTAGCTTCCAATAAGTCATGACTACCCTTCAAAAGGTAATTTTTTTTACCAAAATTTAAATATCCATAATCAAGGCTTTAAACTCGAAATATAAATAACTTTATAAATCATAGATCATATGATGTAATTTAATTCAAAAATATTTTACCAAAATTTATCAACCATCCTCAAATTTTGGTCAATCGTAAATCATACTTCGACATTTAAAATTTTATGATCCTTTACAAATCAAATTTATATCCCTCCAAAAGATGTATAGCTATAACTCAATAAATCATAAATGTTCAAAGACCTTCAAAAATTAAAACACAAAATCAAATCAATTTGTTTTCTCGATCTAGCTATCCTCTTGTGTATACCACCTTGTAATAAAATTTCAACTATCTTTTGAAAGCGAAAATATGCTACTACCCAACTTGAAATTAACTAATCCTTAAGATCATATTTCTAGGAAAATAAATGCCTTTATAAGTCAAATAAAATCTTAATGCATATTAATTGTCAACGTAACCTTCTAGCCATGGGTTTGACCTATGAGCATATAATAGTGTAGTCATCTTCCTAACCGACATTAAGCAAGAGAAAGTAAGGATTTACGGTAGAAAGGGGTCAAACAAGATGCAATCAAGGAGGTCGAACGAGAGTTCGAAATTTGAAGTCAAGAAAGGATGTCAAGTAGGTGGATGAGATTCTAGACTCTAATCCTATATTGCAGGCCCGTTCGGTACAGTCATGTAACTGAAACGGCAAACTAGACTTGCATGGGCCACCACAAAAATATGTAACGCCCCAGTCCCAAAAATAGAAAGACTAGAACAAATCATGCCAGCTGTATACATACGAAGTACGCTCCAATGTATGGAAACCTTGTATGTATACATAAGCTATAAAATGCAGTAATCCGAGACTAAATCTCATCCACGAAGATATATAATGATATAAAAGCAACTATGAATTTGTCATGTATACAATCGTTGGGCGGAGACAAATCTACTACCAACTAATTTAAATAAGGAAGAATTATAAAAGGAAAATGAATTGGTCGAGCGAAGGAGATGAGATCCCAGAGCAACATCTCGAAAAATAGAGCGTAAGTCATGGCCATAGCTAGAGCACATGTAGAAATCACAAGACCCACCCCGACGGCTGACTTGGGCGGGGGACACGACGGCTACCAGCGTCGTGGAAGGGCACGCACGCGTGGGCAGAAGGTGGTGGCGCGGCCACATGGAAAGAAGGCGGTGGCGCACCGGGTTGCTCGACGTGGAGGACGACTCGGCATGGTGGTTGGCGCCGGGGTGGCGGACAGGTGAGATGTAGATTTAGGGTTCATTTTTTTTTATTTTTTTGGGATCGGTAGCGATATTGATTTTAGGTGACTGCGATGGTAACTTGGCCGGGGTGGCCAGGCGGGGCTTGGGAAAGGTTTGGCCGTCGACAACAATGGTGGTGCTGGCGAACAGTGGCAGCGGACGCCATTGTGGAGTTGATGGAGGCGGAGGGGATGTGCGATCGTCGGATTTGACGGGATAAGGCAGTGGCGGATTCGGTGTTGGCGACGGGGCGAGGATGGCTGTCGGGGGCAGCAATGGGTTAGGGGTTAGAATTCTGATGGTGTCGGTGGTGTGTCCGATATGAGGAATTGATGTATTTGTAAAAGTTGGAATAATATTTTGGATGGTCACAGCCACGATGCACGCACTGTTGTGGATGATGGAGAATTTTATGGATGAGTACCTCTCCTTATATAGGAGGTGAGAATTCCCAGTTGGATAAGGACTTGTAATGGTTTAAACCCCGATGGATAATTCCATCTTCTTATTTAAATCGATTTAGAATTTAAGCAATAAAAATCAAATCAATCTAGATAACTTCCTTTAACTTAATGCCTATTTAAAATAAAATCTTTTCCAAATTTAAATTATCAAAATAACTCAAATATTAAATAAAAAAAATCTTAAATATTATTTTCATAATTAAAAAAATATAGTAATAATTAATTTTGAAAATCACGATAAATACTTAAATATTAAAATATAAAATAGCTTTTATAAATAACAAAATATATAAATAAATTTCAAATTTCGCAAAATATTTGGAATATATTTCATATAAACCAAAATTTCCAAATCACTACTTATTTTTAAATGACGAATAAAATAACTCTTTTATACGAAATAAAAATATTTATTACATTTGTTTGAACATGTACTTTCCTATATAAAATAAAATTTATAATAAAAATATTTTTTCTAAAATATGTACCTCGACACATATTCGCACTCATCGAGCAAATACGAAACGCAAATCTCGCACGCTACGCAAATACAAAAATGTGAACTCGTATGCGACGTGCAGATACGAAGTACAAAATAAATACAAAAATATTTTAAAAAAATTGTAGTAAAAATTTAGGGGGTTTACAGGAGAATAGATACTTATACTATGTTAAGAAAAAGTTATATTATTTGAAAACTATATTTACTAGTAAAAAATAATTATTTTGGAAAATACTTAAAATTACGAAAAAGTCGATTTAGGCGAAAACCCTAGGTTTCGTAAAAGTACATTTTTAGTAGAAAACTATAGTTCATTACTTTAAAATATTTTTGATAAATATTTGGAAAATACTAGAATTTATTTCTAAAATTTTGAAGCTACAGATAATAGTTTTTGTAACCACAATACTAAGTTAATTAACAATGATAATAACAAAAATAATAATACTAGTATCAACAATAATATCTCCATATATTTTGCAAATACTAACATATATACTTAAAGGAACACACGATAAAATAAATATTAATGGTAATAATTAAAACAATATTTTATAGAAAACTTAACCTTTTAAAAATATACATAGATATTTATGTATTCTGTTATCAAATCATGATAAAATATTAATACTACTATGTTATACAACAGAACAGTGTTGTTCACTCATCTCTCGAGAGAAGGAAACACAGGCACACATGTTCATTGAGAACCTAAATCCACAACAAAAACAGAAAAAGAAGAAGCAAAGACTACGTTACCTTCTCCGATACTTCCCAGGAGGGGGAGAGATCATATGGATTATTAAAGAGAGTGAATCTAGAGAGGGAGGTTTGGTGAGGAATTTGAGAGGGAGACTTCTATGAGTTCGAGAGAGCGGAAGAGTGAGAGGGGAGAGTGCTTGCCGGAGAGGAAGCCGGCAGAAGCTCGGGAAACTCGTCGGCTCATGAGGTGGCCGACGCGGAGGATCGATCTCGCAGCGTTCGTGGGGTCAGGACACGACGCTCACAGCTAGCATGGGGCGTGGCTGCACCGAGCACGGCAGAGGTCTGGCTCGAGTCGGTGGGAGGGTTTGGTGATGAGTGCTCACCGGAGAAGGAAAAGGCCCGGCATTGACGGAACAGGTGCTACCGATGGATGGTGCGACCGTTCGTAGCGATGCACGAGGTAGAGGTGACGTACACGCCATGGCGGTGGTTCATCAGATGGTACTGTACTTTCGGATCTGGTGGCACAGCACACAGTAGAGATAAGTCGTGGTGGTGGTGCATTTTATTTGGTTGATTTTGTTTGAGGTGATTTTGGGTGATGGGGAGAGGAGGTGGTAATGATGGCGGCGGGGTTCTGATGATGGCGAGGGTGGTGGTCGATTTGGTTGCCACATAGCTGTATTTATAGACGGAGACGATTGGTGGTGGTAGGCGGCTGTGATGGCGGGGAGTGGTAGAGGTGGTGCCTTCAGCTGATGGTAGTGGTACTGTCGAGAAAAATGGACGAGATGAAAGGTTGGCCGCGATGGTGAAGGGTGGCGGTGGTCGGTTGGGCTCTGGCTGGAACGACAGTGGCCGTGGTTCTGGTGGTGACGATAGGGCAACGAAGTAGCGATAGGATTTGGTTTAGGTTAAGGTTTCAGGATGTGTTGGGTTTGTCCGATATAAGCTGAGTTGGTGTCCTACGAGACACGAGGATGGAGATGGATTGTGTTCGAGGTTGTCGGGCACGGAGGAACAATGTACTTGTACAAATAAGAAATATAGTGGATGGGAAGTGGCACGGACATGATGCACAAACTTTGGTTGTGATGGAGAATTTGATTGTAGAATTCATGTCAAAGAGCAATGAGCCTCTCTTTAGATAGGAGGTGGTGCTCCTAGTTGGATAGTGACTCAGATTCGTTTAAATCCCAATGGATAATTCCTTCCTTAATTTAAATCGTTCAGAATTTAATTCAATAACATATCTCCAAAATATAAAAGTAGCTAATCTTATTTTTAATTTCAAAAACTATTTAAAAGTTATTCATTAAAATCAAATTTTGATTTAAATCACAATAAACTAATTTAGAATTATCTTTTTATAACTTGTAAAAATAATATAATAAAAAATTCAAAAATTAGAAATCAAAATATATACATGAATTAGATTCATGTCCCTCGCATGCAAATATTTACAAAATCATCGTTTACTAAATTACTGTGATATTTGGACTATAACTAAAATAAAAATAAAATAATGTTTTGAAAAAATCTCGACGCGATGCTTTTTACAACTTTAAGCAATTAAAAATATTTATCGCATATTATTTTGAAAACCATACTTCTTCTATATAAATAAAATCTATAATAAATTTTGATTTTATAAAATAATATGTACCTCGTATATACGTGCGTATTCGTATTCGCACGCGACGTACAAATACGATAAATAAAATTAATACTAAAATTAATTTAAAAAAATTATAGTGAAAATTTAGGGGGTTTACAGGGGGAGCTCGAATTCTGCTACTCTGTGGTGAAGCATCGGTAGCCTATATGGTGATCTCAGCAATTTCTGCTTGATGATGTTACATTTCGGATGCGAAGGCTACTTGGCGTCCGTTTAAGACACGCGACAGGATAGTGCAAACACGAATCAAACCGACGTTGTGGCAGAATTCTAAGACGTGTTCCCGGACGAGCTACCCGGCATGCCACCCGATCGAGAAATTGAGTTCACTATCGATACCTTCCCCAACACTCGACCAATTTCTATAGCCCCGTATAGAATGACCCCTGCAGAATTAAAAGAACTCAAGCTACAACTATAGGAATTGCTTGATAAAGGGTTCATTCGTCCTGGTATCTCGCCAAGGAGTGCACCTGTGCTGTTCGTCAAGATGAAAGACGGGTCGATGCGGCTCTGCATCGACTACCGAAAATTGAATAAAGCCACCGTTCGGAACAAATACCCCTACCCCGCATTGATGATTTGTTTGATCAGCTCCAAGGTGCCACGATATTTTTGAAGATTGATCTTCGATCGAGTTATCACCAGCTCAAGGTCAAGCCAGAGGACTTGCAAAGTCTGCCTTTCACATTCGTTATGGCCGCTACGAGTTCTTGGTAATACCATTCAGCCTGAGAAATGCTCCTATCGCCTTCATGGATCTAATAAATTGGGTGTTCCGTTTGTTCCTCGATAAATTCGTAGTAGTCTTCATAGATGATATCCTCGTCTAGTCGAAGGATCGAGCACAACACATAGAATATCTGCGAATCGTACTCTAGACCCTCCTAGATAATCAGTTTTTGCGAATAGGAGCAAATGTGAGTTCTGGCTGAACATCGTATCTTTTCTTGGGCACATCATCTCCCCTGGAGGCATTTTATTGATCCGAAGAAAGTCGACGCAGTTGTTGATTGTAAACGGTCCGCGTTTGTCAGTAAAATTTGAAGCTTTATCGATTTGGCGGGATACTATAGACGCTTCGTAAAGGACTTTGCAAAGATCGTATCACCCTTGACTTGCTTTACCCAAAAGGGAGTTACGTTCGTGTGGTCAGACGACTGTGAAGCTTTATTCCAGTAGTTAAAATAACGGCTCGTTTTGGCCCCGATACTCGCTCTTTCTGAAGGGACTGAAAGATTTCAAATCTTCAGCGATGCTTTTGGCTAGGGTTTGGGTTGTGTGCTCATACAGTAGGACAAGGTGATATCTTTTGCTTCAGACAGCTAAAGCCGCATGAGAAGAACTATCCCACTCATGACCAAGAATTAACGACAATTATATTCGCGTTGAAACTATGGTGCCACTATCTTTATGACGTGGCATATAGGATTTATATAGACCACAAAAGTCTCAAGTATCTTTTCACCGAGAAAAAACTAATTTTGCGACAGAGGCGATGGCTGGAACTAAGTAAAGACTATGACTTGTCGATCGATTATATGCCGTATAAGGAGAATATTATGGCAAATGTACTGAGTCGGAAGTACATAGCTTCGCTATCCAACAACAATCCACTACTGCGTAACTTAGAAGGAATGGGCATAGAACTTCGAGTTCAATTTGTGGGCACGCAGATGGCGCAACTATGGCTAGAATCGAGCCTATTGAAAAAGATCAAATCTACTCAGAAAGATGACCCATATCTGGAGAAGATATGGAAGCTGATATCAATAGGCAAGGCATCTGACTTTGCAGAGGATGAGTCGGGATTGTTGTGAGTGAAGGCAAGCTATGTGTCCCAGATAATCCAGAACTCCGAAAGAAAATAATATCGAAAGTGCATTATGCAAAATATTCCTTGCATCTTGGCAGCACCAAGATGTATAAGGACCTCTGTATTATCTTTTGGTGGCACGGCATGAAGAAAAATGTGGCACTCTTCGTGTCATAATGTATGGCTTGTCAACAGGGTAAATCTAAGCACAGCGACCGAGCGAGAAGATGCAGAACCTTGCCATTCTAGAATAGAAATAGGATTATATCACTATAGATTTTGTTGTTGGTCTGTCGAAGATGTCGCGGGGGAACGATGCCGTCTGGATCATCGTCGATCAATTAACTAAGTCAGCGCGCTTCATTGCCCATAAAGTCACTTGGAGCGTCGATCGCCTTGCTCAGATATATCTTGATAAAATTGTTCGGCTGCACGAGATTCCAGTATCTATTGTCTCAGATCGGACGGACGATTCTTGTCACGTTTTTGTTGCAGTCTTCAGTCAGTAATGGAGACCAAATTGAAGTTTAACTCAGCATATCATCCTCAGACCGATAGACAAACAGAACGGGTGAATCAGATTCTCGAAGACATGTAACGTCTTTGTGCAATCAACTTGAAGTCAAGTTGGGACGTTCATTTACCGTTGGCCGAATTTGCATATAACAACTATCAGTCCAGCATCCAAATGACGTCGTATAAAGTTTTGTACGGCCGGAAGTACAGATCGCCCATTTGCTTGGATGAAGTCGGGGAACGACAGATACTCGGCCTGGAACTGGTGGAGCAGACTGTACAAAAAGTTAAGTTCATACGGGAGAGATTAAAGATAGCACAAAGTCGGCAGAAGAGCTATGCCGACACTCACCGACAACTCCTTAAATTCTTGGAGGGCGATCACGTATTTCTGTAAGTCACGCCAATGCCTGGAGTCATGAGATTTGGAGCTAAAGGAAAGTTGAGTCCAAGATTTGTCGATCATTTTAAGATATTAAAGCGAGTCCCCCAGTACCTTACCAAATCGCTTTACCGCCTACACCATCGGATGTGCATGATGTCTTCTACATCTCTCAGCTACAGAAGTACGTGCATGATCTGAGCCATGTAGTGGACTTTGGTCAGCTGAATCTGCAAGCAGACTTATCATATGTAGAAGAGCTTGTGCAAATATTGGAATGCAAGGATAAACTACTTCAAAACCGTGCTATCCCTCTCATTCGCGTGCTCTGAAAAAATCACTCAGTCGAAGAGTCGACCTAGGAACCGGAGTCAGAGATGAGGAAAAAGTTTCTTTCTCTATTTTTCCTAGCGGTAGGTGTCATGCCCCAGAACCAGGATACTAGAGAGCGGGGGACAAACACAGCCAGCTGCGTACATTGAAGTGAATCCTACCTCGCAATACTGTTTGCCATAAAATATAAAAGAGCAGAACAATTATCGGAGGACTGGACTTTTACTTCACGTTACAAACTCGCTTGTACAAAGAAAGCCTAGGGACGAAAACCTAGGTACAGCAATCTAAGTACAATTATTTATTTTAGATTCTAGGGGGTGACGATAGAGGCTCTGGAAAGCGACGGCCGCTCTGCCTTACTCCTTGGACGATCGGTATGCAGCCTTGGCTCCGAAAGATTGCTTGGCATTGAAGAAATGCTCTCTTTGCTCTCTCTCTGCTCTTTTCCTCTAAGTCTTCTAATGCTCTCTGATCTCGAAAAAGGGTCCTCTTGCAAGGGAATGGCACCTCGCTATTTATAAGAAGGGGAATGCGATCATTAGGGTTTGCAGTTATTACCCCTTAGAGTGGCAGCGGCCTGTTGATTGATCAATCTGGGCCATTAATCTTGAGTGTGATGAATCTGGGCCACTTAAAGTAGATTGCACCAAATCCCATCAGTAATTAATGCTGATTGGAATGAATTCTCGTGATGATGATTTGCTGATGTCTGCGAATCTGGATGAATAAATTTAATTCATTCTCCTACCACGTGTCCCAGATTATTGGGATTTAACCTAATCTTTGATTGCAATAAATCTGGAAAATTGATTGGCTTTATGACACGTGTCCTGAGAACCGCTGAGGAGGATTTAAGTCGCATAAAGATTGAGCCGCATAAGGATGGAGCCGCATAAGACTGGTCACGTGTCGGGTCTGCTTGGGGAGTGGCCCCCCCGAACCCTCTAACCATACGATAATTTGAGCCGCATAATAGGTAATGAGCCGCATGGAGATGATCCTTGCGAGCCACATGGGGGGCCTCTGATTGAGCCGCATGAGACTGTTTCGGCCTGAGCCGTATAAGGCAGCTTCATCCTGAACTGCATGGGGAGTCTTCGCTCGAGCCGCATATGACTGTCCACGTGTCAGGGCCACATGGCATTTTCTGGATCTTGGGAGATTGTGTCAGAGATCTTCTTACTTCCCTAGGGGTCTGTCATTATGACAGAGTCATAATTACCTCTTTTGTGTCAGGGCTGCCACTTTTTCAGAGTTGTCAGCCGTCAAAGTAATTAATGCAGGAGAGGAAAACTATTTTGCAAGCCACGTGTCTTCTGTTCTGAGCTGCATGGGATGTCTTGAGCCGTATAGTCCCTTGTGCCGCATGAATCTGTGAGCCGCATGGGCTTTCTGAGCCGCATGGGGTTTCCTGGCTGCATAGATCTTTCTTTAGTATTTTCTATGCTTCTACAAGACCCCCTTCAAAGTTTTCAATTTGCAAAATTGAAATACTTTGAATAATAAGCATGGCTATATTCTTCTGGCCGCATATGAAGTCCTGGCCGCATGGATGTTTCAGCCGCATGGAGGGCTTAGCCGCAGGGGACTTTCGAGCCGCATAGTTGTTTTTTGCCGCATGGCCATTTGAACTGCATAGACTTTTTGCCACGTCATTATGCCATGCGTGCAAATCTTTATGGGACAGGATCCCGAGAGCTTAGCCTTTAATTGGCTGGTTTGGCTCGATAGCCGAAGAGTCGATCACGTGGTACGAAGCGTCAGTCCGTAGTCCTTTTTTTTTCTGTCTATAAATAGAAGGGCATTTGGACGGTCTTCTCTCTTAGACTCATCTTAACTCAGATTCCTATCGTGTTTTTCCTCCTCTGATCATCAGACAACAATGGCACCCAGGGCTTCTAAGGCTGTGAAGAAGGCTGTGGCGAGGAGTAAGAAATCGGCTTCGTCCTCGAATATCGTGCCCCCCCGTTCGTCTTGACGTTTACGTTGCCATCGAAGGTAAGGATTATGTAGTCGATTGAGTATTTTGAAACCCTAACAGAGCCTGCTTTGCTGCATGCTTCATGCATAAGACTTTGACGTGAACTTCTCAAGCTGTATGGTCCGCATATACGTCTCATGACTGAGCCGCATGGGGGTATACCCCATGTCCGAGCCGCATGAGAATTGTCTTAAACAAGCCGCATGAATATTTTTGAATGTTTTCTGACTGTTTTTCATCTTCTTTGGTTCTCGAAGTATCTCTACCGAATGCTGAGATTGCAGTGTCAGAGGAGTCGCAGCCTCCTGTCATCAACCGGGGGTCTTCTTCTGTTGAGGAGGAAGCGGTGAAAGAAGAGCCGGCGTCTGAGGGGGATGGCAGCCCTCCAAATATCAAAAATGTTGAGGGTGGTAGCGCTGGAAATCCTGACTCTCCTATTCTGGACGAGGATCTCCCCCATTTGCATCCTTCATATGTGAGGTGGTTGAAGGAATTGTATACGCGCTTCTGCAACTAGGATTTAGGGGCTTCTCGTGGATGTCTATCTTTTGTCTGTAGTCTTTGTTTTATTTCACTTCTCTTTTTGTCTGTATGAAGAACCTTTTTGATTTGCTTGTAGTGTGGATGTAACCAATTTCTGAATGAATGGAATATATTTGCTTCACTCTTTTGCTTTGTAATAGTAATCTTATTGGGATATTTTTCGTGGACCCATTGCCCCTAACGTACCCTGGTTTCGGATATGGACAACGAGTTAGAAGGAAACTAACATACTTACTCAGAGGTACTGTGGTGAGCATGAGGGTTTCTTTGACGGGGGGGGGGGTACATAGAACGACTCAGAGGTAAGGAGGACATGGAAGTTTTATGTAAGGGGTGATTTGTTTTTGGCGGAAGTGGAACGACTCAGAGGTAATGAGGATATAGCCATTTTGGAAATTTGTGGATCTGTTACCCTTTTTGTGCACTGGGGAGTGCTGGTAGTGGATCGTGAGGGAGGATCTCTTCCAGGAAGAAAGTTCAGAGGTATGATCATACATGACTTACTATCTGACAGAGTGACCGGGATGTGAGTTCAGAGGCACCAGCGGGTACATGACTCGATAATTTGGAATATTGTGGATGAGTGAGCTCAGCAGTACCAGCGGGTACATGACTCGATGATCTGGAATATTGTAGATGTGAGTTCAGCGGCACCAGCGGGTACATGACTCGATAATCTGGGATGTTGTGAGGGTGAGTTCAGAGATACCAGCGGGTACATGACTCAAAAATCTGGGATGTTGTGAGGGTGAGTTCAGAGGTACCAGCGGGTACATGACTCAAAAATCTGGAAGGTTGTGAGGGTGAGTTCAGAGATACCAGTGGGTACATGACTCAAAAATCTGGGATGTTGTGAGGGTGAGTTCAGAGGTACCAGCGGGTACATGACTCAAAAATCTGAAAGGTTGTGAGGGTGAGTTCAGAGGTACCAGCGGGTACATGACTCAAAAATCTAGGATGTTGTGAGGGTGAGTTCAGAGGTACCAGCGGGTACATGACTCAAATATCTGGAAGGTTGTGAGGGTGAGTTCAGAGGTACCAGTGGGTACATGACTCAAAAATTTGGAAGGTTGTTCAGACATAATATTTCTTCAGGAACTTGCCGTTGACGGGCAACATGAGCAAGTCTCCATTTTGTTTTGCGAGGCGGTAAGCACCGTTGGAGAATATAGCCTCAATGATGAATGGGCCTTCCCACTTTGGCTGGAACTTGCCGGCGGTCTTGTGAGTCATGACCATCAGCCTCCGGACTGCCAGAACGAGATCGCCTACTTGGAATGTTCTGATTTTGACCTTCTTATTGAAGGCTCCAGAGATGCGTGCTTGGTATAGCTCGATTCGTTGTTGAGCTAAGAGGCGCTTTTCATCTAAGGCCTCCAATTCTTGTAGTCGGTGACGGTAGTTATCATCCGTCGTTAATTGGTAAGTAAGAGCGACGCGGAGTGAGGGTATTTGAGTTTCCAATGGGAGAACTGCCTCACTCCCGTACACCAGGGAGAATGGCGTATTCTCTGTGGCTGTTCGGACCGTGGTACGGTATGCCCATAAGCATTCACCAAGCTTCTCGTTCCAGTCACATTTGTTGGAGGACACGAACTTTTTGAGCAACTTGATGATGGTTTTGTTGAATACTTCTGCCAATCCATTTGCTGCTGGATTGTATGGTGTCGAAGCAACATTCTAAATTCTGTACTTGTTGCAAAACCGATAGAAGGCGTGGCTTGCAAACTGCGGACCATTATCGTGGATGATCCTTCGAGGCAGTCCAAAGCGATAGATGACGTGATGCTTGAGGAAGCTGATCACGTTTGAAGTCTTTACTTCTGCAAGTGGGACAGCTTCCGTCCATTTGGAGAAGTAATCCGTGATAGCGAGTATGAAGCGATGTCCTCGGGAGGAAGGTGGAGTGATTGGACCAATGATATCTATCCCCCACACTTCGAATGGCCAGGATGCCACTGTCGGATGTAGAAATTTGGATGGTTGGTAGATGAAGTCTGCGTGGACTTGGCAAGCCTTGTACTTCCTTGCATAATCTATCGCATCTGCTACCATCGTGGGCCAGTAGTAGCCAATTCGGCGGAGACGGTCCTGTAATTTGGGGCCAGGCTGATGGGCCCCGCAGACACCGTCATGAGCTTCGCGTACGGCTTCTTTGGCTTCTGCATTTGACAGACATCGAAGCAATAACCCATCGTAGGATCGCCAATATAGCATTTTTATTTCTGTATCATAGAAAAATTTGAGAGAACGCCTTCTGATGGAAGTAGCCTCCTTTGGGTTCTCGGGCAGGATGTCGTAGACGACGAAGTCAATGAATGGCTGTCTCCAATCTGGGATATCGTCGATCGTCTGAGCGGAATAACTCGCCACAAACAGGACATTATTCTTGGGACAGACCAGTTCGTGGCCTATCACGTCTACCGATTGATGAGCATGATTTGGTACTGCTAGGGAAGCGGCAAGGCCAGCTAGGGCATCGGCTTCGATATTTTGGAGTCTGGGAACATGTTCGATAAAGAACCCTTCGAACGACGAGATGATGTCGATCGCTATTTGGTGATAGGGGATCATGTCTTCATGGCGGACTTCGTATGAACCCCGGATCTGATTGACAATTAACTGCGAATCACCGTATACTTCAAGATATTCTACCTCCAGCACTCTTGCAAGTTGGAGGCCGATGACCAAAGCGTTGTACTCGGCCACATTGTTAGAACAGGGTTCTGTGAGAGAGTAAGTGCGATTGATCACCAATCCGGAAGGGGAAACCAGCACCACCCCGACTCCGACAACGATGTTGCCCTTGGGTCCAGTTCTTGAGGCACCGTCGAAGAACATCCGCCATATATGATCGTGAGAAGTTGCATGCGAGTCGGCGACCTCATCTGGGATTTCTTCATATATTCTGGACGACTCCGAGCCCGGGTGGGCCGCCAAAAAGTCTGCCAGGGCTTGACCTTTGATAGCCTTCTGCGGGACGAAGATCATATGGTAAGGGGACATCAATATTGCCCATGTAGCGAGGCGGGAGCTGAGTGCCTCTGGTTTCGTCATGAGGACCCTGAGAGGGTTGACTCGTGATATCACATGTATGGTTTGTCCAGTAACATAGTGCCGCATCTTCTGAATAGCGAACACCAGGGCGAGGCATTCCTTCTCTACAGCGGTGTATCGGTGCTCTGGCCCAATCATCATTCAATTGAGGTAATATATAGCTTGTTCATGGCCTGCATCATTGTTTTGTGCCAGCAGAGCACCGAGGGAATGTTCTATTGCTCGTACATGGAGCATAAATAGTTTTCCAGCGACCGGAGCCACCAAGACTGGAGGGTTCGACAAATATTCTTTGATGCTGTCGAAAGCCCGTTGGCATTCTTCGTCCCATACGAATGAGACGCCTTTCTTCATGAGATGGATGAATGGTCGACATCGCCCGGAGAGGTTAGAAATGAACCTCCTGATGTAAGCTAGCCTCCCTTGGAGGCCTCTGAGTTCGCGGAGATTTTTCGGGGGACCCATCTCCATAATTGCCTTTGTCTTCTCAGGGTCTACATGGATACCCTGGGCCGTAATGATAAAACCTAAGAATTTTCTGCTGGATACGCCCAGGAAGGACTTTGTAGGATTTATTTTCAAATGTGCGCTCGTATCAGGTCGAATACTGTCCTCAGATCCTGCAGATGGTCCCCCTTACAGTGACTCTTGACGGCGATGTCATCAACGCAGCACTCGACCGTCTTGCGCAAGTGTTCTCTGAAGATGATACTCATGACTCTTTGATATGTGGCACCAGCATTCTTTAAACCGAAGGGCATGACTGTGTAGCAGTACGTGCCGATCGATGTTCGGAATGATGTGTGCTTTTCGTCGTCGGGAGACATCTTGATCTGGTTGTACCCCGAGAAACCATCCATGAACGACATGCGCTCGAAGCCGCAGGTGTTGTCAACCATGATGTCTGTGATAGGGAGGGGGAATTCATCTTTGGGATATGCCTCGTTCATATTGCGGAAGTCGATGCAGATTCGGATCTTTCCGTTCTTCTTGAGGACTGGAACTATGTTGGCGACCCAGTCAGGATGTTGCTCCTCACGAATAAAGCCGCTGGTTATTAGTTTATTGACTTCGGCTTCGATCGCGTCCATGATGCCTGGGCGGAAGAGTCGTTGTTGTTGCTTGACCGGCTTTGCATCTGGCCGAATGTTGAGTTTGTGGATAGCAATATCGGGATCTAACCCTGGCATGTCTTCATAGCTCCACGTGAACACGTCAATATATTCTTTGACAAGTTCCAGCAGTGATTCTTGCTCTTCGTCTGTTAGGCTTTTACTGACGAAGATTGGTTTTGGAGAAGATTCGCTACCGAGATCCACTTGTAGGGGGTTCTCTTAGTTCGAACCGCTTTTTCGATTGTGCATCCAACTGTTGGGCCCACGGCTCTAGCTCAAGGATTTCAGGCATGTCCTCATCTTCTTCATAAGCGTCGACGAACGCCATGTTGACTGACAGGACTTGTCTGAATATGTCTCCAATGCTGGTATCCGAGTCAGAAGTTGGTGACCCGGTTGAATGTGACTGCCAGTCACATTCTTTATCTGAACTCTCAGGGGTCGTCGTGGGTGTTACATACCCTAATCCACATCGAGTTTTGCTATAGTAGTCCCGTGGCTTACCACTTCGGACTGGTGGCTTCAAAGGTAATCGTCGCCCGGTGCCGTAGTTCAAGCCTGGCGTAGTCTCCAGATCATATCCCTATTTTTGTATAAGATATTTAGATTGGGAGCTATAAAGATACAGAGGCAGTCTCCCGGCATCTGACCCCAGGTCGACTTCTTTTATGGTGAAGGGGTGCGAATCGTCTTTTCGGCCGAAGATGATTGGGTGGTCCCCTCCCTCGATTATGCGGTAGGCATCTTCCACTGGAGTAAGCTGGATTACGGTGTACACATTTGTCACCTGTGTGTGTAGGTGAGTGCCTATACCATATTCTATAGCATACATTGTACATAGCTTATTGAGCTCGAGGTAGTTCGAAGATAGCCCTTTATTGATGAAGTAAGGTATCTTTTCTAGGGGGATTACATTATCTGCGGAGGGAACATCAGTATGGGCGGCCACATACTTGGCTAGCTCCGGTTCCTCTTCGGCTACCCCCTGTATAAACGAAGACTGAGAGGACGACCTGGGCAGCTTGATCGTCAGAGGTTCAGCTGGCGGAGCAGAGCGTGGAGTTGTTAGCAGACTAGCGACCCCCAGCTTGGTACTTGATGCTGGGCGGGAAGTGTTTGGTTCGCTAGCAGTCCCAGACCTTTTATCGGGATGACGACTCTTCTTGGGAAGACGTATCGTCATTGGCTTATCGGAGGGATTGAGCTTCTCCGTTTGTGGCTGACCGACTCTCGGCAGCCTGATTGTCAGTGGCTCCGTTGTGGGTCTTGGCTCTTGGCCAGACCTTGGCAGCCGGATTATCATCTGCTCTTCTTACGCCGAGACGCTGATTTCGTCCTTACGCAGAGTGGCTGTAAGGGGTGCGGACTTGCCAGGTTTGCGAGCTTGGAGGTAGATTGTCAGAGGTTCTTCTGGTCCTGTGGCTGTCTCGGTACGAGCTTGCACATCTCCTTCACTAAGGTGCTTCTTCGACTTCTCATATAGACAGGAGTCTGAGTAGTAGGATTCGACCCCCTTGAAGGGATCGATATCAGCAAATTCTGTCCTCACGAAGCCGTATTTGTCGACGTACTTGAAGCACTGATACAGCGTGGAAGGCACGATCATGTAATCGTGTATCCAAGGGCACCCCAAGAGGATATTGTAAGAAGTATCTACGTCTATGACGTAGCAGGTGACCTCTGATTGGAGATCGCCAATCTGACACTTCAGACGAATCTTTCTAATTGGGTAGCTCCTGTCCGAATTGAAACCACTGATGGCGGTGCTTGTTGGCGTCAGGCGATGCATCGGGATACGAAGATGATATAGCAGACCCTTTGGGATGATACTTATGGAAGAGCCTGGATCAATGTGCATCCGGTCCACCTTTACGTCCCCGATGTATCCGATATAGTATAACGGACGATCATGCAGATTAGTCTTGATGAGCATGTCTTGTGGAGTGAAGACAAAGTTGGGCATCGCTCCCGTACAAGCGGTGTCTTGGAGATCTGCAGGCGGGCTTTCTCCCGAGAGGTTGACTTGAGCCAAGTATGCGTCGGCATTTTGGAGTGCATCGCTCAAAGCCGCGCGAACATCCTTTGAGAGTCTCAGAAGCTCGTATAATGACAATTTGGCTGGTGTATTGGCCAGTTGCGCCAAGATGTCGAAGTTGTAGGGCCTCTTCAGCCCCTGAGGTGCATCTTTTCGGAGGGATTTGTCAAAGCGAGTCTCCTTTGGCCTCGGCTTATCGGTCGTCGAAGGCTGAGCCGGTCCGGAGCGTCAGTTGTAGCAGGCTGATGATCTTCAGCTGAGTTATCAGCCACAGGTTGGGATTGTGCCCCAGACCGAGTGACGACGGCTGTAGCTTCTTCGATATCTGTCGAGATTGTGCGGCAGGACCTGACTTTTCCACTCTTCTTGCGAATAGAAGATGGTATGGGCTGAGTTACTTCTGATACCAGGTCTGGATGCACCCACATAATCTTCCCTCGTGATGTGGTGAGGGGCACTAGCCCAGCAGCCTGATCTCGGGGCGGTGGAAGATTAGCAATCTCCATTGTTGCCAGAGGGATGGGTACCACACCGTCTTGAGCTTCGGTTGGAGGAAAGCTGCCAAATTGTACTGACACCATATTGGTTGCCACAGTTACCTCTTCGAAATTGATGGCCAGAGCGTTCGAATCGATGAGATTTTGGATGTACCGTTTCAGTTGGTAGCAGTCATGTGTGGCATGGTGGACGTAGCGGTGGTAATGACAGTACTTTGGATTCTCCATGTCTGTCGGCCGAGGTTTTCGTCTTGGTGGAGGAAGCTGAATTCTGTCTCCTTGTATGAGCATGTCCAAGATGGGCTTGACGTGACCGTCTTCGAAGGAGTAAGTGATTTGCGGCCATTATTTGTCTGCCGACTTTGGCTCAGGTTTCTGTGCTGTATCGGCCACCATAGCCTGCTTACCCCTGCTGTCCCGATTGTTGGAGGGGCTACCCCCATTGTCGTTGTTGGTGTTGGGACGCTTGCCCTTGTTCTCTCCGTCCGAGATGTGCAATCCCAGTTGGCGAGCCTTCTTCAACCGTTCTTCAGCGCTAGTGGCACTGATGATGAATGTCTTCTAGTCCTTGAATTGACTTTCACCCATCCAGAGACTGATTGTTGGGAGCAATCTCTTTTGGCAAATTTCAATTAGGGAGGAATCTGGATTTCTAGACGGCAGCTTCATTGCGGTTTGACGAAACCGCTCAATGTAGTTCCTTGTCAGCTCTTTCTTCCCTTGGACGACGTCCATGAGGGTGGACATTGTGATGTCCTGCCCTACTTCGTAGAACCTCTCCAAGAACATGCGCTTGAAGTCGGCGAAGGAGTGGATGCAGTTGTCTGACAGGTTGCGATACCAGTCGAAGGCGACTCCTTCTAATGCCCCGATGAATAATCGTGTGAGGATGGCATCATCGTAGGGCAGATGGTCGGTGGTAACCTCGAAGTAAGTGATGTACCAACTTGCTGAGGTCTTGCCATCATAAGGATTGATATTGAACGGCTTATATCTTGGCAGGAATGGAACATCCCTCCAGGCAGCAGGGTACGGTTGCCGTATTCTGAGGTCTTGGGAATTTTTTCGAGCGTGAAACATGGCTCGGAGCTCCTGGACCTCTCTTCTCGCTTCGCGGGCTTCATCCACGGCGGTGGGGGCCGTTCCCTCAGGAGGATTGTTATCCGGGTTCGGTGCCGCTGAATTCGAATCCGTATTGACCGCAGGACCCACGCTTGTTTGGCTAGGCGTTCCTCCTTGCAGAGTTGGAAGAGCTACTTTAATCTCGTCCACAGACTTGACCAATGCAAGCAATATCTTCAGAGTGTCGATGCATTGGCGATCGCTGGAACCACCTTGGTTACTGTCCGTCATGAATACCATCCTTACATGAGGAGTGATGGAAGGAACGGTGGAGGATGTGCCGTCCGAGTCATACCCATGTACCGAGAAATCATTGGGGTATGTGGGAATATTCTCTTCGGGTTCGGACTCAGAGGGAATAGTACCCCCAGCTTCAGAGCTTGCTTCATCTTGAGAGTCGTGGATGTCCTCGGGGACATCAACACCTGCTGTATCTGATGGGAGAGTTGTCTTCCCGGGCTCGTCTCCTTGGAATATCGGATTGTCGTGGATGTTCGGAGGAGTACTACCCCCTGTCCCAGCAACCCCCAGTGTTGTGGATGACGAATCTTCCACTGTAGCAGATTTCGTCTTAGAATGGGTACCTTTGAAGACTCCGGTGGTGGACAACCATTTAGAAGAAAGTATCTTAGCTGTAGTGGTTGATATCTTTGGGCTGGAGATGTTTGTCTTCTTCCCTCTCCCCTCGGCGGAGATTTTCTGAGTAGAGTTGCAGGGGACAACAGGAGGCGCCTCGTCCTCTGAGGTTGGTCGTTGCAGTCTTTAGAAGACGGACCGCCGGCCTTCTTGCACCATTGCGTTGTTGCAACAGCAGTTGACAATGATTTGGGTGCAGTGACGTCCGTGAGAGGACTCCTTGCACCCTGGGGAACCTTTTCTTTCCTTGCGTTTGTGGAGGATGGCCTCACGCAAGTCGGATGGGTCCGGATCGACCATGTTTGCTCCCTGGATTTCGGAAGACTTTTGGGAACCTCCCTGTCCGTTTGCCGCCGGGGGCTGGACTTGAGTGGTTCTGTACAACTTCCCATCAGAGGCCCACATAACAGTACACGGGAAGCTCGAATGGTCAGAGGTTGGATCAACGGACCGAGCTTGCCAAACTCGTGCTGCCTTAGATTTCTTCACTCTAGTGCGTAAGGGCACATAGTAGGAAGAGTCTAAGTGGTGCTGGAGAAAATCGGACATATCTTCTTGGGAGCACAGGAGATCAGGACCATAGGTGAGGCGGTCGAAGACGGAGCCACGTAGAGTAGACGTCATGCGGCTGGAATCATCAATCCTCATGCGGCTGGCAGTCGTAGCCGCATGGGTCTTCTCCATGCGGCTGGAAACCCTGGCCGCATAAGTGTTCTCCATGCGACTGGAAATCCCAGTCGCATGAGTACTATGCATTTGGCTAGCAGTTTCAGCCGCATGGTCATCATTCATGCGGCTGGCCATCTTAGCCGCATGAGTCTTCTCTTTGCGGCTAGTGCCCTTGTTTGGTTTCTTTCTGGAGTCTTTAGAATCACTCTTTGCCCCTGCAAGTCCAGCATCGTAGTTCTTTCCTCTGCCGGACAGCAGAGTCTTCTATGGCTCGAAGTGGTGCCACGCGAGAATCGCCTTCACCGTCTTGGGTAACAGAGAGTACTCCATCAAGGGCCTGGGGAGGAGAAAACGATTTTGGCCTCCACTATTTGCGAGCCTTCGTAGTGCGGGTGCGCTTCTGGACCGGGCCAGCGCTCCCTTCGGAGAGCATTTCTTCGAACGCCTGTTGGTCGAAGCATACGATCATCTTCTGTTGCGTGGAGCCAAGTTTGGCTGCATCCGATTGCGTCACCAACTCCTCAGCCGTGGAGAAGTTTGTCCCCAGTAGAGTCGCCATCGTGTTTGCCATGAAATATAAAAGAGCAGAACAATTATCGGAGGACTGGACTTTTACTTCACGTTACAAACTCGCTTGTACAAAGAAAGCCTAGGGACAAAAACCTAGGTATAGCAATCTAAGTACAATTGTTTATTTTAGATTCTGGGGGTGACGATAGAGGCTCGGAAAAGCGACGGCCGCTCTGCCTTACTCCTTGGACGATCGGTATGCAGCCTTGGCTCCGGAAGATTGCTTGGCGTTGAAGAAATGCTCTCTTTGCTCTCTCTATGCTCTTTTTCTCTAAGTCTTCTAATGCTCTCTGATCTCGAAAAAGGGTCCTCTTGCAAGGGAATGGCACCTCGCTATTTATAAGAAGGGGAATGCGATCATTAGGGTTTGCAGTGATTACCCCTTAGAGTGGCGGCGACCTGTTGATTGATCAATCTGGGCCATTAATCTTGAGTGTGATGAATCTGGGCCACTTAATATAGATTGCACCAAATCCCATCAGTAATTAATGCTGATTGGAATGAATCCTCGTGATGATGATTGGCTGATGTTTGCGAATCTGGATGAATAAATTTAATTCATTCTCCTGCCACGTGTCCCAAATTATTGGGATTTAACCCAATCTTTGAATGCAGTAAATCTGAGAAATTGATTAGCTTTATGACACATGTCCTGAAAACCGCTGAGGAGGATCTGAGCCGCATAAAGATTGAGCTGCATAAGGATGGAGCCGCATAAGACTGGCCACGTGTCGGGTCTGCTTGGGGAGTGGCCCCCCCCGAACCCTCGAACCATACGATAATTTGAGCCGCATAATGGGTAATGAGCCGCATGGAGATGATCATTACGAGCCGCATGGGGGGCCTCTGCTTGAGCCGCATGAGACTGTTTCGGCCTGAGCCGCATAAGGCAGCTTCATCCTGAACCGCATAGGGAGTCTTCGCTCGAGCCGCATATGACTGTCCACATGTCAGGGCCACGTGGCATTTTCTGGATCTCGGGGGATTGTGTCAGAGATCTTCTTCGCTTTCCTAGGGGTCTGTCATTATGATAAAGTCATAATTACCTCTTTTGTGTCAGGCTGTCACTTTTTCAGAGTTGTCAGCCGTCAAAGTAATTAATGCAGGAGGGGAGAACTGTTTTGCAAGCCACATGTCTTCTGCTCTGAGCCACATGGGACATCTTAAGCCGCATAGTCCCTTGTGCCGCATGAATCTGTGAGCCGCATGGGCTTTCTGAGCCGCATGGGGTTTCCTGGCCGCATGGATCTTTCTTTAGTATTTTCTATGCTTCTACAAATACGGTCACGGCTGTCTAGATGCATGAGGGTTTACTACAAGACATTAGTCTCTTAGGGTCAAGAACAAGCCTAGTGTCTCAATCTCAAGCAAGCAAGTAAATGTAATAAGATGGTAGATCATCAGACATACAAAGTAAGGCGTCCCATACATTATATATTCAGATGATTATGAAGCTAGTCATACAAAATACGAAGACTAGCAAGAGTTTAAGTCATACATGATCAACCCTAGGATTTGTCAATCATGTTATAGCCCTTTGGCAGACAAGAATGTAAATTCAACACGATCTAACACTTGCTCGGCGGCTAAACGCCTCAAAAGAATAATTTTACAATTAGAGTGGAAGAATAAAATAAAATCCACTCGTTGTCAGGGTTGCGCTTAGTGTTCACCTTCTGACTGGAAGGCTGGAATATCCTCGGGTGCTACTCCAAAATTTGGCCATATAAAACCAGTTGGGTCAGACCCCAGAAAGAGCAAGTGCCACAAGGAAGGCTACACTTAAGAACTAAAACCAGCATAATAGCACATAAATACATCAATGATAACAAAAGACATGAGTTAGAGAAATAAGGTGATAAACGATAAGATAACTAAAGGACTATTCCATAGCCAAGTTACAACCCGTAAACCAAACAAGGACCGGGGTTGTAACCCTTCACCTGAATATAACTTAGTCTCTAACCAATTATTGATAAGGTAAAGTATAACAGTAATGTGCTGAAATAACCATATACTGGTCTTGTCTAGGCAAGACAAGATGGGACTCCATCCATCAATTACGGCCAAGCAATGAGTACGACTTGATAGTTTAACTAACTAGGATTATCACAAGCTTAGTTACTAACAAGATGCATCGAGATGTTCCAACAGCCACAAGCCCTGTAGTCTTAATCCAGGTTATCCGGTCACAAGTTGAGAGAGTTGGATTAGGTGACTTAGAGGTGCAACACATGACAGTGTGTTGGAAATGTGTCATACTCGATGGCAGGCTACAAGTCCAATTAGAGCGCCCAGATAACGGGACTGCCTGTAGCTGAGAAATCTCTTCATGGACTACTTGATCAATCTAGTCATTATCCTAGTCAGATTCAGTACGAATCCCTGACCGTGGAAATCAAGAATTCATATCCTAGACATGATGCAAGACGAGATATGTAGCTTATGCAAGCACAAACACCCACGGTGTCAAGACTAGAGTTACTTAGCAAGTCAAGATAGCCGTCACAACAGCATATCGAGATTATCATGTTTGGTTTACTTATCAAGAGTGTGCCACGACGGGCCACTATCATGTATTATTATGCCAAGGTTGCTTGTCAAGAGTGCGCCACGATGGGCCACTATCATGTCATGTTACTTGTTACTTGGCAAGAGTGCGCCTTAACAGGCCACTATCGTGTTCTATCCTTACATTATCATGAATGAGAGAAACTGGCATAAAATAGCTAGTAACATATTCTTGAAGCTAAGGAAAAGATCTACAACTTTCATGTTGGAAGTTGGGAGAAATTCTGGCCATAATTCAGCCAAATAGGACATAAAAGAGCCAAAAAAGCAAAAATAGGCACTATGCAATATTCTACGGCACTATGCGGCCTTCTGCGGCACTATGCGGCCTTCTGCGATACTATGCGGCATTCTGCGGTACTATGCGGCCTTCTGCGGTACTATACAGCCTTCTGCGGCACTATGCGGCCTTCTGTGGCACTACTGCGGTACTATACGGCCTTCTACGTCACTATGCGGCCTTCTACGGCACTATGCGGTCTCCTACGGCACTATGCAGCCTTCTGCGACACTATGTGGCAGGCCGCACTCTGCGGCACTATTTATTGTCCCTGCCAGATTTAGGACAGATGAACTAGAAAATGTCCAAATCTTATTTTGGCCATAACTTTCTCAAAACAAGTCAAAATCTGACTTTTCAAAGGTCCATTTTGGGTAAAATCGAATTCTCTACAATATAGAAAAATCAAAACTTAAAAATAATAAAGTTTGGTAGATCAAAACCCAAGAAAACTAAAAAAGGCTATAACTTAGGTCTACAAAAATCCATCCGTCCAAACCGAAAACTCGAAGTCCTAAATATGCTTAGAATCATGTAGAGAAGAAGATAGAACAATAAAATAGAAGATCCATCATGAAGCAAGTTGCACTTGCCTACGCTCTCTAGGTTGGTGGAAAAGTAATGGAGGAAGACGAAGAAGAAGTAAATGAGAGTAATGAAGAGAGAAAAAGGGGTGGTTGGGCTTTATAAAGAGAGGGTTTTCTCATAATGAACCAAGCCCAATCAAACCAAGCCAAACCAAAATAAACCAAGCCAAGTCATGACCAACCAAGACTAGGCTAGCAAGTCAAGTCCAACTATAGGTCACCTGACAAACGTCAGAGATCTCGTATATGCATACAAAATTACGTATAATGGGAAACGGGAGTGACAACTCTACCTACCTTAAAAGAATTCCGTCTTTAGAATTTAATCAAGAGGCTAGAGATGTCGGGGTAGGCTATATTAATCATAAGCAAGCTACAACTAGCAGTCAATCAAGCAATCATTCATGCAAGCAAGGAATTAAAAGCATAAGGAATAAGGAAGACATTATACCTTATGAGTCAAACAGGTGTGGATATCGCTAGCGGATATCATCCTCACTGTAGAGCCTAAAAATCAAGTTGCACCATGTTTGTACTACTCAGCAATCAAGTTGCGCCCAAAAAAAATCAGTTGCACCACTGTGATGAAGCTCAGAGATCAAGTTGTGCCACTACTCAAGTTGTGCCATATGTCAGATTGCGTCCAATCATATTGTGCCTAAACCTATATGGCGCCTGACAATAATTGTCATCATTAACTGACAGCACTGACAACTGACAGCATGTTAAACGAAGAAAATCTCTTTGAATCTCGTAAAGCGTGGCGCTCGAGACGATTTGCTGTTATTTGATGACAGTTGTTCCGTGCACTCTGCAAGTTGCGCCTAGGCGCAACCTGATCAAACTCTTCTCGCAGACCCAAATGCTGTCACGTGCCTATGCACTGAGTTGTGCATAGGCGCAACCTAATCAAGAGCAGTTTGACTCGTTGACTGAAGCTCGCAACCTGACAAAGTTGAAGCAACTAATGTTCTAAAGCAGGATAACGTGGCGCACATGCCACTAATCTTTCAAAACGTGTCCACTACTCTGTACATGACCATGCGCATCTCAATCATATAATGCCACGCGTCTAAATGCAGTTAGTACATGTTCGAGTAACTGAATGGAAGTTGGCGCAACCTGAGGTTGGCGTAACCCAAAGTGGCACAATTCGACCTTGTGCACATCAGAATAACTGCTAAAACAGTTATTTCCAGAACTCTATAAATAGAGTTTCTAATCATTATCAGAGGATCAGAGATCAAGAGTTCTTACAAAAGTACTGCTACATTCTCCAGAGGCTTTAGTCTTCAAGTTCACATAGTCCAAAGGATAAAGCGATCGTCTTCTGATCGAATTTCTAAAGTTGTACTTTTCCAGAATTCATTTTACTTTATACGATTCTTTTTAAGTTTGGAATAAACTTTTTGTTTTTGCAAACAAAATGTCGACTCTGCTGGGGACGACTTTCTCCTCCAACGAGAAGGTGACAACTCAATGTGATACCGTATCAATCGACAAGATGCAGAAGACCCTGGTTGTTCAAGTCAACCAGACAGCCTACGAGAATATGATCAACACCAAGAGCAACAAGTGCACTGTGGCTATTGCCATAAACAGAACTGTGTGGACTCCTAAGCCTTCCACAGTTGTTGTTGCCCAGGCGCAACCTGAGCGCTCAGTGGCCAAGGCATAATCTGCCTCTGTGGCCCAGGCGCAGTCTACTTCTGTTGCCCGTGCGTAACCCACACACCCTGTTGCCAAGGCGCAACCCATTCACTCTGTTGCCAAGGCACAAATTATTTCTGTGGCCAAAGCGCAGTCTACTTCTGTTGCCCGAGCGCAACCCACTCACCATGTTGCCAGAGCGCAACCCATTCACCTGGCTGCCAAGGTGCAACCCATTCACCTTGCTGTCAAGGCACAACCAGTAGCCCATTATGCTATGGCGCAACCTATGCATCCTGCTGCCCAGGCACAGTTTGCACACTATGTTGCCCTGGAGCAACCCAAGGGAAATAGTCTTTTGGCTATTCCCTCTTCTTCTCCAGTTCTGAACTGGGAGAAGCAATGTTCTAGTGCTAGTACTAGACAGAACAATAGGAAGGGCCCTTTGACACTTCCTCTACTGGCGCAACTTGTGCCTAATGTGGTTGTAGAAGCATGAAATTTTTTTAGCAAATGAAAGCCCCATGCGCCCAAGTCAGTGTAGCTCCATGCTCCCAAGACAGTGGAACTTCATGCGCCCAGTCAGTGCAACTTCATGCGCCCAGTTAGTGAAGTCTCATGCGCCCAAATAATACAACTTCATGTGTCCAAGCCAGTAAAGGAGGGCGCATAGCCTAAGACATGGCTATGCGCCCAAACCTGACTCAATCAAAGCCATGATCAACACGTGCACCGAAGCACACGACCACATCAGTCTCCACGAGCAGTCGTGCACCGAAGCATGCAGCCACGTCAACGCCATGACCAACCCATGATCTCGCAGCCTGTATGCGCCTACGTCCTATGCGCCCAAAGTAGGACTATGCGCCCACATGAAAACCAGCGTGTTTCCTCATGTGGGCGCATAACACCATTCCAGCTCAAGAACAACTATAAAAGGGGGGCTTCATCCCTCTTCAAACACACAGAACGGAGAGCATTTTCAAGAGCCAAATTGATGCACTTCTTGCTAGTGAGCCAAGAGTTAGCAATTTTTTTAGGTTTTCTCCCACTTTTGTAATTGGAGTGTCAACGGAGTAAAGGAGCAATTGCCGCTCGATCTCCATCGTCCCATTCCCCAGAATTCTTTTTTGTACTCGGGGATCCTCAGCGCAGGATCTCTCAGGCGTACACGATTTGTGGTGCCTTGTGCCAATAAAAGAAAAGACAACGTTTTCTTTTTCTTTTTTGTACGTGTCCACAAAAATGACGACTATGCTGGGGACTACCTTTTCCTCTGACGAGAAGGTGGTGATGCAATCCGATACCGACAAAGTGGGGAGTACTCAGAAGATGCTGATCGTGAAATTCGATCAGCAGGCGTTCGAAGAAATGCTCTCGAAGGACGGCTCTACTCCCTCAAAATCATCGAAGCCAAACAAGTCTCGAAAGACTTGGCTTCCGAAGGCTCGCTGCACATATCCTGCTAGTGTCATAACGGATATGTCGCTGGAGGACTCTGTCACCTGGGCGCAGGACTCTGCCACAGAAGTTCTCCAAATGGAGAAGGCTCATACCATTTCGGGCTCTACTAGCCCAGTGACTTCTTTCCTCTACAACCAACAAAAGAGTGTTCAACACTCAAGACTTGGCAGAGAAAAACACTATGATGCCAAAAATCGGGGTGTGCGATACTCTGGCCAAACCCGGCGTAGCTCACGAATGAAGGAGGCAAAACTGGAAGAAAATAGCACTGCTCCACCAAGCATGCGCCTAAAGCCATGCGCCCAAGGGAGTGCTTGGGCGCATAGCCCCAACCAGAACACTTCTGTCTTCGATAGGCTGGGCATCCTGGGTCATGCGCCCAAGGGTATACGCCCAGGCTCTCTGGATCCATACTATACGCCCACAGTAAGGCGACTTAAACATGCTGTCCAAAAGCATGCGCCCAAACCCAGTCTCCAAGGCCTATGCGCCCACAGTAAAAAGATAGGCCCCAACGCGTATAGCATGGGGCTGTCTTCAAGGACATCACAGAACTTAGGTGTGGGGGTTGCCCCTGCTCATGAACTAAGTCTGGATGTGCCTACTCTTCTTATAAACCTGCATGCAAAGCTCGACGATGCATGCAACATGGGTTGTAAGACAAAACTCCCTTCCGCTGACTTGTGCGACATGATAAATCATAAGTGTAAAGCGAGGGAGAACATAACAATTCATAGTACACTCCCATGTGCCAATATTGTTATCAACTGTTGTTGCTCCAAAGTGACAAGAGTACCGCAGAAAAAGTCCGTATTTCGACGGCTGCATTTCTTTAACGACGAGAAGCCACTATGTGTTTCATCCAACATGGCTTCATGGGGCTCCCCTTACGGAAGCCCCAATCAAAGACGCTGGACCACCAACCCAACCTTCTCTCTCAGTTCTACGAGAAGAAGAAGACGAAGTCTACCGACAGATGGCCAATAGGCCGTCGTATCTGAAGGAGTCTATATGGGCACCCGATCAAAGGCGAGATTCCGTGCAGAAGATGAAGAATCCCAAGCTGGGGGTATTATTTCCTCAGAATTTGAAGCAGATGACCCCCACACTGGGGGTAGCCTTCCAGAGGATGATTATCCCTCCGAATATGATGGCGACTATCTACCTCCTCTACCTGAAGATGAAGGACTTGTCCACTCGGAGACAGACAGTATCAGTACCAGTTGTACTGCTTCCTCTGTTCATCCTCGTATGCTATCTATATGCATGACGGACGAAGAAAGACCTGAAGAAGCCAGTGATTACACTAGTAAACGACTAGAGGGTCTCGAAATAACATTCTCCAAGATCACTGACATGCTTACCAGTATCATGGCAGTTCAAACTGCTGGGGCTGTTCCTCCACCTCAACAAAACATCTCAGCTCACGCTAGTCCGGCTCACAGCAACAACCCTCCTTTACTATAAAAGGAGTATCATTCCGTTGTGCCTTCTCCAAATCTTGCAAATGCTGGGGGTGGTCCTTCGCCAATAGCACCTGACAACCGTTCAACAGCCGTTTCCCAATACCTGCTCAATCAACAGAATGCAATTGATTCCCTGGTCGCTCGCCTCGACACCATTTCGCACAAAGACGAGCTTCAGAAGATAGGGATATCTCAACCGTATCCCCCTTAGTGGGAGAACGCTACTGGCCCTCCGAACTACAAGCCGCTGATGCTGAACTCATTTGACGGTTTGAATTCTCCTCATCAGCACATGACGTACTTCAACACGCAGACTTTCCACTTGCCCAAAGATGATTCGTTCCTGTCGAAGCTATTTATTAGGACCTTGCAGGGGGTAGCCTTCGAATGGTTCTGCAGTCTGCCTAACGGATGTATCAATTTATTCAAAGACTTGGAGAGGTTGTTCCTCAACAGGTTTTACGAGAGTGGCATGCATGTCAGTATGTCCACCCTCATCGAGACCAAGCAAAGGAGGACTGAGTCTCATCGCTTTCACAGAACGCTTCAGGCGGCTAGCACTGAAGATGCCCTTCGGTATGCCAGACTCAAAACTTTTGGATACTTGTCGATATAACATCCTTCCTACAGTGAAGTTTTGTCTAGGTATACATAAGTATGATATATGGCCCGCTTTCATTGGAGCCGCTGATGCCGCTGAAAACCACCTTCCTAACTTGGAACTACTAGGGTTGAAGATACCCAAATCTGAAGACAAGGGCAAGCATCCCCAAACTAACCCTGTTCGTGGGGGTAAAGCGAAAGAAGTCCTGAAGGTCAACACATCCAAAGGAGCTTCCAATTCTTAGGGCACTTCTGATAAGCCTAAGGAGACCTTCTCCTTCGACGAAGACGATGTCATTACCATCTTCCACACACTCATGAAGGGTAATAAGCTGACATTGCCTCCACCACGACGTCCTACAAAGGCGAGCCCACTCAATGATCCCAAGTACTGTCTCTATCATCAGTACGTGCATCACTCCACTAAGGACTGCATCATCCTGAAGAAGAAGATACAACAGCTTATCGACAGCCAAGTGATCAACCTTGATGTTGAAGACAAGGTCGTATCTGCTAACATGATCTCTTTTCAGTTTGGCGACTTTTCTCCTACAGAAGTCCCAGACGGCGTGGTCCCGATCCCCAAGGCGACGATGGAAGTCATCAACCTACCACCAGCTCGCAACTCGACCTTGGTCCCACTCACAACTGAACACGGTGAGATCATGTGGGTCCACCCAGACCTTCTCCAGAAAGTGACACAGGGGGTAGCACCTTCCAAAGCAAGAAAGGACAAGAAATTCAAGCCATGCCATATGGTGTCCTCCCCTATCTACGAGGTTCTATCTGGCGAGACGCGATCCGAGAAGACATCTTCGGACGTACGATCCCGCACAAGAAGATGCACTACATTCTCAAGCTCCTGCTGTCCCCACAAGCTCAGAAGCTGGCCTGTCCAAACCCTCAACTTCGGACAAAGCTAAGCAGAAAGAGACACAGTTTGACAATTAATCTCTACAGACGCCAGCTCCCGAAGGCATGGATCGGCCCTACAACTTTGACATACTGGCTCAGCTAGCCAACACACCTGCCAGGTTGTCTCTGTTCGATCTATTATGACTCTCCAAAGAAATGCGGAAGGCCTTAAGTGATGCATTACTACATGCCGACTCTTACCTCGCGGAAGTAAAAGCCTCCGCTAAAGATCCTGTCTCCTGTCCTCACTGCCATAGTACAATAGAAGTGGTGCCCAATATCACATTCTCACAGGAGGATATGCTACTAAAAAATAATCATCATGATAGACCCTTGTACTATATAGGGTATATTGGGGCGATCAAAGTGGACCGCATGCACATCGATCAAGGATCCTCCCTCAGCATCATTTCTAGAAGTTTGCTTCAAGTTCTGGGAATCCCTCTGCACAAGCTATCCGCAACCAACACCATCATGGCTTTAATGCTGGTCTAAGCCATCCGCTAGGCAAGATCCGTCTCAAATGCCAGATCGGTGATCTCTGAACGAGGTTTCCTGCTATGTGATCGACGCTAACGTATCCTACAACGTCTTGTTGGGACGTCCATGGATACATAAGAATATGATCGTTCCTTCTACACTTCACCAGTACTTCAAGTACGTCAATCGTAACGGTGTCGTGAAGACGGAGTTTGCCGACGTCGATCCTTTCAAGGGCATCGAAGCTTACTATGGGGATTCGGTACTTTACCAATCTTAACCCCCCAAGGATGACGAAAACGAAGCTGACAATGAAGCGGAAGCAACTCCATCCTCCAATGATGGTCCCCTGATTATCCTAGTCAAAGGACGTACTACTCCAAAATGTACTCCGAAGCCTCTCACAATCTGGATGAAAAAGAAGAACCCCGACAAGGTCAAACCATCGACCATCACTCTCAGTAAGACACCCCAGATGGAACCTACTGATGCTTGTCCTCCCAAACCTGAAGAATTACCCTATGTGGTGAACTCGTCCAAGACTGTGGCTCCTCTTCCAGATGATGATCCTCTCAATGAGTATATCAATACTCAGAATAATGTACCTTCAGCAGATGATGTTATCCCTAAAGAAGAACTTGCGTATTTTCTTAGTAAAGGTTTATCTTTGAATTACTCCGATGTCTATCAATCTGTAAAATACTACATAGATACGATATACGCTCTAGAGAACGGCATAGGGCCACACCTCTGCATACCGATCACAAGACCTCACCTGCGGAAGAAAGTTTACCCTGAAGATATCCTCTACTTCATCGTTCCAGCCAGAAAGAAGGATGAAGAACTCATCATCTTTGGTCGTATCATTGGCGAGAGAAAGTTCGTTCCAGACACTACTTCTCTCAAGCACAACACAGAAGCTGACTATGACTCTGGGAAAATACAACTTTTTTGGTATAGTTGGCAGGCCAAGAATATCATCCAGAATATGGGATATGACGTCAAAAGCAATGAAGGGCTAAATTACGGCCGAGGACGACGGTTGCCAATACACACTTCGCTCCTCCCGACAAACCCGAAAATTACTATCAACGAAACGGCGTTGGTTTGGGCTATGTCTCTCCTCAACTCCTGAAGGATCAGATGATGAAGCAGATCGTTATTCTTATTCTTCTGATTCCTCCCTCTGGGACTCAGACTCCAGCATCGGCAACATGTTCAAAGCAACTCTGTCCGTAAACATGGTTTTCACTGACCAAATTATAGATGATGTCCAATCAATCGAACTCGAACAATAGGCTCAAAAGATAGACACCAGGTGGAAGCTTTGCTTCGAACAACGTGAACCACCTACTGAAGACGAAGTCATCCAAGTCAATCTCGGAGATGTAGCATCCTTTAAACCAATCTTTATCAGCAAAAGCTTACCAGACGAAGAGCGCCAATCTCTTATACAGCTTATAAGGGAATACATCGACGTCTTCGCATGGATCTATGAAGACATGCCAGGCTTGGACCCTAAAGTCGCCATGCATCACCTGAACATTTCGTCTAAAGCTAAGCCAGTAAAGCAGCAACAACGACGATTCCGACCAAACGTTATGGAAGCCATCGAGAATGAAGTCAAGAAGCTCATCGCCAGTGGGTTCATTCGCGAGGAACAACATCCAGACTGGGTTGCCAGCATCATCCCGGTCATGAAGAAGAATGGTAGAGATCGAGTCTGTATCGACTACCGTGATCTGAACTCTGCATGCCCGAAGGACGAGTTCCTTCTACCGATCACTGACGTAATGATCGACAATACTTGCGGCTTCGAGCGGATGTCCTTCATGGATGGGTTCTCAGGCTACAACCAAATCAAGATGTTCTCCGACGACGAGAAGCACACATCTTTTCGAACACCGTTGGGGGTATACTGCTATACGGTGATGCCCTTCAGATTGAAGAATGCAGGGGCGACATACCAGCGAGCCTTGAACATAATTTTTCATGATCATTTGTGTAAAACTGTAGAGTGCTACGTAGACGATATTGCAGTCAAGAGTCGTCTCAAGGGCAACCACCTCCAAAACTTGAGAACGGTGTTCGAACTAATGCGTGCACACCAACTCAAGATGAACCCAACCAAGTCTTTTTTGGGAGTCTCCAGCGGCAAGTTTTTTGGTTTTGTCATCACTTCAAAGGGTGTACATCTGGACCTGGAGAAAGTGAAGTCCATCCTCGATATGCATCCTCCAAGAAACCTCAAAGAGCTGCACAGACTACAAGAAAGGCTAGCCTACATCAGACGATTCATTTCAAACCTCTCTGGAAGGTGTCAACCGTTCACCCAACTCATGAAGAAAGGCGTATCCTTCGTTTGGACTGAACAATGTCAATGCGCATTCGATAACATCAAGGCGTATCTTATAAGCCCTCCAGTATTGGTAACTCCAATAATGGGGAAGCCCTTCATAATATATGTTTGCGCCATGGACCATTCTCTTAGTGCCCTATTAGCTCAGAAGAGTGAAGGCGGCCATGAACAGGCAATCTACTACCACAGCCGCACAATGGTGGGTACCGAGCACAGATACACACCGGTGGAGAAGGAATGCCTTGAATTAGTGTTTGCCATCCAGAAGACACGCCACTACGTGTCTGGGCAGACTATCCACATCATATCTAAAGTCAACCCTCTCAGAATACTCATGACTAAACCGGGTTCTCTTAATTCCCGTTTAGCTACATGGGCAATACTGCTGACTCCATACGATATGATCATCGTCCCTTAGAAGGCAGTAAAAGGCCAAGCATTAGCTGATTTTCTAGCAGCTCATCCGGTGCCGGAGTCATCCAAACTCTACGACGAAATCCCCGACGAAGTGGTAGAATCTAACACTGCAACTAAAGAAATCCCTATTTGACAAATATTCTTTGACGGCGCATCAAGAACAGTACCCAAAGGGAACATCGTGGCTGGAGTAGGTGTCGTGCTCGTGTCACCTGATCATCTGGTTATACACCGCACATATTCTCTTGTAGAACCATGCCCCAACAACGTGGCCGAATATAATGCTTTATTAATCGGCCTACAACTGGTAAAGCAACTGGGAGTTGACTATCTAGAAGCTTACGGCGATTCCAAGCTAATAGTCGGTCAGGTCCGAGGGGATTATGAAGTTCGTCATGAAGATCTCATCCCCTACCACAGAGCAACAGTCAAGCTGGCGTCTATTTTCGTCGGATTCTTCATCGAGCACGTGCCTCTACTACAGAATATAAAAGCAGACACTCTAGCCGGTCTCGCTGCTTCCTTGACCGTTCTAACCAATACTCAGCAGTCGATCACAGTATCTGGTCGAGAACTATTCTGTGTGAAAAATGCCTTATATATTCATCACAGTCATGCAGCGAAAACAAACGTCGATGTTAAAGACTGAAGATTTCCCTTTATAGACTACGCTATCTATAGAATCCTTCCCGAGGACCCGAAGGAAGCAGTATCCATCCAAAGGCGATCCCTCAGATTTTACTATGACACAACTACCAAGATGTTGTACCGACGCTCTTACGACGGGCTACTGTTACGATGCTTGTCAGACTCAGAATCTAAACATGTACTCCAGGAGGCGCACGACGAAGTTTGTGGTGCACATCAACCAGGCCCCAAATTATAAGATCGCCTCAAAAGAATAGGTTAATACTGGCCCACAATGATAGCAGATGCTGTTGAATATGCGAAGAAGTGTAAAGCTTGTCAGTTCCATGTCGACTTCATTCATCAACCTTCAAAGTTTTTACATCCGACAACAGCATCTTGGTCGTTCGAAGCCTGGGGCATGGACGTCGTAGGACCAATCAGCCCGCCATTCTCCAAAGGACATTAGTTCATCCTAGCCATAACCGATTACTTCTCAAAATGGACAGATTCTATACCGCTCACCGAAGTGAAGATGTCAAACGTGATCAGTTTTATCAAACATCACGTCATCTACCACTTCGGCCTACCTCACAGGATTATTCATGATAATGGTCCACAGTTCGTAAGCCATGCATTCTATCTATTCTGCGATAAGAATCGAATCCAAAATATAGCCTCTACTGCCTACAATCCAGCGGCTAACGGGCTAGCAGAAGCCTTCAACAAAACCATCATAAAACTTCTCAAGAAGTTTGTGTCTTCAAACAAGCGCGATTGGAACGAGAAGCTCGGTGAATGTCTATGGGCTTATCGTACAACGGTCTGGACTCCAATAGACAGTACGCCATTCTCTCTGGTTTATGGAAGCGAAGCAGTTCTTCCCCTAGAAATCCAGATTCTTTCTCTTCGAGTAGCTTTAGCCAGCGATCTGACTACTGAAGAAAGCTATCGTCTGCGACTCCAGGAGCTCGAAGCGCTAGACGAAAAATGCTTGTTAGCTCAGTAGCGCATTGAGCTATACCAAGCACGACTTTCCAGAGCCTTCAATAAAAAAGTAAAGGAAAGGATCTTCCAAGTCGGTGATCTGGTCCTAGCAGTTAGAAGACCAATGGTCATGATGCACAAAACAAAAGAGAAATTCTAGCCTAAATGGGAAGGTCCTTTCGTCATTGAATCGGTGTATTCCAACGGCGCGTACCGGCTAACCAAGCCCGATGGAGATTTGCTCATGTTGCCTATCAATGGCAAATTCCTGAACAAATACTATGTGTAACCCTTTTTGTTCACATATATTCAGTCATGTAAATGTACAGTGCGATGTTTATATGATTCAAAAAAAATATACATCTAACTATTATCCGTATTTTATGAGTCTAGAATACGCCCTGGATAATAGGTCCTCTAAATATTTCCTCAGTGGAATCTTTTCCGTTTTTAACTCTGTCCAAACTCGGTTTGACAAAAATAAGTCACGTCTACATTACCTCTGGGTTGTTTTCCGATAATTATTTCTCCAGTGGAATCATTTTCATTTTTGACTCTGTCCAAACTCGGTTTGACGAAAACAAGTCACGTCAACATTACCTTTGAGTTATTTTCCAATAATTATTTCCCCAGTGGAATTATTTCCATTTTTGACTCCGTTTGACGAAAACAAGTCACATCCACATCACCTCTGAATTGTTTTCTGATAAATATTTTTCCAGTGAAATGTTTATGTTTTGCCACGTCCATATAACCTCTGAGCAAAGCATTCATCAAGGATAATCACGTCCCCACTACCTCTGAACTATCCATCCCTACTTAATTTTATGTATCTTTCGATATAGAATATCCTCTGCTATTACGTCCATATTACCTCTACTAGCAGCTTCATTCAACTTATTATCTATGTTCGAGCCATTCGAATATAAAACGGATAATAGGTCCACATCAAAAATTCCCCAGTAGAATACCCACCAGAAATATCCTTGCTACGTCCACATTACCTCTAGCATTGGTATTTCATAAAATCACATTCATTTCTAAAAAGATTCTTTACTTTGTACATTAAACGTCTATCAAAAGATGGAAAAACGGTACAAGAGCCATGAATGGCCAAAAAAAAGAAAGAAGTTAAAAAAACAATAGGATACACAGGCGATTGATGCTGTCCCTTACAGCTGCAATCTCGGCCTCAGACTTCATAGCAGCTCGGCGACGTGCCTCTTCCTGACGAGCGACTTCATCTTCGAAGAGGATCAGACTATGATGCTCCCCCTCCAACTTTGCCATATGTTCTTCCAAACGGGCAGAAGTGGTGGCAGTCATGGCAGCCTGGGACAAATAATCCTCCTGTTCAGATGTCACCGCCCTCAAGTCGGCTTCCAGCTGAGCAATCTCGTTCCTGATCTGTGCAATGTGATTGTGCTTCTCAGTGATTTTTACAGCCAGTCTGTTCTTCGAGGCAACACGGGCCTCACTCGCAGCATTGAACTGGCTATACTGGTCAGCCAGCTCGCCAATCTCCTGAATGAGGGCATTCTTTCTTGCTTGGAAGGTGGCCTTCTCCTCCGCAAGAGTCGTCATCAAAGCGTTGTCCTCTACATGGAATATTGACGTCGGGCTCCGCTGTTTGATGTCTTGGAACCTGGCCACCTGACCCTCCAGGTCATTCAGGACCTTCCTCAGAGTGTTGGCCCGCTCTTCATAGCCAGCTGTGCTCTCGGGCCGCTACTTGGCACTCTGTAACAGCCTTTACAGGGCCGAAGTTAGCGTTCTGATTCAAGACACCAGGAAGCTTCACTTTCAATACGGAGTAGAAAGCTTTGACAACTTCCTGGGCTATCTCATCATCCTCGGTGGAGGTCGTCGGAGAAGGGGCTTGGAAAGTTTCTTCCACTTCTGGAAGAGACGCCTGACAAGAAGCTGAACCTGACAAGAGAAAACAATATAAATCAGTAGCCAAATAAGAGTAAGAGAACGCGAAGGAAGTTGTAATTCCGTACCTTCAGCTTGCTCAACTCCAGCCTGGACTGTGCCATCAACCTTGGTTTCACGAAATCTAAGGACAGGCCCAGGCTGTTCAAGAAGAATAATGTCAAGGCCCCGAGAAGCATCAGGCCTAGTTTTTTCAACAAGTTCAGCCGGAACAGGAGCAGACTCGGCAACAGCCCCCTCAACAGGCTGCTCGACCTCCCTTTCTGTAGCCGGCACCGGCTCGCTAGCAGCTCCCTCCACAGCAGCGGATTTGGAGGAGCCAGGAACAACTTCTGTCCCTCTCCCAATGGCGGGGACTATCCCCACAGAGGGTTCTTTCTCCTTGTCTACAAAGGAACACACAAACGTGGTCAGCCTTACAAGGAGCACGCAAAATCAAAGTCTAAAGATCTCATCCGAAGTGAGGCACAAAGGCAACGTACCCGTAAGAGGATGAGCCGATTGGACTTGGTTCTCGTCCAGCTCTTTCATTGCAGCTCCTATTGCAGACATATCTCCTATAGATATGTCATAGGAGAAATTGATCTTCTGATCGGCATCAGGGTCTGGGCCTTCGCCCTGCTCATCCCGTCGCTCAGGTCTTACAACCGAAGAAAACCCGCCCTCATCCAACTGTCGAAGACGAGTAGGGAATATTATCTCTACCTCCATCTCCTCAGGCGAGGAGGCATCTACCTCAGCTGCAACTTTAGGGTCCTGTGCAAAGGACAAACGCAAGGGTGAGAAACTTGCTAAAGGCTTGACCAGAACGGCTATGGAGTCTAGGAAGGGGTCTACCTTCCGGATAATAACGGCACATAACACCGTTTCTTCTCTTCCAGTTTGCCGGAAGGACCTCCTCAAGGGAGGCGAGCCAGCACCTACTTCCTTGGCTCTCCTCAGGGCAACAGTTTTCTTCTTTCGCTTTAAAATTGGCTCCTGGACCAATTCAGTTGAAGCTTTCCTCTCCTAGGGAGGATTGAGAGGAGAAGAACCATCATCTTTCGGGTCCTCCTTCGGAGACACTGTTGCCTCCCTAAAGATAGCTTCCGGCAGTGGTACTTCGGCTGGTTCTACGGTTGAAAGAGTACATTTCTTCTTACGGCCTTTCGACACCTTTTTCGTAGGAAGGGGGTCAAACCGAGTCCCCAATATCAAGCTAAGATCAAGATCATACTGAGGATGAAAAGTGTTGATCTGAACGTAAAACTTGGCGACGGTGTAGCACAAATGGGTCTCAGGCTTATCCAGGGGCAGAGTAAAGATCGCCCCCGTGCACCTGGAGTTGTAGTACATCCAAGCACGTGCCCCGTCAATCAAGCTACCTATCGACTCCAAATGTGGGCTAGCATTTCCCAGAAGAAGCTGGCTATAGCCAAACTGTCACGCAAAATGGCTCGGTAAATATGGCTCAAGATAGGCACGGTTCCTGTTTCGGAGCACCAGATGCGATGGTCTAATAGACTGAAGCCAGTGAAACGCCCCAGCAGTCAAATTAGTGGCATGAACTCCTTCATCCACCAAGATATCTCCCGCAGTACCGCCGCCGGATGGAGGGGATACTCTAAAGAACTCATAGTTCTGTAAAAAGCCTAAAGCCTTTCTACAAGCAGGCACACCGGTGACAGCCCAATCTGTATCACGAAATCTACGAAGAAAGGCGTCTTCTGCCATAGAGTCCGCCACCGGTCCAGCATTCATTAGGGAAGGACAATACAGTAGCAGCCACCCATCAGAAAATGATATGGAAGCTCGGTTCGGGCGAAGTGGGGCCTGCCATCGGGAGTCACCGCATCCCTGACAAAGTCCCACAGACCTCGTCCAATGGCACAGACCATCGCGGGGAGCAACGCAAGACGGTATCCGAATGCCAGCTTCACAGCTGGAAGTATTATAACCCGACTTATTCTCTCAATGGACCCTGAACCTTCAGGGACTACACAGTCACGAAGCCAGATCATTAAGAAAGCTGCCAACACAGCTTTCTTCGACAAAGAATATTCGATTTGACGGAAGTAGTGACCAATCGGAGACCCAAGATCATCGCTGTCCTCAGTATCCGCCGTCTCATAGTCCGCCATCCGGGCCTCTATATTAGACTTGGTCATAGGTTTTAAGATCGAAAAAGAGGCCGAATCTTCCCCTTCTCCTTGAACGAAGACATAGCTCGTCCAGGCCCTCGTGTGGGGATTGGCCCCCTCGGTCCTCCCTTTCTTAGTTATCCTATGACAGATAAGAAGGTGACAAAGCAATTCCTTGTATACATCAATCATCCCAGAGTTTTCACTCTCCAGGTCCCGAAATTCTTCATCACAAGACACGTACTCTTCATAGGGCTCCGTACCCAAGGGAAGCTTTGACACTTTCTGCATTTCATGGAGAGCCAATCCCATCTCCCCAGCCGGAATAAAAAAGTACAAGTATGAAGGTTATATAACTCAGCCAAAGAGACAAACATTGGCCAGTTGACCCTCACACCATTCTGAGTGGCCCTAATAGCATAGTAAAGACCAGCAGTCTGCAGGGCGGCTTCATACGTGAAAAGAATCCAGCCAGTGAGATTGCTCCAAAACGAAGACGGGTATCGCCAGCCTTCTATCCGCATCTTCCCTGCGAGATACGACACACTCTCCGTCATCATCAAATGGCAAAGCGTGTCAGCAGCATAAGGATGGAGGTTAGCGGGAATGTCGTTCGCCACGGCACCAGGTTGCAGTCCCCTCGTAGAGTAAGATGCAGAGCCCCGGACACATTTGAAAGTGTCCTTCCTTCGATCACCTGAGTCAAACTAAATTCTCCCAGAGATGATTCTGGGAAGTTCAGGGGTTAACTCCCACTTCATCTGTCGTCGCACAGCTAAGGCAGTGAAAGCAGACAAAGGATACTGGCGCTCCATCGACGACAGCCATATCCTCTGATCTTTCAGATTAATCACCATGGGGTTTCTCAAACGTATAGTCTCACCATTTTCAAACCCTACGCTATCACCAAACAGAAAGTACGGTTTCTTGAAGCGACGTGCCCCTTCATGCACGAATTTCTCATTATTAATCATCTACCGCAAGAGGGTCTTATCTTGTTCAAGTATAGAGAGGGACCGCTCCATAGGCTGATTCTGACAAATCTTGGCCTGAACTGTACTAATCATATCTGTTATGGGACTGGTGTCAAGGGCCTGATAAACGAAACCGAAAGGGATTCCGTCAAATTCTGGAACAAACATGTTTACTGCAAGAGCCACGGGCAGAAGGAAAGTCAGACTTAGAAAACTGCAGAAAAAGCTAAGTCCTGAAGACTCCTATGTGCCCAAAGGGCTATACACCCAGAGGGAAATGCGCCTAAAGCAAAGACATGTGGGCGCATAACACTTGGACAGTGTGTGGGCGCATAACATGCCAATGCATAGAGGGCACATAATACAGCAACACGTGGACGTATAGCACACCACAGTGTTGGCGTATGACTTCTGTGGGCGTATAGTAATGCTCACAGAAGTATGTTGCCTTAGGCGCAATCATCAGGACAGAAAAAAAGTCTAAGCGTCGTAAATTAACGCTCGAGACTTTGTATTTTGAAGCATGCCTTCACCCAGAATCAGGTCGTAGACTGCCGAAGACGCTGCCGCAGGAGGAGAGTCACTCGGCACAGCCCCCTTGTCCTTCTTGAATCTCTTGGCGACCTTGGGAGACATGGTTCTCAAAGAAAGAAGACGAAGAGTTTTCCTAAAAATTAAAAGAGAAAGGAATTATGAACTTTCTCTCTCCTCCAAGGGTCTATTTATAGGCACGGGCTATACTATGCGCCCACCTGCGGTATGCGCCCATTGTGTTATATGCGCCTACTACAGCCTATGCGCCCACGTGAAGGATCAGCTCTTTGCTTACTATGCGACTGTCCCTTACTGATGTGGACAACGTATGAAGGATGGACCGCTTCAAATTCCGTTCTGATAAATCTGTCAGTTCAAATTTCGAGGAAGATCTCAACAGTCGTATCTCTCTAGCAGGCTGGCCGAATACTATGCGCCTAAAGGAGAGAGCCGTGCCATGGCCCATTGCTTCATGATAAGACGATCCATGCTTCTTTCAAAGTATTTTGAACTTGTTCAAGTATCAAAAACTTTGAAGGGGGTCCTGTAGAAGCATGAAAATTTTTTAGCAAATGAAAGCCCCATGCGTCCAAGTCAATGTAGCTCCATGTGCCCAAGCCAGTGGAACTTCATGCGCCCAGTCAGTACAACTTCATGTGCCCAGTCAGTGAAGTCTCATGCGCCCAGACAGTATAACTTTATGCGCCCAAGCCAGTGAATGAGGCTGCATAGCCTGAGACATGGCTATGCGCCCAAACCTGACTCAGTCAAAGCCATGATCAATATGTGCACCGAAGCATACGGCCACGTCAGTCTCCACGAGCAGTCGTGCACCGAAGCATGCGGCCACGTCAACGCCACGACCAACCCCTGATCTCGCAGCCTGTATGCGCCTACGTCCTATGCGCCCACATAAAAACCAGCATGTTTCCTCATGTGGGCGTATAACACCATTCCACCTCAAGAACAAATATAAAAGGGGGGCTTCATCCCTCTTCAAACACACAGAACGGAGAGCATTTTTAAGAGCCAAATTGCTGCACTTTTTGCCAGTGAGCTGAGAGTTAACAATTTTCTTAGGTTTTCTCCCACTTTTGTAATCGGAGTGTCAACGGAGTAAAGGAGCAACTGCCGTTCGATCTCCATCGTCCCATTCTCCAGAATTCATTTTTGTACTCGGGGATCCTCAGTGCAGGATCTCTCAGGCATACCGATTTGTGGTGTCTTTCGCCAATAAAAGAAAAGACATAATTTTCTTCTTCATTTTTGTGTGTGTCCATAGTGGTTCAACAATAAAATAAAGAAAAACGCTTCTTAGCTAACCCTTCACAAAATAAAGGAAAGCACCCTTTGGCCTTTTCTTAATCTTCTCCAGTCTATGACTCGAAGGAAAATATCTCAGATTGTATTCCCTTGAACAGAGATTCCTCTATTCTCAATAGATGTCTTTAAATCTCTGCCAGGGGAAAGAATGCTGATCAAAGAGGCATCCTGCCTACCCCTATGATAACTACCCAAGATCTTCCAACCTTGCATATCTCAAGATCCAAGCAAGAAAAATTGCTGGTATCTCAAACAGATACACCGGGAGCAGAATTATCTGATTTGCGTGCCTATCTCAATAGGCGTCAATCAGTATCAACCTCGGTAAAACGCAAGCATCCTATGCCAAAGGCCAACTTGTGCCAGAAACACAGCTTTGAAGAGAAAGATCTAATCACTTATGCCAATGAGTTAAGTACTTCTTTGTACACCTACGAAACTAAGCACCTTAAGAACCAGAGTCATCCTCCTAACATCATTAAGGAATACGTTTCTCTGACTTCTTCTCGTCCTGTGGTGGTAACTGATCTCCGGGAACGTCTTACACAAAAATGGGAGATCACAGAGATATCTCACTCACCTCTAAACCATCCATCAGAACGCCACTGTGTTCATGAAGTGGTTATCAAGTGTTGTTGTCAATCAGCTAAACGATCTGTCTTTGATCGTCTGAACTATGCTTCAACTCATGAACCCATGATGGTAGATAAAGATGAGCTTTTATATGCTTCTATCAATATGACTTCCTGGGACACTGGGGGTAGACAATCTTCAAAGTGTGGTACGTCTCGCAACCCTAGTCAGCAGTACTTGGGTCAACTTCGTAAATCTAATGAAGGGGTCTTTCAACATACCAGATCAAAAAATCAGAATTTGGACCAAGATGTCTTTAATCAAGAAGATCTCCCCATCACTCATCTGGGAGAGGATTCTTTATCTGACTTTGATGCAGATAGTGAAAGCTCTGAAAAAACTATTTCGTCAATAGTGGCAAGAGAGGTGACATCATATGTCATTACAGAAGATCAATATGCTTCTAGCTCAGCCAGTCAAGAACAACGAATTGTTGCACTGGAAGACAAACTGAAGACCATGGCTGAAATGGTCGCAAGTATGCACACCATAATCGTAGCTTAACATGCAGTGCCACCGGTTATGAATCCTGCTACAAATCCTAAGCTCATAGCATCTTCTGTGCCTGTTAATATTGGTCTGGGGGTACCGCTTCCCCATGTTGCTTCTATACCAATTCAAGTCGCTCCCAGTCAGTCTGGTGCTGGGGGTGGTAATTATCATGCTGTTCCTCCTCCTAACACTTCGAATCAACCCACCAATTCACAATCATTAGGAGATGCTAATGAGGCTGCAAAACTCTTATGCACCCAGTTCGAGGCCTATAAGCAGAAGGATGGTCTACAAAAACTTGGGATAAAACAACCTTGTCCTGCGGAATGGAAGGAGGTTCAATTTTCTCCTAAATACAAGCTTCCTACCATTATGTTGTTTGATGGCAGCACTTCTCCAAGTAAATATATCAATCACTTTGAAGTGATGACTGATCAATTGCAGCCAAATAATGCTTTTCTTACCAGAGTGTTCGTCGGTTGTTTAGCAGATGCAGCATATGACTAGTACCGTAGTTTGCCTGATGGCTGCATAACCTTCTTTGCTGGTTTCAAGCAAATGTTCTTAGAAAAATTTTATGAGGGGGTCAACGACATGACTATGTCTGCCCTCATTAAAATTAAACAAAGACACAATAAAACCACTGAGAATTTCATTGAAAGATTCTGCCGTGAGGCACTTAAAATACCTCTAGGAACTCCATCTGCTGTAACAATAGACACTTACAAATCAAACTTGTTGCCTATTATCAGCATATGGACATGATCAACACAATTCCTAGATTGGCCTTCTTTTATTATAAATGCCAAAGCTGCGGAGGTTAGTGCTGAGAAGTTCAAACAGTTAGGAGTTTAAATGGCTAATCCTAACCAAGATGAACATCCTATATCCGGCAGCAATAATCGCTAGAACAATCGCAAGGGTAAGGAAATGTTGGCTATTAATCTCAAGGGCAAGGAATCATTGGCTGTCAATGTTGCTCAGACTACACCCGCTCCATCAGTACCACCACAAAAAGTACCTCGTCCAAAAGAAGAGTACTCTTTCGATGAAGATGATATCATGAGCATCTTCGATTGCTTGATCAAAAGCAATAAGCTTGAATTGTCGGAGGCGAAATGGCCAGAGGAAGTTGGTAAGCCTGATCACCCTAAATATTATGTTTATCACAGGTTCATAGGGCATCCAACTCGAGCATGCTACGTGCTCAAAGGCAAAATCCAAGAGATGGTCAACTCTGGTGCAGTTACTCTCCAACAAGATGAGAAGACTGTGATGGCCAATGTCGTCTCTGTGGAATTTGGTGACTTCCCACCGCAACTAGTGCAAGATGGTGTCGTCCCCATTCCGAGGGCTACTCTTGAGATTGTGAATCTTCTACCTCCCCAAAATGAGGGTCTTGTTTCGCTATCCACTAAAAAAGAAGAAATTATGTGGATTCATCCAGATCTAGTAGCAGACTTTGAAGCGCCTTCTTCTTCCAATTAAAATAAGCGTTCTAAAACTAAATCGAAGAGCTGCAACATGGTATCCTTTGAACCTGTAGTAGAAGAAGAAATCTTAATCAGCACCAGATCTGGGAGACCTTACCTCTGAGAGTATCCCGAAACTCAAGAGAATCCTGTCCTATCTCCTGATGTTATTCCTGTATGATCTTCCCTTGTTCAGAATGTACCATCTATATCCTCGCCAATAGTAGAACTAATTCCTTTCAAACCAACATCAGCAGATAAGGCAAATCAACCTGTCCGCTTTGATAAAGCGTTGAAGAAGTCCTCATCTTTCGAACTTGAGAAGCCATATAATTTTGACATACTGGCTCAATTGGCTAACACTCCAGCGAGATTGTCAATCTTTGAACTCTTACGTCTTTCAAAAGAGACTCGAGAAATGCTGAGTGAGGCCTTGATGCAGGCTGATGCTTGTCTTGCTCTCCTTAAGAAGCCTGAAAATAAACCTGTCAGCTGTACACATTGTTATAGTATATTTGAACTAATGCCCAATATTACTTTTACACAAGACAACATGCTGTTAGAAGACAATCGTCATGATTGTCCTTTCTACTATACGAAATATATGGACACCATGAAAGTCGATCACATTCTGATTGACCCAGGGTCTGTACTTAGCATCATGCCGAAAGCTCTGCTGGATGCTTTGAAGATCCCGGTGCACAACCTTTCTACAACTATCACTACTATCTTGGGGTTCAATCAAACAAGAAGTAAACCTTTGGAGAAGATACGCCTGAAACTTCAAATCGGCAATCTTTGTACAAAGGTGACTTTCTATGTGATTCATAATCATGGCTCATACAATGCTTTGCTGGGAAGACCATTCCTCCACGAACACAACATTGTACCTTCTACTCTCCACCAATGTTTCAAATATATGAATAGCAATAGAGAAGTACAGAAAGAAGTTGCAAACTTAAATCCTTTCAAGGGGTTGAAGCGTATTGCAACGATTCTCGTATGTACAAAGAAGAATTCATAAATGTGGTATTGGCAATAGATACTGACGAAGAACAGAAAGGCGTGCCAAATGATACTCTAGTGATCCCTGTCAAAGGACGTACTTCCTGTCCTCAATCTTCCAAGACATTGACTACTTACCTTCCTTCTCACAAGAAGCAGCCTCCTGGTGATATACAGGAACAAAGGAAGCTCACCTCTTCTGAGCCACTTGTAATCGACCTTCGTCGTAAAAAACCCCTCCCTACTTCTCGTTCTTCTTCTCCTTCTCTGGTTATCAATCTGACTAAGCCTTCTAAGGCTAAAAGTCCTGTTGTAAATAATGATGTAAAGATCAATGAAGTAGCATCTCCTTTGCAGTATACTGGTGTCTCTTATCATACTCAATATTATTTGGATATGCTAGATAGCTTCAAACCACTTACAATATGAGTTGTACTATCTCTCTGAAACGTGGTATCACTTGAATCAATACAGGAATCGTTCTTCCTAGTGCCTTCTCGAAAGAAAGGCAAAACTCCTATACTTTTTAGTAAAAGAAAAGAACAAAAAATCATGCTTGACAGCGATAATAAGGATGATATAGGAAGGCTACAACTACGTCGTTATATTCCACAATCTAAGGCAATCATCCGTAAAATGGGCTATGATTTCAAAACCAGCCTCAATGGCGGCAAAGGAAGGCGAACTCCTATTCGTATTTCTGTTCCAAAAAGAAAATAACAACAATACTATAGCAAAACAGAACATGGGCTGGGCTATACTTTACCAGTTATGACTCCACAAGCCTCTGAATCTGATAAAGATGAACGCTCTAATTCTTCATATTCTATTTCATGGGATTCTGAACCAGTATTGGTCATGTCCATCGAGTGACAGTATCTTCTAATATGGTGTCTGTCGAGTTCTCAGAAAATAACGAGGTTGATGAAGTGCCTGAGGCAGATCCTTGGGCACAAAGGATGGACACTCAGTGGAAACTCCATTTTGAACAACGAGAACCACCTACCGAAGATCAACTAATCCAGATTAATGTTGGAGAGAAAGGTGTACCGTGACCGATCTTCATTAGCAAAATCTTCCAGAGGATGATAAACAAGAACTGATTCATCTCATTCGTGAATATATCGATATCTTTGCCTGAAGCTATGAAGATATGCCGGGTTTAGATCCTCAGGTCGCAACTCATAAACTTAATAATTTGCCTAATGCCAAGCCAGTCAAACAACTGCAACGGCGATTCAAGCCTGAGATGGTGGATGCGATAGATAATGAAGTCAAAAAGCTTATCGCTTGTGGCTTTATCAGAGAGGAACAACATCCTGACTGGGTAGCCAACGTTGTACCAGTCTTGAAGAAAACCTGGAAGGTTCGAGTGTGCATAGATTTTCGAGATCTCAAAGACGCTTGTCCTAAAGATGAATTCCTTCTCCCAATTACCGATGTCATGATCGATAATACTTGTGGATTCGAACGAATCTCTTTCATGGATGGGTTTTCTGGATACAATCAAATCCGAATGAATCTTGAAGATGAAAAATATACTTCATTCTGTACTCCCCGTGAAATATACTACTATACAGTCATGCCTTTCGGTCTTAAGAATGCGGGTGCAACTTACCAGCGGACTATGAGTACTATCTTTCGAGATCATTTGCGAAAGACTGTTAAATGCTATATTGACGATATTGCTATCAAAAGTCGTCTAAAGGAAGATTATATCCAAGATTTAAGAACCATCTTCAATCTAATGCGCCAGCATCAACTCAAAATGAACCCCACCAAGTCTTTCTTGGGAGTCTCTAGTGGCAAATTTCTTAGATTAGTCATTACTTCTAAAGGTATACACGTTGATCTCGAGAAGATCAAAGCCATTCAAGAGATGCGTCCTCCACGCAACCTAAAAGAGCTAAGAGGATTCCAGGGTCGTCTTTCTTATATCAGGAGGTCCATTTCAAATTTATCTGGACGTTGCAGGCCATTTACTCAGTTAATGAAGAAAGGTGTATCTTTCATTTGGACAGAAGAATGTCAACGAGTATTTGATGACATAAAGCGGTATTTGATGAGTCCACTAGTCCTAGTACAACCGATCTCAGGAATACCCTTCTTGATGTATGTCTGGGCGATGGACCATTCATTAGGAGCTTTGCTGGCTCAGAAGAACAAAGAAGGTCATGAACAAGCCATCTACTACCTTAGTCAGACGATGATTGGAGCTGAACATTGTTATAGTCTGGTAGAAAAAGAATGTTTAGCCTTAATGCTTACTGTTCAAAAGACAAGACATTACATTATCGGCCAAACCATTCATGTTATTTCTCGAGTTAATCCTCTGCGGGTCTTAATAAAGAAGCCCAGTACACTCAATTCTAGGCTTGCTACATTGGCCATATTATTAGCACAATATGATATGGTTTATATTCCACAAAAGTCTGTGAAAGGCCAAGCACTCGCTGATTTCTTAGCAGCTCATCCTGTCCCTGAGACATCTAAACTCTATAATGAGATTCCAAACGAGACATTGGAATCAAATATGATCTCAGAAGAATTTCCAACTTGGTATTTATTCTTCGATGGAGCATCTATAATTGGACCTGGAGGCACCCTTGTCGCTGGAGTAGGAATTGTTCTTGTTTCACCAGATGGATTAGCTATTCAGAGAGCTTATTCCTTAGATGAGTCATGCTCCAACAATGTGGCAGAGTACAATGCCTTGCTCATTGGACTCCAGTTAGCCAAACAACTGGATATTGAATATCTCGAAGTATACGGTGATTCTAAGCTGATTGTTAATCAGGTTAGAGGTACATACGAAGTTCGACATCAAGATCTGGTACCATACCACGAAGCAACAATCATAATAGCTTCCTCGTTTAAAGGGTTATTTATCGAACATGTACGTCGAGTATGCAACACCGAAGCTGATGCCTTAGCTAACCTAGCAGCGGTCTTAGCAATTCCGGTCAAAAGATAATAAATGGTTGTTATCTCTAATAGAGAACTATTTTGCATTGAAAATAACCATAACATTGAATTCATTAATTCAACTTAAGTCAATGTCATCAGCGAAGATTGGAGAGCACCTTTCATCGACTTTGCAGTACATGATATACTACCTGAAGATCCTAAAGAAGCTATAAGTATTCGTCAGCGATCGCTTCGATTTTATTATAATCATACCACCAAAACTCTCTTTCGACGAACTTTTGATGGATTAATTTTAAGATGTCTTGCTGGTGATGAAGTGAAGCAGGTATTACGCGAAGCTCATGATGGCGTTTGTGGAGCACATTAGCCCGGTCCTAAATTAGAGGATCGTATCCGACGTATGGGCTACTACTGGCCCTCTATGGTATCAGATGCCATTGACTATGCAATGAAATATTTAGCATGTCAAATTTATGCAGATTTTATTCACCAACCGTCAAAATTTTTTCACCCGACTGCTGCTTCATGGCCCTTCGAAGCTTGGGGCATGGATGTAATTGGTCCTATCAATCCTCTTTCTTCTAAAGGACATCGGTTTATCTTGGCTATAACCGATTATTTCTCTAAATAGACTGAAGCCATACCTTTAGCTGAAGTGAAGACTAGCAGTGTCATCAACTTCATCAAATATCATGTGATATATAGATTTGGCATACCTCGTCGGATCATTCATGATAATGGACCACAGTTCGTCAGTCAGATGTTTACTTGGTTTTGCGATGACAACCGAATCAATAATGTTGCTTCTGTGGCCTATAATCCTGCAGCTAATAGGTTAGCTGAAGCATTCAATAAGACTATCATCAAACTCTTCAAAAAGTTTGTTTCTACTAACAAACGTAATTGGAGTGAAAAGCTTGGAGAATGTCTATAGGCTTATCGTACTACAGTCCGTAATCCCACAGGTTGTACACCTTTTCTCTGGTATATGGATGTGAAGCTGTCTTACAGCTGGAAATTCAAATTCCATCCTTGATAATTGTCATTGCTAATAAACTTACCACAGAAAACAATGATCATTTTTGACTTCAAGAATTGGAGGTGCTCGATGAGAAAAGGCTACTAGCTCAACAACATATCGAATTGTATCAGTCCCGTATTTCGAAAGCTTTCAATCGCAAAGTCAAAGTGCAAACATTTTTGGAAAGCGAGCTGGTTCTTACGGTCAGACGTCCTATGACTATGACCCACATGAGCAAAGGCAAATTCGAGGCAAAATAGGAAGGTCCGTATGTGGTAAACAAGGTTTTCTCAAATGGAGCCTACCAATTAACAAATATGGATGAAAGAATTGCTATGATGCCTATCAATGGCAAATTTCTCAAGAAATATTATGTATAAAAGCAAAATGTTTTTCATTCAAAGAAATAATGTAAATAAAACTCATTTTATTCAAAACTAGAAAGAGGTACATAATATCAAGGGCGGGGACGAGGACCCGACCCTTCATGGTTAAATACATGATTTACCAGCAATTTAAATATCTTATTGTCTGAACACACCAGCAACTCACAGGCAGCTATCCTCACAGCTTCTTCTTCAACAGTTTTCCCAGGTTCTATCAACTTGGCAATCAAGTCATACTCTGGTGCAGGAACAGTCGAGCCTTCCTCCACTTCTTTCTGAGGAGGCACCGGAGGCTCAGCAGGAGGCGTCTCAGTCGTATCTTCAATCTTCGGAGTGAGCAAATCTTCGAAAGATATTCTGTACTGAGAGAAAAGAAGTTGACAATATCTACAGAAGTTTTATTCTATTTATAGACAGAATGACTAGATAATCGGCTTCATGAACCGATGTGACTTTTTGCTCTTTGAAAGAAGTCCAACTGTTCGTTCATTCACTTTTTCTTCCTAAAAAAAGAGTTCGATTGTTTATTCATTCTCATCCTTGAGAATTGAGGTGACTGTTCATTCATTCAGTTTCTCCTCTTCGAGAATCGAGGTAATTATTCATTCATTCACTTTCTCTCTACTAAGAAGTCTGACTGTCCATTCATTCATTCATTCATTCATTCATTCATTCATTCATTCATTCATCAGTCTTAGCATTTATTGTCTTTTATTTACTTTCTCATAAATAAAACCATAGATGATAAATCCGTATATCTAAAACAGGAAAAAGAATTCACGTCCTCCTCACCTTTGAATTCCAATTATCTGCATCAGCAACTTGTCACGTCCCTATCACCTCTGACAAAGTTGTCTATTGAAATAATAATATTTCAAACATTATATTATGCCACGTCCATATTACCTCTGAGCAGGTATAATAAATATTATTATTTTCTAATCAAGAAATATATCACGTCCAGTATCTCTGAATATATTTTCAACAAGTAATGGAATCACAGAAAAAATTTCTCATTTCATTTTCTTTTTGATTAAAATGTTCAAAAAAAAGATACATCATAAAGAAAAATATAACAATTTTTGATCATTCTACTCTGAAGAGTAAGTGATGAGTTCTATAATTCGCTTCTTCAAAGCTTTGGCTCTTTCAGTACAAGAATCCAGCATCCGTTGCCTGGCTTCAACTCTTCATGACTCTGGGTCAAATGGGTGCAGAGCAGCTGTTTGAAGTGCTAGTTCTTCATTTTGTTGCCGGTCAAAGTCATCCTTTTGACGCTTTAAAATATCTAACTGGTTGACTGCAGCTTGATGTAGCTGAGTTTCTTTTTCTACACCCTGTTTGATGATTTTAAGCTCTTCCTGAAGCCGGGCGATTTCAGCTTCCAGATCAGAAGCTTTCTTTTCCTCAACCGTAGCTATACCATTAAGACGCTCAGCAGTAGAAGCTACTTTAGCAATCTGGACATCCAGCTCAGAAGATTGTCTAGTGAAAGCCAGTAAAAAAGCTTCAAAATTAGCTTTATTAGTCTCAGCCTCTCGAGTCATAGCTTCATACTCTGCATCCACTAGTAGCTCAACATCTCCTCTTTTAAGGTCTTTATATGCCTTAATTGACTCCTCCAGCTCGTCCAAAATATGTTCCAAGAAAGTGGCCAGAGCCTCATCTCCTTGGTTGCGGATGCCTCCAATTAAAAACGAGGAGGGATTTCTGACTGTACTGAATGGAACATAATCTCTGTCCATTACCCGATGGACTAAAGGCTCCAAAGATGTGAAGAAGACTTTAGTGAAAGAAGCCACCATAAACTTGTTAGTTGCTACGGCACTTGGGGTGGCTACCACTTCTGCCAGAGTCTTTACAACTTTAACAGGTGGAGGTACTTTATCTTGTGCGCTGATATATGGGAAGAGCTCCCCTCTCATGCTGTGGTTCCTATAGGTCCTTCTACAAATTATATATTCCAGTTGTTAGAGTGATGTACGATGTTAAAAGAGCTAAAATAAATAAATCATTTAGAAATCTACCTGGGCCAGGCAATGCATATGGAGACTCAAGAGGTCTGGATGCTTCCAGCTGAAGCTTCGACATGATGTCCGTAAACATCGTGGCTTGACTACTTTCAGCCCCTGATTCAGTTTGAAGTGGCAGAATAATTGGAGTTTGATCTACTAATTCTACCACCACTCCAGAAGCCTCGGGTTTTCCACCTACTTTTTCAGAGATTCTGGGTTCATCGATTTTGGGACTAGCATGCCCTTTATAAATAACCAGATTTTTCTTACCTTCAGCAGTTGACTGGCTTTCATTAGCCGATAATTCTTGAGGTGATGGCACATCTACTATAATTTTTCCCTCTTTAGTGGTATTATTCCAGTCATCACCAAAAGATTCATCACCATAGTCACAATCGGCTAAGGCGTCAATCATCTTCCGATCCTCTTCAGAGTGAGTAGGATCTTGAGCCTTTGGAGAATTTATCATTTCTTCTTGCAGAGGCATATCTTTCTCTGGAGAGATGATCACTGGAGTAATGGGAGTTGGTGAAGGAATCGTTATCCCCGCCACAACAAGTACATTGATGGGAATACATACTACCAAAGTATCTGATCTTGAGGCCTCTAAAGTAGTGGTAGAAGGCTGGACATCTACTGAAGTAGCCACTGTAAATAAAAAAATCAATTAAATGTACACATTTGAGAGAAAAATATATTAATGTATATCAAAATTCTGATATTACCTTCCTGAGGTAGTAAATCTTGTCCCAGATGGCTGGTAGATTCCGTCGGCGGGGAAGGGACATAAGATGTATCAGTTCTTCGAAGAACTTCTCGGTGCACTAATAATTTTCTTCTAACTTCTCTGTATGGTGATGCAACCGGTTCTTCAGCAGCTCCAGCGCGATCATCATCCAGATTGATCGAGGCGGTAGATGTTCCTTCTTGAGTAACCCTTCCTTGTTTTTGAATAGAAGGAGTGGCTTCCTTCTCTCCAGGGGAAGTACTAAGGAGCATCTGTTTAGACTGAGAATGAGTTGTTCTCATGGTTGTTGGTTCATTTATGACCAATGAGGTCATTTTCTTCTTTTTCGGAGCTCTTGGTGAAGCAGGTCTATCATCCAGTTGAGGGAGGGCTGTTGTCTCCCTAGTTTTTCTTTTTCTTAACCCCTTGGCAGGGGATTTCTCTTTCCGTACCTTTAAATATACGTCCAAAGGATCATGTACTTCATCTGGATAGTTTTTGAAAATAGAAGCTTCTAGTGGTGGATCTGCAGGATCTCTATCCTCTACATCTCGAAATGAATGTGCAGTGTGGTCTCCCAATTTAGATCGCTTGTCACTTGCAAAGCTATATGCGAGATGGAAGCTTTCAGTAAAAGTATTTGCCGAAGTATAGAAATTTACGTATATATATAACATACGCGGGCCTTGCTGAAGATTAAAGGGCATGGAAAATATAGTTTTCGTGCCCCTGGCATTGTAATATCTCCAAGCCCTAGCCCTATCAATCAGAAAGCCTTTGGCCTGTAGACAAGTAGTGGCATTACCCACATGTAGTTGATCATAGCCAAACTGTCGTGCAAATCTACTTGGCAAATATGGCTCTAAATAGCAGTCTTCCTTAAATCGGTAGACTAGGTAAGATAGGCAGATTGTTTGTAGCCATGAAAAGTCGGGAAGACTTAGGTGGAGTGATTCTGCATGCAAATCCATCAATTGTGGAGGGATAGTCTCATATTCGTGAGGAGGCGGGACACACTGAAATCTCTATCCAGATCCACGATTCAATGCAAAACTGTATTCTAAAAGAGCAGTGTAATTCCAACGAGCGCTGGAGTAACGTCGGATGAAATCTCTACTGATACTTCCCATATCGAGATTCATCAAACATGGATGGTGAAGCAATAACCATCTAAATAAATATGTATAAGACATCTCAGTGCGAGGAAAATCTTGCCTCGCCTCCTTATCAAGAAGCATAGTCTATATAAAAGAACACAATCCTGCGTTCAAGCGACAGGTCATTGCTGATAGAAGATCCATCTTATACCCAAAGATGAGACGTACTGCAGTAAACAGAATGCCTCGGTGGAACCTATCAACAGCACTGGCTCCTGGAACTATGAAGTGTCGCAGCTATAAAGAGAGAAAACCTGCTAGCTGGGCTTCTTTAGATATGGGTCTATAACCCTGTCTGAGATAACTCTGGAGGGTGTCACCAGCCTTAAATGGATGCCAGTCCTTATCCAGTCTGATATCTCTATGTTTGTGTTTCTCCATCAAATATTGCACGTCACTTTGACTAAGAGGTTCAAAGAAACAAGGAGCACAGGCTTGGCTCTCAAGTGGCTTATCTTCCAACGCATGTCCTAAAAAGAAGTACAACATCCATTTGGTGGTATAATAAGTACCTGCAGTAGCACTTTTGTAGAAGAGGGAGCAGATATTGTAGTGACACAACAATTCTTGGAAGACGACGATCATCTATGGATTTTCTTTTGCCATAGCATCCAATTCTTCATTTGTGGGCACATACTCTTCGTATGGATTATCACCTATTGGAAGATGAGAGAGATATCTCATCTCATGGAGTGTAAATCCTATTTCTCCATGGGGGTCATGAAAGTTCCAGTATTATCGTTATATCTCTCTACTAGGGCCAGAAATATATGAGCGTTCTGGCAAATGTCGTAGACTGTGGTCAGATGGCATCATAAAGTTCTAGTTTGAGAAGTTTGTCCTTGAACTGATCCAAAATCCCGATGGTTAAAGCTACTCCAGCGTTTCATATCTGGGTTAACCAGACCTGTCATACACATGCTGTGATCTGGATATCTTCCTTCAGCCTTTGTGAATGCATTTGCAAAGATGGGTACCCTGACTGGAAGGAGTAGAGATGAATCTTCGAGAGGAATATAGCCTGGTCTCAAACCTCTCAAGTGAGTACTATATTTCTCAAAAGTACTATAAAGATATCCTTGTGCTGCGGACCCTGTTTGCCATTGATTGTAAAAGTACAGAACAATTATCGGAGGACTGAACTTAGACTCACAATACAAACTCGCTCGTACAAAGAAAGCCTAGGGACGAAAACCTAGGTACAGCAGTCTAAGTACGATTGTTTATTTTAGATTCTGGGGGGTGACGATAGAGGCTCGGGAAAGCGACGGCCGTTCTGCCTTACTCCTTGGACGATCGGTATGCAGCCTTGACTCAGGGAAGATCTGCTTGGTCGTTGACGAAGAAATGCCTTCTTGCTCTCTCTCTGATTGCTCTCCTGGCTTCTCTCTCTCTGTGTATATTCTCTCTCTGACTATGGAGGAAGTCTCTCTGTGTATACGTATTCTTCTCTGGTTTTTTTTTGTATATCTCTCTATATATTACAAGGGAATGGCACCTTGCTATTTATAATAGTGGGAGGCATCATTAGGGTTTGCAATGATTGCCCATTCTCAAAGTGGCGGCGGCCTGATAAGTGATTAATCTGGGCCATTAATCTTGAGCATGAAGGATCTGGGCCATTAATGAGGATTATGCCAAATCATGTCAATCATTAATGTTGATTGCAATAAATCCCCATCATGATGATTTGCTGATATCCGTAAATCTGAATGAATCAATTTAATTCATTCTCTTGCCACGTGTCCCAAATCATTGGGATCTGACCCAAAATTTGATTATCTTTGGGACACGTATCCTGTCATCATTGTTGAGCCGCATGAGGAGCGTTCATATTTGGGCCGCATGAAGGTCGTCATGACCGAGCCGTATGAAAGATTTCATGATCGAGCCGCATGAATAGTCTCTATATTTGAACCGTATGAAGGTTGTCATGACCGAGCCGCATGAATATGTTCATGACTGAGCCGCATGGGGGTCTTTATGGCCGAACTGTATGAGAGTCTTCATGGCCGAGCTGTATGGATTTCTTCATGGCCGAGCCGCATGGGGGACCTTCGTGACTGAACCGCATAGGTTTCTCTACACTGGCCGCATGAACTCGTCTAATCTGGCCGCATAAACTTGCCTCGAAGCTGTGAAGATTTTCTCCAGTTCCCTAGGAAGATAGTGCTTTTGTGTCAGTCATCATGATTATTTTATGTCAGGGTTGTCATCTGTCAGGTCTGTCAGCCGTCAGAGCATTAAATGCGTCCAGTACTTTGGGCACAGCTGTTTTGAAGGCCACGTGGCCTCTCTCTTTGGGCCGCATGGAGTTTACTCGAGTTGCCTATGTGTTTGAGCCGCATGTCCATGTTGGTGACTTTTGAGCCGCATGATACTCTTGAGCCGCATGAAGCTCGTCTGATTTTTGAGCCGCATGAAGCTTCATGGGTTCTGTGCCGCATGAAGAATGTCTCATGACCGAGCCGCATGAAGGACGTCTCATGACCGAGCCCCATGAGGAATGTCTCATGACCGAACCGCATGAAGGACGTCTCATGACCGAGCCGCATGAGGAATGTCTCATGACCGAGCCGCATAAAGGACGTCTCATGACCGAGCCACATGAGGAATGTCTCATGACCGAGCCGCATGAAGGACGTCTCATGACTCACATGAGGAATGTCTCGATCTGCCCGTGCACTCGCTTTGTGGGCCCGGGTATCCCGAACAAACGAGCACGTAGGTATCATGTTTGCTCCCTGATGTGGGGGCTAATAGAAACACTTGCCCTCGATCTTTGTTGGGAGACTCTTGAGAACCACTCTGTCCGTTTGCCGCCGGGGGCTGGACACATGCGGTTCTGTACAACTTTCCATCAGAGGCCCGCTTAGCGGGACACTCTTGATGGTCAGAGGTTGGGACAGCTGACTGAGCCCGATGAGCCCGCGCTGCCCTAGACTTCTTCTACTTAGCACCCGAAGGTGCGTAATAGGAAGAGTCCAAGTTTGGAAGGAGGGAAGAGAAGTTGGTGCCCTTTTCAAAGGAGGTAAGGGGGCTCTATTTATAGAATGGAGTAAGCCCTTTCTTCTTTTCCTTTCCGATGTGGGACTAAAAGCAATATTTTCCATGCTTTTACAGGACCCCCTTCAAAGTTTCCAAATTGCAAATTTGGAACACTTTGAATAAGAAGCATGGAAAGTAGATTTGTTTAGGTGTGGTAATCCAATCAGAGGTAGCATGGACGTGATAGATTTGGGTACTTCCGCTGGGGATTTTATGTGGACTTATCATCCTTGGCGTACCTTGGTTTTAGGTACGGATAATAAGTTGAGAGAGGGAACTATCATATTTACTCAGAGGTGGTATGGACGTGGTAAATATAAGGTTGATGGTAGAGCTTTCCTACTCAGAGGTGATATGGACATAGTAGGAGCGAACTCGAATGAGGATACATAGAACAACTCAGAGGTGCTATCAACATGGAAGTTCTATGCATTGGGTGAAAGAATGCTATAGAACAGCTGGGCTCCGAAAGCATGTGATGATGAGGAAAGATGTGGATGTACTAAGGGACCTAGTACGGCATTTGTGGTCAGCAGAGGACATTTGTGGGCCTATTATCCTTGGCATATCTTGGTTTTAGGTACGGATAATAAGTTTGAGAGGGATACCTAGGACAACTCCGCGGTAAGGCGGATATGGAGGTTCTTGGTATCGGACGAAAGAATACCATGGAGCAGTGAACAGTTTTCTGTTTTCTTTCACTGTTTTTCTTTTCTTTTTGTCAAGGGATGTGATCCCAGATGATGTAGTACTTTGAATTTTGAATAAATGAGCATGTTTTAACTCATCTTCTCTTTCTTGTACTTGTGGTGTTTGTGGAATTGGACCTGCTGGGGGATTATTTGTGGACCTGTTACCCTGGGCGTACCTTGGTTTTAGGTACGGATAACAAGTTTGGTCATGATATCTGGAACAGCCATGGCAAAGTGGTCATGGGTGCTCTCGGTATTGGGAAAAAGAATGTCGTAGAGCAGCTGGGCTCCCGGGGCATGGTGAGATGGTGGATTTATGCTAAGAAGCTTAGCAAGGGATATTTGTGGACCTATTATCCTTGGCGTACCCTGGTTCAGGATACGGATAATAGGATGAAAGGAAACCAACATATTTGCTCAGAGGTTATGAGGACATGGCAAGCATGAGGGTTTTACCGTAGAATCTTCCTGCTCAGAGGTAATGAGGACATGGCAGGGGAGACTTCACAGAAGATATTCATGGTCAACAGCGGACATTTGTGGTCAACAGAGGACGTTTGTGGTCAACAGAGGACATTTGTGGTCAACAGAGGACATTTGTGGGCCATTATCCTTGGCGTACCCTGGCTTAGGATACGGATCATAGGATGAAAAGGAACCAACATACTTACTCAGAGGTAATGAGGACATGGCAAGCATGAGGGTTTTTGTTTTACCGCGGAATCTTCCTACTCAGAGGTAATGAGGACATGGCAGGAGAAAACTCAACGGAGGATATTTGTGGACCTATTATCTTTGGCGTACTCCGGTTGTGGGTACAAATAATAGGTTGAAAGGGAATCGACATACTTACTCAGAGGTAATGAGGACATGGCAAGTATGAAGTTTTCTTCGACGGAGCCTTCCCACTCAGAGGTAATGAGGACATGGCAGGAGTGGGCTCAATAAGAGGGGTACATAGAACGACTCAGAGGTAATGAGGACATGGAAGTTCTATGTAAAGGGGTAATTTGTTTTTGGCGGAAATGGAACGACTCAGAGGTAATGAGGACATGGCCGTTTTGGAAATTTGTGGATCTGTTACCCTTTTTGTGCACTGGGAGTGCGGGTAGTGGATCATGAGGGAGGATCCCTTCCAGGAAAAAAGTTCAGAGGTATGTTTATACATAACGTTCTTCCTAAAAGAGTGACCGGAATATAAGTTCAGGGGTACCAGCGGGTACATAACTCGACAATCCATAAATTTTGTGATCAAAGTGTAAGTTCAGAGGTACCAGCGGGTACATGACTTGGTAGTTTAGGATTTTTGTGGAAGGAGGAGGTGAGTTCAGCGGTACGAGAGGGTACATGACTCAAAAATCTGGAATATTGTGGATATGAGTTCAGCGGTACCAGCAGGTACATGACTCGGTGATCTGGAGAGAATGTGGATGTGAGTTCAGTGGTACCAGCGGGTACATGACTAGATAATCTGGAGTGGATGTGAGTTCAGCGGTATCGGGGGGGTACATAACTCACCAATCTAGGAAATTTGGAGGCGGAATGTGAGTTCAGCGGTACCGGGGGGTATATAACTCAATCATCAGGGAATTTTTTTTTTTTGGATGTCGTTTCGGACGTAATACTTCTTCAGGAAGTTGCCGTTGATGGGCAACATGAGCAATCAGTATGAGAAGCCACATACTTGGCCAGCTCCAACTCTTTTTCAGCCACCCCCTGTGTAAATGCAGACTGAGAGGATGATTTGGGCAACTTGATCATCAGGGGTTCAGTTGATGGAGTAGATCATGGAGTTATTGGCGGACTAGCGACCCCCAGTTTGGCACTTGACGTGGAGCGAGAAGTGGCTGGTTTACTAGAAGTGTCAGACCTTGCATCGGGGTGACGACCCTTCTTAGGAAGGCGTATCGTCAGTGGCCGATCGGAGGGATTGAGCTTCTCTGTTTGGGATTGACCGACTCTCGGCAATCTGATGGTAAGTGGCCCTGTCGTGGGTCTCGGTACCTGGCCAGACCTTGGCAGCCGAATTCTCAACTGCTCTTCCTGTGCCGAGAGGCTGATCGCGTCCTTATGCAGCGTGGCCGTAAGGGGTGCGAAATTGCCTGGTTTGCGAGCCTGGAGGTGGATTGTCAGAGGTTCTTCTGATCCCGTGGTTGCTTCAACATTAGTTTGTTTATTTCCTCCTTCAAGGTGCCTCTTCGACTTTTCGTATAGGCAGGAGTCCGAGTAATAAGATTCGACCCCTTTGAAGGGATCGATGTCAGCAAATTCTGTCCTCACGAAGCCGTGCTTGTCGACATATTTGAAGCATTGGTGTAGCGTGGAAGGCATGATCATGTAATCGTGTATCCAAGGGCGCCCCAAAAGGATGTTGTATGAAGTGTCGGCATCTATGACGTAGCAAGTGACTTCTGATTGGAGATCGCCAATCTGACATTTCAGACGGATCTTCCCGATTGGGTAGCTCCTGCCCGAATTGAACCCGCTGATGGCGGTGTTTGTAGGGGTCAGGCGATGCATCGGGATGCGAAGATGATGCAGTAGTCCTTTTGGAATAATGCTTATGGAAGACCCAGGGTCAATGTGCATCCGGTCCACCTTTATGTCGCCGATGTAGCCTGTGTAGTATAATGGACGATCGTGTAGATTAGTCTTGATAAGCATGTCTTGTGGAGTGAAGACGATGTTGGGCATTGCTCCCGTACAGGCACTGTCTTGGAGGTCTGCGGGCTGATTTTCTCCCGTGAGGTTGACCTGAGCCAGGTACGCGTCGGCATTTTGAAGTGCATCGCTCAAAGCTGTACGGACATCCTTCGAGAGCCTCAGGAGTTCATATAAGGACAATTTGGCCGGTGTATTGGCCAATTGCGCCAAGATGTCGAAGTTGTTGGGCCTCTCCAGCCCCTGAGATGTTTCCTTTCGGAGGGATTTGTCGAAGCGAGTCTCCTTCGGCCTAGGCTTGTCGGTCGTCGAAGGCTGAGCCGGTCCCGGAACATCCGTGGTAGTGGGCGGATGATCATCAGTCGAGTTTTCAGCCACAGGTTGAGATTGTGCTCCGGATCGAGTAACAACGGCCGTGACTTTCTCTTCATCTGCTGAGGTGGTACGGCAGGATCTGACTTTTCTACTTTTCTTTTTAGAAGATGGAGTGGACTGAGTTACCTCGTGGACTAGGTCCGGATGGACCCACATGATTTCCCCTCGTGATGTGGTGAGGGGTACTAGACCAGCAGCTTGAGCAGGCGGGAGATTAGCAATCTCCATCATTGCCAGAGGGATGGATATAACCCCGTCCTGGGTCTCTGTTGGAGGGAAGCTGCCGAATTGTACGGACACCATGTTGGCTGCCACGGTTACCTCCTCAAAATCGATGGCCAGAGCGTTCGAATCGATGAGGTTTTGGATATATCGTTTCAGTTGGTAGCAGTCGTGCGTAGCATGGTGGACGTAGCGGTGGTAATGGCAGAACTTTGGGTTCTCCAGATCAGCCGGCCGAGGCTCCCGTCTTGGTGGAGGAAGCTGAATCCTATCTCCTTGTATGAGCATGTCCAAGATAGGCTTGACGTGACTGTCTTCAAAAGAGTAAGTGATTTGAGGCCATTGTTTGTCCGCAGGTTACGACTCAGGCTTCTGGGCTGTATCGGCCACCATAGCCTGCTTGCCTCTGTTGTCCCGGTTGTTGGAGGGGCTACCCCCATTGTCGTTGGTGGTGCTAGGACGCTTGCCCTTGTTCTCTCCCTCTGAGATATGTAATCCCAGTTGGCGAGCCTTCTTTAATCGTTCTTCGGCACTTGTAGCACTAATGATAAAAGCCTTTCAGTCCTTGAATTGACTCTCGCCCATCCAGAGACTGATTGTTGGGAGTAGTCTCTTTTGGCAAATTTTGATCAAGGAAGAGTCCGGGTTGCCAGATGGTAACTTCATTGCGGTTTGACAAAACCGCTTAACGTAATTCTTTGTCAGCTCTTTCTCTCCTTGAATGACATCCATGAGGGTAGACATCGTGACGTCCTGCCCTACCTCATAGAACCTCTCCAAGAACAGGCGTTTGAAGCCAGCGAAGGAATGGATGCAATTGTCCGGCAGGTTGCGGTACCAATCGAAGGCGACTCCTTCCAATGCCCCAATGAATAACCGCGTGAGGATAGCGTCATCAAGGGGCAGATGGTCGGTAGTGACCTCAAAGTAAGTGATGTACCGACTTGCTGAAGTCTTGCCATCATATGGGTTGATATTGAACGGCTTATATCTTGGTGGAAAGGGAACATCCCTCCATTCAGCAGGATATGGTTGTCGTATCCTGAGGTCTTGAGAGTTTTCTCGGGCATGGAATATTGCTCGGAGCTCCTAAACCTCTCTTCTTACTTCTCGGGCCTCATCTGTCGCGGTAGGGGCCGTTATCTCGGGAGGATTGTTGCCCGGGTTCGGTGCCGCTGAATTTGAATCTACGTTGATTGCGGGACCCGTGCTTGTCTGGCCAGGTGTCACCCCCTGCAGATTAGGAAGCGCCGCTTTGATCTCGTCTACAGACTTGACCAAGGCGTGCAATATGGCCTCCAAAGTGTCGATGCGCTGGCGATCACCGGAACCGCCTTGATTGCTGTCTGTCATGAACACCGTCTTCACATGAGGAGTGACGGAAGGAGTGGTGGAGGATGTTCCCTCCGAGTCGTACCCGTGCATCGAGAAATCATCAGGATATGTGGGGATGTTCTCTTCAGGTTCGGACTCGGAAGGAACACTACCCCCAGTTTCGGAGCTTGCTTCGTCTAGGATGTCCTTGGGGACGTCGGTATCTGTTGTATCCGTCGGAGGATTTGCTTCCTCCAGTCCGTATTCCTGGAATGTCGATTTGTCATGGATGTTTGGAGGAGTGCTACCCCCAGTTCCGACGACCCCCAATGTTGCAGACGACGAACTTCCTACTGTAGCAGTTTTCGTCTTCGAACGGGTGTATTGAAATACTCCAGTGGAGGATAACCCTTTAGACGACGGTTTCTTAGCTGCAGTAGTTAACACCTTTGGGCTGGAGATGCTCGTTTTCTTCCCTCTTCCCTTGGCGAGAACTTTCTGCATGGACTTGCAGGAGACAACAGGAGGTGCCTCGTCTTCTAAGCTCGGGTGATGTAGTCTTTGGAAGACGGATGGCCGGTCTTCCGTCACCGCCGCGTTGCTGCAACAGCAGTTGACGATGATCTGGGTGCATTGATGTCCGTGTGAGGGCTCTTTACACTCTGAAGCTCCTTCTCTTTCCTTGCGTTTGTGGAGGATAACCTCACGCAGGTCAGAGGAACCACTTTGTCTGTTTGCCGCCGGGGGCTGGACTTGAGTGGTTTTGTACAACTTTCTATCAGAGGCCCGCGTGATAATCAGCGGGATGCCCCGATAGACAGAGGTTGGGGCAGCCGTCTGGACTAGATGAGCCCGTGCTGCCCTAGACTTCCTTCTTTTAGCACCTGTGGGTGCGTAATAGGAGGAGTCTAAGTCGAATACCACAGAGTCTGGATTATCATCCAGACAATGATCAGAGTCAGGACCGCATGAGAGCCGGTCGAAGACTGATCGAGAGAAGCGTGGGACGGATGCTATACGGCTAGCATTGGGTATCGTGCAGGCTGTCTGTATGCGGCTGTCTTTTGTTGTAGGATGAGTCTTTATGCGGCTAGGAGTCACGATCGTGCAGGCTGACCGCATGCGGTTGGCATCTGTGGCCGCATGGGTTTTCTGCAAGCGATTGACTTTAATAGCCGCATGAGTCTTATCAGTGCGGTTGGCAACTGTAGCCGCATAAGTTATGCGGCTGACAGATGTGGCCGCATGAGTTTTCTTTATGCGGTCGGCCGTTGTAGCCGCATGGGCTTTCTCCCTGCGGCTAATACTCTTCTGCGGCTCGGATCGCGTAGAGTTCCTCTTTGCCCCTACAAGTCCAGCATCATAGTATTTTCTTCTGCCGGACTTGGGGACAGCAGAGTTGTCTACGGTCTGAAGTGGGGCCACAGGGGAGTCTTTCTCGCCATCTTGAGAAATAGAGAGCACCCCATCAAGGGCTTGCGGAGGGGCAAATGATTTTGGCCTCCACTCTTTACGAGCCTTTATGGTGCGGGTGCGCTTCTGGACCGGGCCAGTGCTACCTTCAGAGAGCATCTCTTCAAATGCCTGTTGGTCGAAGGGTACGACCATCTTCTGTTGTGTAGAGCCAAGCTTGGCTGCGTCCGATTGCGTCACCAACTCCTCAGCCGTGGAGAAGTTAGTCCCCAGCAGAGTCGCCATCGTGTTTGCCATTGATTGTAAAAGTACAGAACAATTATCGGAGGACTGAACTTAGACTCACAATACAAACTCGCTCGTACAAAGAAAGCCTAGGGACGAAAACCTAGGTACAGCAGTCTAAGTCGATTATTTATTTTAGATTCTGGGGGGTGACGATAGAGGCTCGGGAAAGCGACGGCCGCTCTGCCTTACTCCTTAGACGATCGGTACGCAGCCTTGACTCGGGGAAGATCTGCTTGGTCGTTGACGAAGAAATGCCTTCTTGCTCTCTCTCTGATTGCTCTCCTGGCTTCTCTCTCTCTGTGTATATTCTCTCTCTGACTATGGGGGAAGTCTCTCTGTGTATACGTATTCTTCTCTGGTTTTTTTTTGTATATCTCTCTATATATTATAAGGGAATGGCACCTTGCTATTTATAATAGTGGGAGGCATCATTAGGGTTTGCAATGATTGCCCATTCTCAAAGTGGCGGCGGTCTGATAAGTGATTAATCTGGGCCATTAATCTTGAGCGTGAAGGATCTGGGCCATTAATGAGGATTATGCCAAATCATGTCAATCATTTATGTTGATTGCAATAAATCCCCATCATGATGATTTACTGATATCCGTAAATCTGAATGAATCAATTTAATTCATTCTCTTGCCACGTGTCCCAAATCATTGGGATCTGACCCAAAATTTGATTATCTTTGGGACACATGTCCTGTCATCATTGTTGAGCCGCATGAGGAGCGTTCATATTTGGGCCGCATGAAGGTCGTCATGACCGAGCCGCATGAAAGATTTCATGATCGAGCCGCATGAATAGTCTATATATTTGAACCGCATGAAGGTTGTCATGACCGAGCCGCATGAATATGTTCATGACTGAGCCGCATGGGGGTCTTCATGGCCGAGCTGTATGAGAGTCTTCATGGCCGAGCCGCATGGATTTCTTCATGGCCGAGACGCATGGGGGACCTTCGTGACTGAACCGCATAGGTTTCTCTACACTGGCCGCATGAACTCGTCTAATCTGGCCGCATAAACTTGCCTCGAAGCTGTGAAGATTTTCTCCAGTTCCCTAGGAAGATAGTGCTTTTGTGTCAGTCATCATGATTACTTTATGTCAGGGTTGTCATCTGTCAGGTCTGTCAGCCGTCAGAGCATTAAATGCGTCCAGTACTTTGGGCACATCTATTTTGAAGGCCACGTGGCCTCTCTCTTTAGGCCGCATGGAGTTTACTCGAGTTGCCTATGTGTTTGAGCCGCATGTCCATGTTGGTGACTTTTGAGCCGCATGATACTCTTGAGCCGCATGAAGCTCGTCTGATTTTTGAGCCGCATGAAGCTTCATGGGTTCTATGCCGCATGAAGAATGTCTCATGACCGAGCCGTATGAAGGACGTCTCATGACCGAGCCGCATGAGGAATGTCTCATGACCGAGCCGCATGAAGGACGTCTCATGACCAAGCCGTATGAGGAATGTCTCATGACCGAGCCGTATAAAGGACGTCTCATGACCGAGCCGCATGAGGAATGTCTCATGACCGAGCCGCATGAAGGACGTCTCATGACTCGCATGAGGAATGTCTCGATCTGCCCGTGCACTCGCTTTGTGGGCCCGGGTATCCCGAACACACGAGCACGTAGGTATCATGTTTGCTCCCTGATGTGGGGGCTAATAGAAACACTTGCCCTCGATCTTTGTTGGGAGACTCTTGAGAACCACTCTGCCCGTTTGCCGCCGGGGGTTGGACACATGCGGTTCTGTACAACTTTCCATCAGAGGCCCGCTTAGCGGGACACTCTTGATGGTCAGAGGTTGGGACAGCTAACTGAGCCCGATGAGCCCGCGCTGCCCTAGACTTCTTCTACTTAGCACCCGAAGGTGCGTAATAGGAAGAGTCCAAGTTTGGAAGGAGGGAAGAGAAGTTGGTGCCCTTTTCAAAGGAGGTAAGAGGGCTCTATTTATAGAATGGAGTAAGCCCTTTCTTCTTCTCCTTTCCGATGTGGGACTAAAAGCAATATTTTCCATGCTTCTACAGACCTATTCTATAACAAATTCTTCCGACTCTGGCCTGTTGGATTGGAGTCAGGTCCCATGACATTTTTCGGGGGTAGCTCACAAATTCATATTGAGATAAAGCCATAGACCTCGATATTTCGGTAAGGTATATGATTTTGTCTTCACATTGGTATATTCTATCCTCTTTCTTTGTCTTGGGCTGGGAAGTCTTCTTGATGGCATCCCCAAATAAGAAAGCAGGCTTCTTGTGGACCACACTAGCAATACTTTCTAGGGGTTCCTCGTTCATTAAACTCAGCAGAGTATGGTTTTCTTGGGCCACGAGAATGGTCTTTCGTGCTTCAGGGCCGTCATACTGAGGAAATAAAATATGAGATAAATTCTCTTTATACTCTGGGACATTAAATGTTGAAGCAAATCTCTTAGCATGAGGATCTTCCCTGAGATCAACTGCAAATACATGAACAAAAGTTAGAAACAACAAGAGTGTTCAATAATCATAAATAAAAAGAGCTATCCTTATGATGAGCAATAATTAGGTTACGCAACATCCTGGGTTGCATGACAATTAACTTGCACAATATCCTGGGTTGTGCGACGTTCTGGGTTGCACAACATTCTGGATTGCACGACAACCTGGGTTGCACGATAATTGAGTTGCGCAACATCCTAGGTTGCGCGATACACTAAATTGCATAATAATTTGGTTGCACAATATCCTTGATTGCACAACAACTGAGTTGAGCAACAGCATGCGCAACACGCTTCGTAAAAATGAATAGTGCTCGAATAAGCAACCACACCCTAATAAGGGGTGGCGCAGAGTTTTGTGATGTATCAAACACTCTAAGAAGAGGGGCGCAAGTCAATTAAGAGCCAAGTCGGCCGGTCAAAGTTGTTCGTTCTCGGTCACGTTCCAGAGCAAGGTTAGTCGTCTCTCGTCGTGAAGAAGGAGGCACATACTGTGGCACGCGGGTTGGCGGAGCAAGAGTCGAAGGTTCAGCGATGCTCTTCCCTTTGTCGGCGGCGATCTTCTTGGGAGCCATTACGTTGAAGAGATGGTCGGAGGGAAGATTGCAAGAGCTCAAAGAATTTTCTCAGAAGATTAAAGCAAAAGTAAAGAGTTCAAGTCGGTTAAAAAGGGGTTATTTATAGCCTAAAACAGAATCCTAACATTCACCCCCAGTTGCGCATAAAAATCGTAACATCTCGCAACAAACTGCACGATATAGGCGCAACTTGACTCAGTAATTGCCACGATTCAAAGTATTTTGAAGTTTTATGACATTTCAAAATTCGAAAACTTTGAAGGGGGTCTTGTAGAGCCTAAAAATCAAATTGCACCATGTTTGTACTACTCAGCAATCAAGTTGCGCCCAAAAACATCAAGTTGTGCCACTGTTATGAAGCCCAAAGATCAAGTTGCGCCACTACTCAAGTTGTGCCACATATCAGATTGCGCCCAATCACATTGCACCTAAACCTACACGATGCCTGACAATAATTGTCATCATTAACTAAAAGCACTGACAACTGACAGCACGTTAAACGAAGAAAATCTCTTCGAATCCTGTAAAGCGTGGCTCTCGAGACGATTTGCTGTCATTTAATGACAGCTGTTCCGCGCACTCTACAAGTTGCACCTAGGCGCAACCTTATCAAACTCACTTCGTAGACCAAAATGCTACCACGTGCCTATGGACTGAGTTACGCATAGGCGCAACCTAATCAAGCGCAGTTTGACTTGTTGACTGAAGCTCGCACAACCTGACAAAGTTGAAGCAACTAATGTTCTAAAGCAGGATGATATGGCGCACATGCCACTAATCTCTCAAAACGTATCCACTACTCTATACACGACCATACACATCTCAATCATATGATGCCACACGTCTAAATGCAGTTAGTACATGTTCGAGTAACTGAATGGAAGTTGGTGCAACCTGAGGTTGGCGCAACCCGAAGTGGCACAATTCGACCTTGCGCACATCAGAATAACTGCTAAAACAGTTATTTCCATAACTCTATAAATAGAGTTTCTAATCATTATCAGAGGATCAGAGATCAAGAGTTCTTGCAAAAGTGTTGCTGCATTCTCCAGAGGCTTTAGTCTTCAAGTTCACATAGTCCAAAGGATAAAGTGATCATCTTCTGATCGGATTCCTAAAGTTGTACTTCTCCAGAATTTTTTGTACTTTGTACGATTCTTTTTAAGTTTGGAATAAACTTTTTGTTTTTGCAAACACTCACGCTCCCATGTTGACTCACCCAAAGAGTGGTGACCCCAAGTAACACGAACTAAACTAATAGTCTTGTTCTTGAGTACATTTTCTCTTCGGTCCAATATGAATACGGGCCTTTCCTCATACGAAATGTTGGTACCAACAACCAATTTCGAATGATCAAGGACATGGCTCGGATCCAGGATATACCGTCGTAATTGGGATACATAGAATACATAATGTACCTCACATAACGACGACGGAAGAGCGAGACGATATGACACATCACCTACTCGTTCAAGGATATCGAACGGCCCTATGTACATAGGACTATGCTTTTATCGTACGTCGAATCGAATGACACCACGGGTAGGCGAGATCCTAATGAATACGTGGTTGTCGACTGAAAACTCAAGGGGACGCCGATGAGAATCAGCCTAATGGCGCTGGCGATCTTGGAAAACTCGAAGATGATCTCTGACTTGTCTGACCACCTCGATTGTCTGCACAATCATCTCTGGACCAAGCATCTGTCTTTTGCCGATATTATTCTAAGCTAAAGGTGATCTGCACTTCCTGCCATACAGTGCTTCAAAGGGTTCCATCTGGATACTAGTCTGGAAACTGTTGTTATAGGAGAACTCCACGAGATGCAAGTGATCTTCCCATAAACTACCGAAGTCGAGTATACATGACCGCAATATATCTTCAAGAGTCTGGATCGTGCGTTCTGACTGACCATCTGTCTGCGGATGATAAGCTGAAATAAACATGAGACGAGTCCCCAAGCTCTCTTGAAGACTCCGTCAAAAGTGTAATGTGAATCTTGAATCTTTTTCTGAAATGATACTAACTGGCACTCCATGCAATCTGATAATCTGCCTGAGGTACATCTCTACAAGCTGATCCGTCGACTAGCGAATTCTGAAAGGGATAAAATAAGCTACCTTGGTGAGTCTGTCAACTATAACCCAGATAGCATCTCTTCCAGCTGGAGATTTAGGGAACCCAGTTATAAAATTCATGGTAATGTGCTCCCATTTCCATTCTAGGATCGACAAAGGTTGAAGAAGTCCATCTGGTCTCTGATGTTTAGCCTTAACTTGTTGGCAAACTAAACAACGAAAGACAAACCGGGCTATCTCCCTCTTCATGCCATTCCACCAAAAATTTTGATGGATATCACGATACATCTTCGTACCGTCGGGATGAATTGAATACTACGAACTGTGAACCTCTGCCATGATCTCTGGCCTAATATCACCACTAGGTACACAAAGATGCCTTCCATATCAGAGTGTACCGTCTTCGTGAATACATAACTCTGGTCTCCATCCTGCTACACATTTTGTCCTAACTCGCTGAAGCTTAGAATCTGCTGACTGAGCTAACTTAATCCTCTCAACTATACAGGACTGAACTTGCATACTAGCCATCAATGCCACATTGGTGGGAAGAACAACCTCAATACCCATTTTCTGAAGATCTACTAAAAATTCTGGTTGCACAGTTAGGAAATAAACTTCGGCTCTTCTGCTCAATGCATCTGCAACAACGTTAGCCTTCCCAGGATGATACTGCAAGTTGATGTCATAATCCACAAGTTGCTCTAGCCATCTTCTCTGACGCATGTTAAGATTCTTCTGGGCAAATACATACTTAAGACTTTTGTGGTCGGTGAAAATCTCTATCCGATCTCTATATAAATAATGCCTCGAAAGCTTAAGTGCGAAAACAACCGCTGCTAACTCCAAGTTATAGGTTGGGTAATTCCTCTCATGATCACGAAGCTGACGTAATGCATAAGCTACTACCTTACCATGCTGTATCAAGACGCATCCCAATCCCTTGTCGGAAGCGTCACAATAGACTAAAAATCCTCCAGTCCTATCTGGAAGCGTGAGAATGGGTGCCGTCACCAATCTCTACTTCAACTTCTCAAATGAACTCTGACACTCTACTGTCCTAGCAAACTGCACATCCTTGCGGGTCAACTGCGTCAATGGTGCTGAAATCCGAGCAAAGTCTGATAAAAATACCGGTAATAGCCAGCTAATCCTAGGAAACTTCGAACTTCTGCGACAGAACTAGAAACTGGCCATGTCTCTATAGCTACTATCTTCTGGGGGTCCACTTCCACTCCACCTCTGGTGATGATATGACCCAAGTACGAGATACGATCCCGTCAAAACTCGAACTTGCTGAATTTCGCATATAACTTGTGCTCTCTGAAAATCTGAAGAACTACACGAAGATGCTGCTTATGCTCTGCGTCATTCTTGTTATAGACCAAGATGTCGTCTATAAATATTACCACAAACTGATCCAAATAAGGCATGAAGATACGATTCATGAGGTCCATGAAAATGGCTGTCGCATTGGTTGCTCCAAATGGCATAACAAGGAACTCCCAATGCCCATATCTGGATCTGAATGCTGTCTTCGGGACGTCTTGCTCTCTGACTCTGATCTGATGGTATCCTGACCGTAAGTCAATCTTTGAGAATACTGCCGCTCCTCTGCGTTGATCAAATAAATCATCTATCCTTGGTAGAGAATATCTGTTCTTGATTGTTACAGAGTTCAAGGTACGATAATCAACACATAATCTTGACGTACCATCCTTATTTTTCACAAGAAGTATCGGGGCTCCCCAAGGTGATCCACTAGCATGAATGAATCCCTTATGTTGGCCCATTGGTCATATGGTCAAACTGATTTTAATAATTAATCAAACTCTGTCTCGATATATGGAGCTAGTCAGGACATCTCGGACTCTTGGACATACTCAAGAATGGCTATCTACTCAGTTCAAGACCGAAGCGTTGTTTACCTGTTCGAGTCTGTATTTCTTTGAGCAATATAATCTTTATTTTATTGAGTCTAGAAATACTTTATACACCGAGTCGTACTGGCAAATAGGCTATTCCAAAATGATTTCAAAATGTTTTTGAAATGTCCTTAGTTTTGAAAAACATTCGTATTTACAAAAGCTCCAAAAAGGTTTTCAAAAATTCCTTAAAAATCTATTTTGACAAACCCTAACCCAACCCTGATAGAACTCGGCCAGAGTTCGGCCAGAGTTTGGTTAGTGGCCGTTTTGATTTTTGAATTCCTTGGAACTTGGTCCTCCTGCAGTTGCAGATTTGACCGAGATTTGCTTATCGAGTTCTGCCCGAATTCTGCCCGAATTCTGTCAGAATTCTGTCTTTGGAACTCCTATAAATAGAGAAGGTTTTCGACCATTTTAACTCACTCATTCACTTTCAATCTTCTCTCTATTTAAAGCCTACTGTCTTCCAAAGAGTTTTTTTGAGCTTTAATTTTCAGATCCCAAGCCAATTACAATCCTCTAGTCGATTTGCCAGTGCGGTACGGTCTAGAAGTTTCTGAGTGATTGTAATCAGAAGGCTTGATAGAAGAATACCTCTTCACAATTGAAGTTGGACGAGTTCTTCGTATCAAGGCTTGCGTTGTAGAAGTTGCAAGGACTTCGTAAGAAAACTTGCAGTTTTGCCAATAGTGGATTCAACTGGTAGCAAGAGTTCTACGGACTGGACTAGTCCTCAACAGAGGGAAACCAGTATACATCGCCGTCTTTGCGTTTGCTTTCTCATCTCTGTCTTTACATTATTTAGTTGTGATTATTATTCTGTGATCTTGCTGCTAACAATTTTTAATTAGCATTATTCCGCTGCCAACTCTATTCACCCCCCCTCTAGAGTATTCTGCTTTACGATTTCGTTCCTACAATTGGTATCAGAGCGGGTGTTACAGGTAAAACAAGGTAACATTACAATTATTTATTTATTTAATTAATTGTTATATAGATCACAGCACAACACATGACAACTGTGAAATTCATAAGTGAAGGCCAGGCCACAAACAGACCTCCACTGTTTGATGGTACAAATTATACCTATTAGAAAATACGGATGAGTTTCTTCTTGAAATCTCTTAACTTTGATTTATGGTCTATTGTTATTGATGGCTATCAAAACCTACCTCGTATAAATGTTGATGGAGTTTTAATTGAAAAACCCCATAACAGATATATAGAGGAAGAAAAGAAAAAGGCCAGTCTTGATACACGTACTATTAACGCTTTATTTTGTACTTTAGACAGAACTGAATTTAACAGGGTGTCTATCTGCACAACTGCTAATGAAGTGTGGAAGCTTCTTGAAGTCACATATGAAGGCACGACTCAAGTCAAAGAATCGAAGGTCAGCAGACTTACTCAAGAGTATGAGGTGTTCAAGATGAAGCCCAACGAAACAGTTACTCAGATGTTCGAAAGATTTTTGGATATTGTAAATCCTTTGTCCTCCCTAGGCAAAGATTACAGTAACCATAAAAAGATTTGCAAACTCCTGCGAGCACTTACCAAGAACTAGATTCCAAAGGCTACTGCAATCATTGAAGGGAACGACCTCACAACTATGTCCCTCGAAGTACTCATGGGTAAGCTACTCACTCATGAACTGGAGCTACAAGATTTTGAAGAGCCTACACCAAAGGAGAAGATGATCGCTTTCAAGGCTCAGCACAGAAAAGCTGCTGAAGGTAATTCAGACAGCAGTGAATCTGATGCTGAAGATTAAGCACTCCTAGCAAGGAAATTCAAAAGATTCATGAGATATGAGAAAAAAGCCAAAGAAAAAAATAGCAGCAACAACTGGTATCAAGATGATGCTGTCTGCTATGGCTGCAAGAAGAAGGGACACATGAAGAAGGATTGTCCTACAAACTCATCATCAAGCAAGAAGAGCAACATGTATGAAAAAGGAAACTTGAAGAGATCAACATGACGGAAGTATGCCAATACCAGCATATGGCATGAAAGTGAAGCCAGCGACTCAGAAGATGAACAATCAAAAGATGCTACAAATGTATGCTTTATGGCATCCGATCAGGTACTCTCTGAACCTGTAGTTGATACATATGATGACTTCACCTTTGAGCAATTAGGAGATGCCTTCAGTGAACTGATAAGTGATTACAGGAAACTGCGTAGCAAATATCAGACCTCTAAGAAGGTACTCAAAGAGTACAAAGGTGAAATAGGAAGACTTACCGACCTACTAGCTGAGGTTAGAAATAATGTTAGTGAGTCTGGTGAGCTTTCTTCTATTAAGCTCTTATTACACGAGACTACCAAGTCATCCGAAGAAAAAGACAAGGTTATTGACCAACTGAAAGAAGAACTTTCTAAAGAGAAGAAAAGTCTTCAAAGTGCACAAGTCAGAATGGAAGCACTCACTTCTGACTATAATAAGTTGTATGACACTTCCAAAAGATTGGAAATTAGGTTAGAAAAACAGCCTGAGACTGCTGCTTCCTATCCTAACATGTGTCACTTACCGAATAATCGGAACATTCCCAAACCAAACACTGTCAGACCTAACCATATCAAACCTTTACCCCAAAAGGTTAAGCCTAAACAGGATTATATGTATACTTTCTTCTATACTAGAAAACCTAAACCTACCAACCATGCACACCACTCAGCTTTCAATACTCAACATGCACAATGTCATTATTGTGGCCACACTGGTCATATTTCTCCTGCATGTAGAATAAGAAAGCTTGTTGATTTAAATATTTATGCATGGATACCAAAAGCTAACATTTCAGGACCCTACAAGAAATGGGTACCAAAAGTTTCATCTGCAAATTGTTTTGTAGATGGAACACCTTTCACATGCTAAAAGAAAATGGATCCTCGATAGCGGTTGTTCACGGCATATGATCGGTGACGCTACATTATTTGCAACACTGTCGAAGAAGAAGAAGGAAGGCTATGTCTCCTTCGGTAACAACTTGAAAGGGTATATCATTGGTATCGGTGATGTTGGTAAATCTTCCTATCCTGTGATTAAGGATGTCTGTCTGGTTACCGAGTTGAAACATAATCTACTCAGCATAAGTCATTTAGCTGATCATGGTTATGGCATCAACTTTGGCAAAGACAAATGTACCATAGTTGATAGCTCAACTGGTAGTACTATCTTTGAAGGTATCAGGGAAGACAACATATATGTTTTCTATTTGTTGGAAGAAACTAACATTTCAGGTAGATGCTTAATGGCTAAAAGTGATGAGAGTCATCTGTGGCATATGAGACTCGGTCACGCAAATATGCACACAATCTCAAGATTATCCATGAAGAAGCTAGTACGCGGTTTACTGGACATAACATTCAAGAAGGATTCGGTATGCAGCCAATATGAAAAGAGCAAAGCTACCAGATCCACATTCAAGTCAGTAAACGCAGTATGTACTACTAGACCTCTACAATTGCTACATATGGACTTATTTGGTCCTAGCAGAGTTGCTAGCCTCAGAGGTAAGTTATATGCTTTTGTAATTGTAGATGATTACTCTAGATACACGTGGGTATACTTTTTGACACGCAAGAATGATGCATTATCCGAATTTGTCGCCTTTTGCAAGAAAGTATAAATGAAAAAGGTTACATGATCACTCGTATTAGAAGCGATCATGGTGGCAAATTCGAAAATGCAGAGTTTAAGCAATTTTGTGACACATACGGTTTTGTACACGAGTTCTCCTGCCCTAGAACTCCACAACAAAATAGAGTTGTGGAACGTAAGAACAGAACTCTATCCGAAATGGCCAGAGTAATATTAAACCAGTTTAGTCTACCCAAATATTTCTGGCCTGAAGCTGTCAATACAGCTTGTTTTGTTTTCAATAGAGTTCTAATTCAACCCAAATCGAAGAAGACTCCATTTGAGTTATGGTTTGATAGAATTCCATCAGTTTCATATTTTAGAATATTTGGTTGTAAATGCTTTATTCTTAATACAAAAGATAATTTAGGAAAGTTTGACGAAAAGGCCGATAAAGGTATATTTTTAGGTTATGCGGCCAAGAGCAAATGATACAGAGTCTTCAACAAATGAACTATGATCATCGAAGAATCAATCAACGTCATCTTTGATGAATTGAATCAAATGACTATCGATGACAATGACGAAGATCTAACTGTACCAAGCTCAACACCAGCTGATTCTCCAAGAAAAGAACTCGGAAGCAGCTACCTTCGGAGTCTGCCGAAAAGATTGAAATTTATGGCTGATCATCCAAAGGATTTGGTAATTGGTGATATTACCAAAGGTGTAAGTACTCGTACATCCAGTAGAGATATTGTTTCTAGTGTTGCATTTATTTCATAGCTAGAACCCAAAACCATTGATGAAGCATATAGTGATCATTTTTGGTTAGATGCTATGCATGAGGAATTAAACCAATTTGAACGGAATCAAGTTTGGGAACTTGTTCCCAAGCCTATTGATCATCCGGTCATTGGCACCCGTTGGGTATTCCGAAATAAACTGAACGAGAATGGTTTAGTGACTCGCAATAAGGCTCGACTCGTAGTTCAAGGATACAATCAGGAAGAAGGTATCGACTACGATGAGTCTTATGCCCCAGTTGCGAGATTAATATCCATTCGTATGTTATGTGCATTTACATGTTTTCATAATTTTAAATTATTTCAAATGGATGTCAAGAGTGCATTTTTAAATGGTTTTATAAAAGAAGAGGTTTATGTAGCTCAACCACCTGGTTTTACTGATTTCAAATTTTCGGATCATGTTTTCAAGTTGAAGAAGCTTTATACGGTTTGAAACAAGCCCCTCATGCTTGGTATGATCGTCTAAGCTCTTTTCTACTTGATAACGGTTTTTCAAGGGAAAGGTTGACACTACTTTGTTTATAAAGTCTTTGAATAATAATATTCTTTTAATACAAGTCTATGTTGATGATATTATATTTGGATCTACTGATGAATCTCTTTGTCAAGAATTCTCTAAGTGTATGCAGAATGAGTTTGAGATGAGCATGATGGAAGAGCTGAAATTCTTTCTCGGACTGCAAATTAAACAAACTGACAATGGGACATTCATAAATCAAGCCAAGTACACAAAAGATTTGCTAAAGAAGTTTGATCTGGACAATGTCAAACCTATTGGCACTCCGATGGCAACTTCAATAAAGCTTGATATTGATGAACAAGGCAAGCCTGTCGACACACGTAAGTATCGAGGTATGATCGGTAGTTTACTTTATTTAACTGCTAGTCGTCCATATATTATGTTTAGTGTTTGCCTGTGTGTACATTTTCAAGCTAATCCGAAAGAATCACATCTGTGCGCAGTTAAGCGTATCTTTCGATACCTTAAGGGCACTTCTTCTGTTGGCTTATGGTATCCCAAAACCAAGTCTTTTTACCTTATTGGTTACTCGGATGTAGATTTTGCTGGATGCAAAGTTGATAGAAAAAGTACCAGCGGCACATGTCATTTCTTAGGCAAGGCTTTAGTCTCATGGTTTAGTAAAAAGTAAAATTCTGTAGCCCTATCAACAACAGAGGCTGAGTATATCGCCGCAGGACGTTGTTGTGCTCAAATTTTGTGGATGAAACAAACCTTGGAAGACTATGATTTATTTTTCATACACATTCCTATTTTCTGTGATAATACGAGCACAATTAATTTGACTAAGAATATAGTATGTCACTCTCGTACTAAGCATATCGAGATCCGACATCATTTTCTTAGATATCATCATCAGAATGGAGATATTGACCTTGTATACATAGACACTGAGAATCAATTAGCTGACATCTTCATAAAATCTCTAGCAGAAGATCGTTTCAATTATTTACGTCGAGAATTAGGAATTTTGGACGTCAATAATGTTAATTATTTTTGTTTTATGATTATATTTCAATACGCAAAAACTGTGTTAGAGACAAGCCAATAAAGAGTCTGTCTGTCACCACAACTATGGTTGAAGCGAAGCGGTACTTAAGAGTTCCCCGGTGAACCTCCGCCAGCTGGGACAGTACTCCTACAGCTAATCTGAGACAGTCGCTATGTAACGATATTTAATCTATAAAATAATATTAATTATATTAATTGAAGGTTGAAATTACTAATCTTTGAATTAAATTTTTAAAATGAGTCAATGAAAAAGAAAGTGGCCCAAACCAACTAACAGAACCCCCAGGCGAATTCGGCCAGAGTTCGGACCGAATTCGGCCCGAGTTCGGTTAGTAGTATCTGGTTATATAACCAGAACCCGAGAGCCCCTTCTTCTTCATTGCTTCTAAAAACTCTTCCACAGCAACAGCAGCCGCGCGAAGCTCTCCAAACCCTAGTTCTTCACCACTTCGTTTCTTCCAATCTACATGGTGAAATCCATCCAAATTTTGGATTTGTGCGAAGATCGTTGTCCTCTACAGCATACTTGAATCTCGAGAGGTATAACTCCGTATTTCTAATCCTTTCAAATTTGTGCATACTTACTTTATTTGTACAATGCCGCCTAAGGGATTCAACCCCTTCAAGAGGAAGAAGACGACCAATCCTAGTGAGGAAGGATCATCTTCAAATCCACCCACAGATTCCCTCTTTTCGCTAGTTCAATCGAGCGATGGCGCGTTCGATGGATTTTATTTTCAAACCCTAGATCAAGCCCTTCTGTGGTATGGAGACTTTTCTATGAGATCCATATGCACAGGCGCTCCTATCAAATGGACTGTGTTTCCAGAACACCGCCCTTATTTTGAAGCATTATGGTTACAATACTTTGTTAAACTTTGTTTTCCGGTAGCTACTAATGCTATTAGACTTTTCTATTGCAATATCGTACTAAACACGTTTGACGTAAGTACTCGTGTTGGCGGACTAGATATCGAGTTCAATGATGTCCTCTTAGCGGAAATCCTTGGTATTCCTAACGAAGGTGCACCGCTTGATGATATCACTGAATTTGATTTCCCCGACGGTACGACACTTGCTAGTTTCAAAGCTGAACTATGTGCCCCTGATCGAGTTCGCTCTGGAAAGTTCAAGGCCAATAACTTGAACTTGTTTAGTTATGAATTGTATCGCATCATCTACTCCACTCTCCTTCCGAAGTCTACTTCAAACGATGATGTCACATCACTTGAGCTGTCTGCTATGTATCATATTCTTAAGGGGATTCCTTTTTCTGCCCCTAAGACTATTATCCAGATGATGGGACGTTGTCGTACAAGAGATAGAAATCTCTCTTATGCGATGATTCTTCCACGCATCTTCCAGCGTTTTGATATTGATCTGCCAACTTGTACTCAAGACCCTGAGCCCAAGTTTCTTAAGCTATCTCGTCGTAGTATGACTGCTGCTGCTCCTCCTACTGCTCCACTTCCTCCACCTACTCAGCAGTATGCCATGACCATTGAAGGCATACACCAGTATCTTTCTGATTTGTACGTCTCGATGACGGATATGGCCCGCGAACATGAGTTTCGCGATGTCACTCATTATCAGGCGATAGCAAATTCTCTAGCTGATCTCCGATTTGCTCAGACTGGACATTCTGCCGGTTCTATTCCTAGAGATCCAGTCTTTTCTGGTTACCGCTGTGAGGATGAGGCTGTTCATGCCTACTTTCAGCCCGGTAACGCATATGATTGGTATCGCAGTTCTAGTGCTACTCCACACCCTTCTGGAGCTGGTACTTCTGGAGCTGGTCCTTCTGGACATGCCGGTCATACTGCAGATGATGATGATGAGGAGGAGGAGGAGATGTGATGATGATATATTAGCTGATTTTGAGACTTAGTTATTGTCTACTGTACACTTGGAAATGCTCCGACATTCCAAGTTTCTTTCTTTCTTTCTTTCTTTTTAGCTTTTATTATCAGTTTTTGTATTGGATATTTCTTGATGTGTCTTGAACATCATTTTATTTTTATGGGATGCGTAGTTTATCTTTCATATCAGTTTATTTATTCTTTATCAGCATCTTTATGTGCTTCTATATTATAAACTGCCTGTGAAATACTTTTCTGTTATGTCTTGTATATTCTCACTGTATGAGATATTATTTTCTTGTTTTTCTTCACTGTTGTAGCTTATGCATTAATTGCGGGGGAGCCTATTTTTGTAATTATTTTGCTAAGTGACAATGGGGAAGAAAAAGGATCTAACATTTTGTTTTGAGAATAATACAGGGATTGAACAATATTAAAAAAATTTTGTGGTATGTTATCTCAAAAGATGTTATATCATTCATAGTTTGTCAATTATCAAAATGGGGGAGATTGTTGGCCCATTGGTCATATGGTCAAACGGATTTTAATAATTGATCAAACTCTGTCTCGATATATGGAGCTAGTCAGGACATCTCGGACTCTTGGACATACTTAAGAATGGCTATCTACTCAGTTCAAGAGCGTTGTTTGCCTGTTCGAGTCTGTATTTCTTTGAGCAATGTAATCTTTATTTTATTGAGTCTAGAAATACTTTGTACACCGAGTCGTATTGGCAAATAGGCTATTCCAAAATGATTTTAAAATGTTTTTAAAATGTCCTTAGTTTTGAAAAATATTCGTATTTATAAAAGCTCCAAAAAGGTTTTCAAAAATTCCCCAAAAATCTATTTTGAAAAACCCTAACACAACCCTGACAGAACTCGGTCAGAGTTCGGCCAGAGTTCGGTTAGTGGCCGTTTTGATTTTTGAATTCCTTGGAACTTGGTCCTCCTGTAGTTGCGGATTTGACCGAGATTTGCTCATCGAGTTCTGCCCGAATTCTGCCCGAATTCTGTCAGAATTCTGTCTTTGGAACTCCTATAAATAGAGAAGGTTTTCGATCATTTTAACTCACTCATTCACTTTCAATATTCTCTTTATTTAAAGCCTACTGTCTTCCAAAGAGTTTTTCTCGAGCTTTAATTTTCAGATTCCAAGCCAGTTACAATCCTCTAGTCGATTTGCCAGTACGGTACGGTCTAGAAGTTTCTGAGTGATTGTAATCAGAAGGCTTGATAGAAGAATACCTCTTCACAATTGAAGTTGGATGAGTTCTTTGTATCAAAGCTTGTGTTGTAGAAGTTGCAAGGACTTCGTAAGAAAACTTGCAGTTTTGCCAATAGTGGATTCAACTGGTAGCAAGAGTTCTACCGACTGGACTAGTCCTCAACAGAGGGAAACCAGTATACATCGTCGTCTTTGCGTTTGCTTTCTTATCTCTGCCTTTACATTATTTAGTTGTAATTATTATTCTGTGATCTTGCTGCTAACAATTTTTAATTAGCATTATTCCGCTGCCAACTCTATTCACCCCCCCTAGAGTATTCTGCTTTACGATTTCGTTTCTACACCTTGGTTCTGAGTTCTTCAATCATATTGTACAAGATCTCTAACTCTGAAGGTACTATCCTGTAGACTCCCCCTGACACTAGTGTCGTCCCTGGAAGCAAATCAATGGTGAACTCTATCTCTCTCTCTAGGGCATGCCTGGAAGCTCTTCGGGAAATACATCAGGGAACTCTTCAACGACTCTGGAAAAATGAACTGCCTCTGCTACTGCCATCCGTAATACTGGTGGAGAAGGTTCTACTTCGCCTCTGGAAAATAAAAACTCTGGTTCGTCGGGAATACCAAAAATAATCCTACCAATATGATAATCTATTCTTGCGTATTAATCCTTCAGCCAATCCATTCCTAGGACCAGATCATAATCGGCCATCGGGAATTCTATCAACCTAGCGGAAAACTCTCTACCGCTAACTACGATTCGACACAAGAAAAATACTCTATCTACTCCCACAAGACCGTTACCAGTAAGTATATTGAGCCTTACTGATAATGACTCGGACTCCAGTCCTATCCATGTAGCAAATCGTGCAGACATAAATAAATGCGACGCACCCGAATCAAATAATACTGATGCTGGAAAAGAGTTAACGAGAATGGAACCTGCCACCACCTCACCTGAAGCTAACTCTTCCTCCACGGTCAAAACCATAGCCTGACCTTGCCCTCTTGGTGCTGGTCCCCTCTCCTGGTGACCTCTCTTTCTGTTCTGAATTTGAGCTTGGGCATATGCTGAGCCTGAGGCGGCAATGGCCTCAGAGGCTGGTACTACTGCTGCACTAGTACTGGACCCCTAATCGATAGACTGGTTAGGTTTAATGACGATGAACTAGCTTTATTCGGACATGACCCTATCTTGTGATCCGGTACCCTATAAGCCAAGCATAATCCATATGCTCTGCGATACTCTGATACTACATATCCTGGCTTACCATAATGAGTGCAGCCCATTGCGCAAGACTGCTTCTGCTTCTGTTGCTGAGGATACGCCGGCGTCGAGTGCTGAACCGATAAAACTGTGGTTGCCCTCCTAGAAGCTCCAATAGTCAAAGCCCTAGCTGTCGGGGCTGGTGCTGAAGACTGGGACATCTGCCCATGAGACCTCTTTCGTCCCCCGCTTCTATCTATAATCCTCTGTGAAGTATCCTCATGCCTCTTTGCTGTTCGCAAGATGGCATCAAACGTCTAGTGCTCAAACTACTCCACTGATATGATAATCTCTAGGTGGAGCCCTTGCTGGAATCACTGGGCTCGATCCAATTTGGTTGCTACCAAGGTAGGAGCAAACCGACTGAGTCTAAAAAACTCGGTCGCATATCCATCGGCCGTCCTGTAATGCCTGTGGTTCGTATTACGTATTTCTGGAATACGTGTACGTATTTATTATTGTATTGCATGATTCCTTGTTTAGTTTTTCTTTATGGCTTGGCTTGGTTTATTCTTGGCTCGGGTTGGCTTGGTTCGGCTGGGATTATTTTGGTTCATCATGAACCATGGATAAACCCCCTACCTACCACAACCTTTGTATTTATTAGCCCTCTTCATTCTCTCTCTTCATTATTCATCTTCTTCTTCCTCATTTACTCCCTTCACCTACCAAAGAGAGAAGAGAGAGGTCTAGGCAAGTGCACCTTGCCACCACTTGAGAACCACTTTTTATTTTGTCCATTAGCTAGATTAGGCCATGGTGATCAACATTAGAACTTAACATTTTGTGATTTGGAGTCTCCATTGTTCTAGATCTAAGTTTCTTCTATTTTTGGTTTTGTATGGTTTTGATCTATTTAAGTTGTATTTTTATGGGTTTTGATGTTCTTATGTTGGAGAGAATTGAATTTCACCCAAGATAGAACTTTACAAAGTCGGATTTGGACTTGTTTGGACCAAGTTATGGAGTTTTGAAGCTTGGGTTTAAGCCATGGAGTTCTTGCTGATTTGGAGAAGACAGTGAGCAGTGCACGAGCTTTTTAGCTTGTGCTACTGAGTTGCGTGCGCTCTTTAGCGCAGCGCAGTCCCCATACGCTGCCTTTTGGGAGCGTATGACTCGCATACGCTCGCTTGCTTGACAAGGAGTCGTATGGACCCCATACGCTGCCTTTTGGGAGCGTATGACTCGCATACGCTCGCTTGCTTGACAAGGAGTCGTATGGACCCCATACGCTGCCTTTTAGAAGCGTATGACTTGCATACACTTGACCTGAGCGTAGGTTGACCTGAGCGTGGCTTGACCTGAGCGTAGGTTGGCTTGAGCGTAGGCTGGCCTGAGCGTATGACTTTTGCACGGAGCATATGGCCTTTGGCTGACTTGGTCTCATGTCAGCGTGTCAGATTTGGTTTTATTTTCCCTAAGCTTGGCTCTTCTATAGCCCTGTCTATTGATATTTTATTAGATATTTTACGCCCATTTTTTATCCTTACGCCTTTTGTCCTGAACTTGATAATCACGAATTTATGTAATATGTTTGGAAAGGATAACTGAGCCTGACACGATAGTGACCCGTAGTGGTGCACTCCTGACATGAGTAACCTGACAAGACCTGATAGTGGCCCGTCGTGGCGCACTCCTGACAAGTACACTTGGCATGATAACCTGACATGATTTTTTTGATAGCTGTTGCGACGGCTGCTTGACATGACATGACCCGTATAATAATCTGGACACCATGGGCGATTGTGCTTGTATAAATAAACCAGTCCTGTCTTGCATCATGTCTAGGATGGGACTCCTGAGTACCACGGTCAGGAGCACCCACTAAAATGGACTAAGGCTAATAACTAGAATAACACAGTAGTCATGAAGAGATTTCCCAGCTACAGGCAATTCCGTTACCTGGGCGCGCCTGGGATCTGTTGCCTGCCGTCGAGTAGGGCACATTTCCAGCACACTGTCATGTGTTGCACCCTTTAAGCTACTTAAGGGTACATGCATTTCCTGGACGATGTACCCACCTGAATTCAACCCTAATCTTTCGACCTGGGTAACCTGGATGGTCTGCAGGGCTTGTGGCTGTGGAATAATCTCGCTGCATCTTGTTAGTAATTAGGCTTGTGACAACCCTAGTTAGTTAAAGTATCAAGCCGTAATTCTTGCTTGGCCGTGAAATGATTGGATGGAGTCTAACCCGTCTAGTCTTGCCCTGATCCTGTTCCAGATTGTTGAATGACCAGAATGCTTGTATTTATTTTACCGATAAATGGTGAGAACTCCAAGTTCTGTTCAGACGAAGGGTTACAACCCCGGTCCTTATTTGGTGCACGGGTTATAACCTGGTTATCTGAAGAGTCCTATGGTTATCTCATCGTATATCACCTGCCAGGTTTCTTCTTATTAATTGTCTTTATGATGTAATTATTTTTTTTGATCTGATGTGCTGGCTTTTTTTCTTATTTCATGGCCTCCTTTGTGGCACTTGCACTTTCTGGGGTCTGACCCAGCTGGTTTTGTGTGGCCAGATTTCGGAGCAGCTCCAGAGGATCTACCAACCTTCCAGCCAGATGGTGGCCACTAGACGGAACCCTGGCAACGAGTGGGTTATTTTTGGCTCTCCCACTTTATTGTAAAAATATTCTTTTGAGGCGTTTAGCCGACGAGCACCTGTTTAGCTCGATTGCACTTACTTACTGTCTGCCTACGGACTGTAACATGATTAACAGATCCTAGGGTTGATCATGTATGACTAAACTCTTGCTAGTTCTGACATTTTGTACGACTAGCTTCATGATCAGCTGAATATGTAATATTTGGGATGCCTTATTATTGTATATTTAATGATCATACATCTTGTAACTTTTACTTACTTGCTTGTGATTGAGACAATAGGCTTGTTCATGACCTTAAGAGACTGTTGGCTTGTAGATAAACCCTCATGTATCTAGACAGCCGTGACCGTATAGCGAGATGGATTCTATTTCAAATACGTAGCTGGCTATGTCTGCCCCCGCTCTCCAGTATTCTGGTTCTGGGGCGTGACATGGTTTAAGTGGTGGCCCATGCAGGTCTTGTAAATCAAGATATGTGAGGGTTTACCGAATAGATGTCTCAATCAGTATTCGTCCTTGATCTCTGCTCGTAACTTCTGAATCCCTGGATTCTTGTCCTGATCATATGCTTGTATCGTTGATCTATCCTGGTCCTTCCTTATTGTTCCCTATGTCGTCTTCTTCAGCGACATTATTCATGGTCCTACCGACCAGCAAGGCAGAGCACCTCTCGCGGACCAGCAGCAACCTGGAGATCAAGCCCAGCATTCCGGAGTAGCCTCCAGAGTCGTGCCTTCTGGCAGAGAGCCACCGGTTCAGCCAGTTCAGCCTGTAGAACCTGATGATGGCACTTTGGTAGGACTCGTCAGGACCTTGATAGCTTTCCAAGATCGGAATGGAGATGCCTTGCACCAGGCAGTGACGGATGCTTTGACCCGGGGTGGTCATCAGGGTAACAGCGCGGCCAACAGCTTCAAGCGCTTGAACCCTCCATTCTTCGACGGTAGTGAAGATGCTATCGCGGCAGATGCGTGGCTCCAGGACACAGAGGTGATTCTAGAAGCAGCCAGGACCCCAGAGGACGAGAAGGTGGCCGTTGTGCGCCTGCAGTTGTTAGATCTTGCCCGCAGCTGGTGGACAGCGCAGGCCGTTGGATTAGCAGCACCCATTCTATGGACAGTGTTCAGAGAGAGATTCCAGACCAAGTATTTCGATGCCGTGGCTCGGTATGATCTGCAGACGAGGTTTACCAATCTGAAGCAGATGGGCAGGACGGTCGACGGATATGCGGCCGAGTTTTCCAGACTCAGTCGGTTTGCTCCCACTTTGGTGGCAACCGAGTATGATAGAGCCCAACGATTCCAGCAGGGACTTCACTTGGAGATCTTGTTGGCGGTTGAGCAGTTTGAGCATCAGACTTTTTATGCAGTCTTAAGAGCAGTCCGGAGGCTTGAGTATACCTCCCAGAGGATTGTGGATAGGACCGGAGGTCGGAAGAGATCTCACGGCCAGATGAATTAGTCTTCAGCACCAGCCCCGGCAGCCAGGGCCTTGACTATTGGAGCTCCGAGGCGAGCGGCCTCAGTGACGTCGGTTCAGTATTCAACCCCGACGCACCCTCAACAGCAGAAGCAGAAGCAATCTTCCGCAGTGGGCTGTTCTCATTGTGGGAAGCCAGGCCATGTGGTGGCAGAATGTCGCAGGGCACAGAGATTGTGTCTGGCTTGTGGAGCACCAGACCATAGGGTTGGATCCTGCCCGAATAGGGGTGGTTCATCATCGTCCAACCTTTCTAGCTCTTCGGTGAGAGGACCAGCTCCGGTCCAACAGCAGCAGTATCCATTGACGAGGCCCTTGACGCCTCAGTCCCAGGCATTTCAGCAGCAGAGCCCCCAGCAGTATGCGCAAGCCCAGGCCTTGAGTCAGAATAGGCAGCGAGGAATTCAGCAGAGGGGACCAGCACCCCGAGGGCATGGTCAGGCCATGATGATGACCGTGGAGGAAGGATTGGCACCAGAAGAGGTAGTGGCAGGTACTATTCTCGTCAACTCCTTTCCAGCTTCAGCTTTATTTGATTCTGGTGCATCGCATTCATTTATGTCTGCACGATTCGCGACACGGGTAGGATTGGAGCCCGAGTCATTATCAGTAAGGCTTAATATACTTACTGGTAACGGACTTGTGGGAGTAGATAGAGTATTTTCCTCGTGTCGGATTGTAGTTAGCGGTTGAGAATTCCTCGCTAGATTGATAGAGTTCCCGATGGCCGATTATGATGTGGTCCTAGGGATGGATTGGTTGAGGAACCAGTATGCTAGAATAGACTGCCATATTGGTAGGGTTGTTTTTAGCATTCCAGGCGAGCCGGAGTTTTCTTTCTCTCGAGGTGAGGTTGAGCCTTCTCCTCCGATATTACGGATGGCAGTAGCAGCAGTTCAGTTGCCCAGGATAGTCGAAGAGTTTCTAGATGTTTTCCCAGAAGAGCTTCCAGGTATGCCTCCGGAGCGGAAGATCGAGTTCACTATAGACTTGATTCCCGGGACAGCCCCAGTATCAGAGAGAGTCTACAGGATGGCGCCATCAGAGTTGGAGATCTTGTACATGATGATTGAAGAACTCAGAGCCAAGGGATTCATTCGTGCTAGTGGATCGCCTTGGGGAGCCCCGATGCTTCTTGTGAAAAAGAAGGATGGTACGTCCAGGTTATGTGTTGATTACCGTACCTTGAACTCAGTGACAATCAAGAACAGATACCCTCTTCCAAGGATAGATGACTTGTTTGATCAACTCAAGGGGGCTTCAGTATTCTCGAAGATTGATTTGCGCTCAGGTTATCATCAGATCAGAGTCAGAGAGCAGGACATCCCGAAGACAGCTTTTAGATCGAGATATGGGCATTGGGAGTTCCTAGTGATGCCTTTTGGAGCAACCAATGCGCCGGCAGTATTCATGGACCTCATGAATCGCATCTTCATGCCTTACTTGGATCAGTTTGTGATTGTATTCTTGGATGACATCTTGGTCTACAGCAAGAGTGAGGCGGAGCATGAGCAGCATCTCCGTATAGTTCTTCAGATCCTCAGGGAGCACCAGCTATATACCAAGTTTAGTAAATGCGAGTTCTGGCTCGATCGTATTTTGTACTTGGGTCATATCATCACTCGAGGAGGAGTAGAAGTGGATCCCCAGAAGATTGTAGCTATTGAGTCATGGCCAGTGTCCAGCACAGTTGCAGAGGTTCGTAGTTTTCTTGGATTGGCCGGCTACTACCGGCGGTTTGTTTCAGATTTTGCTCGAATTTCAGCGCCATTGACGCAGTTGACCCACAAGGATGCGCAGTTTGCTTGGACAGCAGAGTGTCAGAGTTCTTTTGAACAGTTGAAGCGAGGCCTGATAACAGCTCCTATTCTCACGCTTCCAGATGGGACCGGAGGATTCTCAGCGTACTGTGATGCTTCAGACAGAGGTTTAGGATGTGTTCTGATGCAGCATGGGAAGGTAATAGCTTATACGTCACGACAACTTCGTGATCATGAGAGGAATTACCCAACCCATAACTTGGAGCTGGCAGCAGTCGTGTTTGCACTTAAGTTGTGGAGGCACTACTTGTATGGAGACAGGATGGAGATTTTCACCGACCACAAGAGCCTGAAGTATGTTTTCACCCAGAAGGATCTTAACATGCGTCAGAGAAGGTGGCTGGAGCTTCTTGTGGATTATGATGTCAACCTGCAGTATCATCCTGGGAAGGCCAATGTCGTAGCGGATGCATTGAGCAGGAGAGCGGGAGTTTATTTTCTAACAGCGCAGCCAGAATTATTAGCAGATCTTCAGAAGATGGGTATAGAAGTTGTTCTCCCTTCTAGTGTGGCCTTGATGGCCAGTATGCAAGTTCAGTCCACTATAGTCGAGAGGATCCGGATGGCGCAGTCGGCAGATTCCAAGCTTCAGCGACTCAGAGCAGAGTGTGAGGCAGGACGAAGACCAGAGTTATGCATTCATGAGGATGGTACACTTCGACATGGTATGCGTCTTTGTGTACCCAGCGAAGATATCCGGCAGGAGATCATGTCAGAAGCGCACAGTTCGCAGTATTCCATCCATCCCGGCAGTACGAAGATGTACCGTGATATCCGACAGCATTTCTGGTGGAATGGCATGAAGCGGGAGATAGCTCGGTTTGTCTCTCGGTGTTTGGTTTGCCAACAAGTTAAAGCCGAACATCAGAGACCGGCTGGACTTCTTCAGCCCTTACCGATTCCAGAATGGAAGTGGGAGCATGTGACCATGGATTTTGTGACTGGACTACCTAGATCCCCAGCTGGTAGAGATGCTATCTGGGTTATAGTTGACAGGCTCACAAAAGTGGCTCACTTTCTTCCATTCAGAGTTGGTCAGTCGACGGCTCAGTTAGCAGAGATGTACCTCAGACAGATTGTCAGATTGTACGGTGTGCCAGTCAGTATCACCTCGGACCGAGATTCAAGATTTACGTCACACTTTTGGCGTAGCTTGCAAGAGGGTTTGGGGACTCATCTCCAGTTCAGTTCAGCCTATCACCCGCAGACAGATGGCCAGTTGGAGCGCACGATCCAGACTCTTGAAGACATGTTGCGGTCTTGCACACTTGACTTCGGTGGTTCATGGGAAGATCACTTGTACCTGGTGGCATTCTCGTACAACAACAGTTTCCAGGCCAGTATCCAGATGGCACCGTTCGAGGCACTGTATGGTAGAAAGTGCAGATCCCCGCTAGCCTGGGATGATGTTAGAGAGAGACAGATGCTTGGTCCAGAAATGATTGCCCAGACAGTTGAAGTGGTCAGGCGAGTCAGAGATCATCTTCGAGTTGCCCAAGATCGCCAGCGCCATTGGGCCGATTCTCATCGACACCCTCTCGAGTTTTCGGTCGGCGATCATGTATTCCTGAGGATTTCGCCTAACCGTAGCGTCATTCGTTTCGGCGTATGGGGCAAGCTTAGTCCTAGGTATATAGGACCGTTTGACATTCTAGAGCGAGTAGGAGATGTATCCTATCGTCTTGCTCTTCCACCGTCGCTAAGCGAGGTACATGACGTGTTCCATGTATCCCAATTACGACGGTATATCCCAGACCCGAGCCACATCCTGGATCATTCGGAATTGGTTGTTGGTACCAACCTTTCGTATGAGGAGAGGCCCGTGTCTATATTGGACCGGAGAGAGAAGATCCTCAAGAACAAGACTATCAAGTTAGTCCGAGTTGCTTGGGGTCATCACTCTTTGGGTGAGTCAACGTGGGAGCGTGAGGATGATATCCGATCGCGATATCCCGACTTATTTGACTCGTGAGGTATAATGTCTTTCTTATGCCTCCTGCCTTCGATTCCTTGCTTGCATGATTGATTGATTGCCTAGTATAGCTTGCTTGTTATTAGTATAGCTTGTCATTGCTCCTCTAGCCTCTTGATTAAATTTCGAGGACGAAATTCTTTTAAGGTGGGTAGAGTTGTAATGCCTGTAGCTCGTATTACGTATTTCTGGAATACGTGTACATATTTATTATTGTATTGCATGATTCCTTGTTTAGTTTTTCTTCATGGCTTGGCTTGGTTTATTCTTGGCCCGGGTTGGCTTGGTTCGGTTGGGATTATTTTGGTTCATCATGAACCATGGATAAACCCCCTACCTACCACCACCTTTGTATTTATTAGCCCTCTTCATTCTCTCTCTTCATTATTCATCTTCTTCTTCCTCATTTACTCCCTTCACCTACCAAAGAGAGAAGAGAGAGGTCTAGGCAAGTGCACCTTGCCACCACTTAAGAACCACTTTTTATTTTGTCTATTAGCTAGATTAGGCCATGGTGATCAACATTAGAACTTGACATTTTGTGATTTGGAGTCTCCATTGTTCTAGATCTAAGTTTCTTCTATTTTCGGTTTTGTATGGTTTTGATCTATTTAAGTTGTATTTTTATGGGTTTTGATGTTCTTATGTTGGAGAGAATTGAATTTCACCCAAAATAGAACTTTGCAAAGTCGGATTTGGACTTGTTTGGACCAAGTTATGGAGTTTTGAAGCTTAGGTTTAAGCCATGGAGTTCTTGCTGATTTGGAGAAGACAGTGAGCAGTGCACGAGCTTTTTAGCTTGTGCCACTGAGTTGCGCGCACTCTTTAGCGCAGCGCAGTCCCCATACGCTGCCTTTTGGGAGCATATGACTCGCATACGCTCGCTTGCTTGACAAGGAGTCGTATGGACCCCATAGGCTGCCTTTTGGGAGCGTCTGACTCGCATACGCTCGCTTGCTTGACAAGGAGTCGTATGGACCCCATACGCTGCCTTTTGGGAGCGTAGGACTCGCATACGCTCGCTTGCTTGACAAGGAGTCGTATGGACCCCATACGCTGCCTTTTGGAAGCGTATGACTTGCATACGCTTGACCTGAGCGTAGGTTGACCTGAGCGTGGCTTGACCTGAGCGTAGGTTGGCTTGAGCGTAGGCTGGCCTGAGCGTATGACTTTTGCACTGAGCATATGGCCTTTGGCTGACTTGGTCTCATGTCAGCGTGTCAGATTTGGTTTTATTTTCCCTAAGCTTGGCTCTTCTATAGCCCTGTCTATTGATATTTTATTAGATATTTTACGCCCATTTTTTATCCTTACGCCTTTTGCCCTGAACTTGATAATCACGAATTTATGTAATATGTTTGGAAAGGATAACTGAGCCTGACACGATAGTGACCCGTAGTGGTGCACTCCTGACATGAGTAACCTGACAAGACCTGATAGTGGCCCGTCGTGGCGCACTCCTGACAAGTACACTTGGCATGATAACCTGGCATAATTTTTTTGATAGCTGTTGCGACGGCTGCTTGACATGACATGACCCGTATAATAATCTGGACACCGTGGGCGATTGTGCTTGTATAAATAAACCAGTCATGTCTTGCATCATGTCTAGGATGGGACTCCTGAGTACCACGGTCAGGAGCACCCACTAAAATGGACTAAGGCTAATAACTAGAATAACACAGTAGTCATGAAGAGATTTCCCAGCTACAGGCAATCCCGTTACCTGGGCGCGCCTGGGATCTGTTGCCTGCCGTCGAATAGGGCATATTTCCAGCACACTGCCATGTGTTGCACCCTTTAAGCTGCTTAAGGGTACATGCATTTCCTGGACGTTGTACCCACCTGAATTCAACCCTAATCTTTCGACCTGGGTAACCTGGATGGTCTGCAGGGCTTGTGGCTGTGGAATAATCTCGCTGTATCTTGTTAGTAATTAGGCTTGTGACAACCCTAGTTAGTTAAAGTATCAAGCCGTAATTCTTGCTTGGCCGTGAAATGATTGGATGGAGTCTAACCAGTCTAGTCTTGCCCTGATCCTGTTCCAGATTGTTGAATGACCAAAATGCTTGTATTTATTTTACCGATAAATGGTGAGAACTCCAAGTTCTGTTCAGACGAAGGGTTACAACCCCGGTCCTTGTTTGGTGCACGGGTTGTAACCTGGTTATCTGAAGAGTCCCATGGTTATCTCATCGTATATCACCTGCCAGGTTTCTTCTTATTAATTGTCTTTATGATGTAATTATTTTTTTTTGATCTGATGTGCTGGCTTTTGTTCTTATTTCGTGGCCTCCTTTGTGGCACTTGCTCTTTCTGGGGTCTGACCCAGCTGGTTTTGTGTGGCCAGATTTTGGAGCAGCTCCCGAGGATCTACCAACCTTCCAGCCAGATGGTGGCCACTAGACGGAACCCTGGCAACGAGTGGGTTATTTTTGGCTCTCCCGCTTTATTGTAAAAGTATTCTTTTGAGGCGTTTAGCCGACGAGCACCTGTTTAGCTCGATTGCACTTACTTACTGTCTGCCTAAGGGCTGTAACATGATTAACAGATCCTAGGGTTGATCATGTATGACTAAACTCTTGCTAGTTCTGACATTTTGTACGACTAGCTTCATGATCAGCTGAATATGTAATATTTGGGACGCCTTATTATTCTATATTTAATGATCATACATCTTGTAACTTTTACTTACTTGCTTGTGATTGAGACAATAGGCTTGTTCATGACCTTAAGAGACTGTTGGCTTGTAGATAAACCCTGATGTATCTAGACAGCCGTGACCGTATAGCGAGATGGATTCCATTTCATATACGTAGCTGGCTATGTCTGCCCCCACTCTCCAGTATTCTGGTTCTGGGGCGTGACACGTCTTGCCCATCTGCTTAAGATTGGTGAATCTCGTCTGCAGATCATACCGAGCTACTGCGTCGAAGTACTTGGTCTAGAACTTGTTGCTGAATACCGCCCATGAGACAGGCGTCAGTAATCCAACTGCCAGCATCGCCCACAAGCTGCGGGCTAAGTCCAATAACTGCAGGCGCACAACGACCACCTTCTCTTCCTCAGGAATCCTAGCTACCTCCAGGATAACTTCTATGTCCTGAAGCCATGCATCAGCAGTGATAGTATCTTCAGTGCCGTCAAAGAAAGGAGGGTTCAGACGCTTGAAGCTGTTGGCCGCGTTGTTCCCTTGGTAACCAACTCTGCCCATGGCATCTTGTATTGTCTGGTGCAGGGCATCGCCCCGACGATCTTGAGATGCAAGTAATTCCCTGATGAGACCCACTAGGTTTCCATTATCAGGCTCTACAGGCTGGACTGGCTGAATTGGGGGCTCTGGATCCCCAAAATGCATAACTCGGAAGGCCGCTCCAGAGTGCTGAGCTTGGTCTTCAGGTTGCTGCTGGTCCAATGGAGGTGCTCCGCCTTGCTGATCGGTAGGACCAGTAACAATGCCGCTGAAGAAATAACATGGAGAACAATAAGGAAGGACCATGATAGATCGAGGATATAAACATGTGATCAGGTCAAGATTTCGAAAAAAATTAGAAGACACGAGTATAGATCAAGGGCGAGTACTGATTGAGACATCTATTCAGTGAAACCCTCACACATCTTGATTTACAAGACCTGCATGGGCCACCACTTAAACCGTGTCATGCACTAGAACCAAAATACTGGAGAGTGGGGGATAGACACAGCTAGTTGTGAACATTGAAGTGAATCCCACCTCGCAATACGGTAACAACTGTCTAGATGCATGGGGGTTTACTATAAACCATTAGTCTCTTAGGGTCAAGAATAAGCCTAGTGTCTCAATCTCAAGCAAGCAAGTAAATATAACAAGATGGTAGATCATCAGACATACAAAGTAAGGCGTCCCATACATTACATATTCAGATGATCATGAAGCTAGTCATACAAAATGCAAAGACTATCAAGAGTTTAAGTCATACATGATCAACCCTAGGATTTGTCAATCATGTTACAGCCCTTAGGCAGACAGTAATATAAATTCAACACGAGCTAACACTTGCTCGGCGGCTAAATGTCTCAAAAGAATAATTTTATAATTAGAGTGGAAGAGCAAAATAAAACCCACTCGTTTCCATGGTTGTGCCTAGTGTTCACCATCTGGCTGGAAGGCTGGAAGATCCTCGGGTGCTACTCCGAAATCTGGCCATACAAAACCAGCTGGGTCAGACCCCAGAAAGAGCAAGTGCCACAAGGGAGGCTTCACTTAAGAACTAAAACCAGCATAATAGCTCATAAATACATCAATGATAACAAAAGACATGAGTTAGAGAAATAAGGCAATAAACGATAAGATAACTGAAGGACTATTCCAGTAGCCAAGTTACAACCCGTAAACCAAACAAGGACCGGGGTTGTAATCCTTTACCTGAACAGAACTTAGTCTCTAACCAATTATCGATAAGGTAAAGTATAAATGTGCTGAAATAACCATGTACTGGTCTTGCATAGGCAAGACTAGATGGGACTCCATCCATCAATCACGGCCAAGCAATGAGTACGACTTGATACTTTAACTAACTAGGGTTATCGCAAGCTTAGTTACTAACAAGATGCATCGAGATATTCTAACAGCCACAAGCCCTGTAGTCTTAATCCAGGTTATTCGGTCATAAGTTGAGAGAGTTGGATTAGGTGACTTAGAGGTGCAACACATGACAGTGTGCTGGAAATGTGCCCTACTCGACGGCAGGCTACAAGTCCAATTAGAGCGCCCAGATAGCGGGACTGCCTGTAGCTGGGAAATCTCTTCAGGGACTACTTGATCAATATAGTCATTATCCTAGTCAGATTCAATACGAATCCCTGACCGTGGAAATCAGGAATTCATATCCTAGACATGATGCAAGATGAGACATGTAGCTTATACAAGCACAAACACCCACGGTGTCAAGACTAGAGTTACTTAGCAAATCAAGATAGCCATCACAATAGCATATCGAGATTATCATGTTAGGTTTACTTATCAAGAGTGTGCCATGATGGGCCACTATCATGTATTATAATGCCAAGGTTGCTTATCAAGTGTGCGCCACGACGGGCCACTATCATGTCATGTTACTTGTTACTTGGTAAGAGTGCGCCTTAACAGGCCACTATCGTATTCTATCCTTACATTATCATTAATAAAAGAAACTTGCATGAAATAGATAGTAACATATTATTGAAGCCAAGGAAAAGTTCTACAACTTTCATGTTGTGAGTTGGAAGAAATTCTGGCCACAATTCAGTCAAATAGGACATAAAACAACCAAAAACAGCCAAAATAGGCACTATACGGCATTCTGCGGCACTATACGGCCTTCTGCGGCACTATGCGACAGGCTGCACTATACAGCAGGCTGCACTATACGGCACTATTCATCGTCCTTGCCAGATTCAGGACAAATGAACTAGAAAATGTCCAAATCTTATTTTGGTAATAACTTCCTCAAAACAAGTCAAAATCTAACTTTTTAAAGGTCCATTTTGGGTAAAATCAAATTCTCTACAACATAGAACAATCAAAACTTAAAAATAATAAAGTTTGGTAGATTAAAACTCAAGAATACCGAAAAAGGCTATAACTTAGATCTACAAAAATCCATCTGTCCAAACCGAAAACTCCAAGTCCTAAAGATGCTTAAAATCATGTAGAGAAAAAGATAGAACAATAAAATAGAATATCCATCATGAAGCAAGTTGCACTTGCCTAAGCTCTCTAGATTGGTGGAAGAGTAATGGAGGAAGAAGAAGAAGAAGTAAATGAGAGTAATGAAGAGAGAGAAAGGGGTGGTTGGGCTTTATAAAGAGAGGGTTTTCGCATAATGAACCAAGCCCAATCAAACCAAGCCAAACCAAGATAAACCAAGCCAAGTCATGACCAACCAAGACTAGGCTAGCAAGTCAAGTCCAACTATGGGTCACCTGACAAATGTCAGAGATCTCGTATACTCATACATAATTACGTATAACGGGAAACGGGAGTGACAGTAGGTTCTTTTCTTTATTTTCGAGAATGGAACTTTTTTAGTAGGTTATGGTGTAGTGCCTCATCCCTATATCGTTCCCCGTTCTCCATCCACGGGGTGTGCGAGAAAGGAACACTGTCGCTATCGATTCTGTTGGGACCGATAGGTCGGGATCGATCGAATAGGTTGAATGAGAACGATTGAATTAAGATCCTTTCTCATTATGAAAAGGCTTCTTCAGAATAAAGTCCCATATTCAGCAAGTTGTGCCTTGAGGATAGACTCTGCGGCTGAGTCGGGAAAGACCTCTCGTTGTTCTGTTTTTTAGGCCGCACTTATATTGGTTTTGGCTTTGGTTTTCTGAATGTGTTTTCGTGAATGTTTTTATGGCTTGCATTTCGAACTCACATTTACATATCGAACTCATTGAATAATACAATGTTCTAATCAATTGCTTGTACAATTTTAGGTAATCGCGTAGGCGACGTCTAGCGCAACCAACAAGTCTCTCGCCTCAAACAGAAATCAAGGTGAGTGGCTGACCTCCTTCACCTCGACCCTCTATCTCAAAAATAAGAACTCGGGATAACTGTATCAAATTAGAACGATTTACTTGGAAAATACAAGTTTCATGCTCAAAAAGAGAAAAGATAAGGTCTAGAAAAGAGAGCATTATTTTATGATTTGTAAAACCAAAGAATGAATTGATTATATAATTGTCGCAATGATACCACAAAACGTGTCTTAAATCACTTGTTAACATAGCATGGTCATGGAAAACATGTACACAAGGACGATTGTTTCTTTGGACGGTATTCCGGGGCCTCGGGACTGATCTGGCCTAGGAAGAAACACGATAGCTATGCTGGATTATACCGCGGGTATTCGGTGCTCCTTCAATGGGACTCGCTACCTACGTTGAACGTGCACCGTCTAAACCAAGTTATGTCCACAATGTTTTTCATGCCAATGACCTCCGCAATTATGCTCTAGTTAAACTTATGTTATGCAATATGACAGGAAAGAACATGGTAAGCTTTATGTTTCATGGCACGCTCTACTGTGGGTAAGTTCTAGCATAATATCTCCTTGTTTATGTTTTGTAA